>JAOXOE010000506.1:28686435-28724678 GCA_028565055.1 Phoeniculus purpureus
GGCTTCCCAGGGAGGTGGTTGAGTTGCCATCCCTGGATGTGTTTAAAGATGGTTTGGATGAGGTGTTGAGGGATGTGGTTTAAGGGTGACCTTGTAAGGTAGGGCAGATGATTGGACTCGATGATCCCAGGGGTCTTTTCCAACCAGAGTGATTCTGTGGTTGGCTCGGTGCTTCAATTACTCACCCAGGCAAGCAGATCTGCCTCCCCTCTGTGACAGAGAAAGATTGCTCCTCCTTTTTAAGGTGAAACGTGACATTCAGGGTAGGTAGAGGCACCTTCAGTCTTCCCTTCAGCTCTGCAGCACCTGCATTTGTTGGAGGGCAAGAAGCACGTTAACAGATAAAGTACCAGCCACGAGCTTTGGTGTTGTGATCACTAACCCTGTGTGTGAGAAATCACCCGTGAAAGGCCAGAAAGGGATGCAGGAGAAGAAAAAGAGGCTCTGTGTGCTGTGGGGACACATGGGAGAAGGATTCATAGGTGTCACCTTGGCTCTGGTAACCTGGGGAGGGGTTCGAGGTCCCGGGGTGCATCTCCCTACCGAGAGGTCTAATGAAGTTACCTTTGGCCACGAGGCTCATGAAGTTCCTTCCCCTCTGTGCTTTGCAGGGCAGCTGAACAGGGACATCACATACAGTCAACTCTACTCTTTCCTTGACTGCCTCCAGGTAAGGTCTGTGGCTGTAGCTCACAGCCTCCCCTTTCCTCTCAGCCATCACCAAAACCCCTGTCCCTGTGCTCTCCCAGGTGAGCCCCTGCAGTGGCTGGCTGACCCGCAACGAGACCCTCAGGAATCTGACCTCAGAGGTGAGTCTTGATGAGGCTTCTCGTGCAGATGCTCTTTCAGATGGTGCAGGAGAGTCCACATACCCCCTTGTGCCTGAGGATATCAGCCACATCTCTCCGAGACCAGCCATCAGCACCATTTTGTCTTCCAAAGGCAGGGAGAAGGAGCAGAAGCGCCCATACCCAACCCTTCAAATTCTTCTCACGCTCTGGGCAGCAGCACAGTTAAGGGTCCCAGAGATATGTTTCCTTTCCCACCTCTCAGCTGCCCAAATCTAGTCTCAAGGGATGCAGTGTCCCCGTGACAAAACATCCGGTTCAGTTCCCTCACCCACTCCTCACGAGGTTTGTTCTTGACACGCTTCACCACCCTTGATGCCCTTCTTTGGACCCACTCCAGCACCTCAATGTCTTTCTTGGACTGAGGTCCCCAAAACTGAACCCAGTACTTGAGGAGTGGCCTCACCAGTGCCAAGGACAAGGGGATAACCACTGCCCTACTCCTGCTGGCTAGACTGTGTCCCTTATACAAGCCACGGTGTCATTAGCCTTCTTGGCCACCGGAGCACACAGCTGGCTCACATTTAGGCAATTGTCAATGAACCCCAGGTCTCTTTCCAGCCACTCTCCCCCCCAGGCTTTAGCCTTGCACTGGGTTGATGCGACTAAAAACTCTCCAGAAAAACAACCACGTGTGGATTAAACTTACTACTCCAGCGGAGACCTCGGTGTGGCCAGCAGTGGCGTGTTGTACGGTGACCTGGGGAGCCCAAAGGCTGGTGGTGCTCACGAGGAGGCTCGTTTCACCTCGTGTGCCCCTGCTGGAAAGGCAGCATCGGTTTTCAGACCGCAGCCCGAGTGGCGATGAATCATCCTGAGATGGCTTGGTTTTTGCAGAGAGCTTTACAACTTTCCACTGTCCTGAAAGAAATCGCGAGATCGGAGACGTTCGCCAACTTCGATGTTGTCTACATGGATTTCCCACTGAGACAAAGTAAGTTGGGTTGGGGGTGGGTTGCTGACATGCTCCTCATAGTTTGGCTCTCTACTGCGAGAAGGGCAGCAGAACCAGCCAGCCCAGGTGACCCTGCTGCTAGGGGCAGACTCCTGCCTTCTCTGGCTGGGGTAACTGTAGACCTCTGTGAAGACCTGACCACCATCTCGCCGTTGCTCCCAGGATGCAGCACACTGGCCATTTGCACTTGTGTGGCACACGGCGTTGGTGCCAATGTGACTGGGACAGCAGATACCCTCTGCTAAAAATGTCTCCTGCTCATCCACTGCAGCTTCTCAGGCTGATGAGGCAAAATGAAGTCTCAAGTCTGTCTTTGTCCATAAGGCTTGGGTTTGGTTTTGATGGCTGCTCTTATAGCGGGTCCTCTAGGCTGGAGATGGCCTGTCTGCAGTGGCAAGGCTGGACTTTGTGAGGTCTTCACAGTGTTCTACATCACTGACAAGGCTCTGTGTTGCCTCCCTGGGATGAGCAGTGTCTCAGGAAAGGGCAGGACGCTCAGTTTTCCTGCCTGAGCGACACAGCTCTTAACTCGGTGCTTTTAAAAGTAGAAGTGCTCCTCCTGGCAAGACCTGGCTTCTTTCCTGTTCCTCCTTAAGCACCTCCATGCTACTCTAACGTTTGACTTGAAGAGCTTGACATCCTCAGCCTCTGCTCATGGGGCAGGAATTCCAGCCCTGGAGGGCCTCCCCAACAGGGTGAATTTTTTACAGTCCGACAACAGTACATAATAATTCAAAAGAAGCCCTGACCTGCCTTTCCTCGTTTTCACGTTTGCATGGAGAGGTGGTTCCGTGCTGGTCCTTCTTGAAAAAGTTTTGCCTGAGGACTGCAGTTAACTCCCAGCACGCAGACAGCTAAAACCAGAGCCATGAAGGTGCAGGACCACTTCAAAGCGTGCGTCTCCATCACATCTCCCCATCACTGCCTGGCTGTCCATGGAAGCACGAAGCTACCAAGACACCTAAGAGGATAGAAAAAGCAACATTTCACCTGCAGCAAAGTCCCATCAGCATCCACAATCTTATTGCCCAGTTCAGGAAGCTGGTCCTGAGCCTCACGCAGACCACAGACTGGTTTAGCTTAGAAGGGACCCTAATGATCATCTAGTTCCAACCCCTCTGCCTTGGACAGGGACACCTCTCACTAGACCAGGCTGCCCAGAGCCCAGTCCAAGCCATCCTTGAACACTTTCAGGGATGGAGCAGCCACAACCTCTCTGGGCAACCTGTTCCAGTGCCTCAGCACCCTCACAGGGAGGGATTTCTTCTTAGGGTCTGCTCTAACATAGCTTGAAAGCATTCTCCTCTGTCCTAGGTATTGACCTTTTGGAGGACGAGGTCAAGAAAGGAGGATGAGAGAGGGAGGCTCCTCTGTCAAGCTCAATGCTGTAGCACAGAGTTTCAGGATGTCTCTCTCTGAAGCTTTTGCCTCAGCTACTTAGTAGTTAACAAGTCACTAGGATTTGGAACAAACTACCTGCTGAGTAGGCAAATTACTTTAATAAGTTAAATGACTGAGTCTGGGTAATTTGTTTGCTTTCGTGAAAAGAGACGTCTCCATATAATTTGCTGTTCCTGATTACACCGCGTTGAATGAATGAGGTAAACAAAATCATCGCACACAGCAAACAGCAGCTCCCAAGGACGCTTTGGAGCTAAGTTCCCCTGGAGCTAACAGTTAGAGCTGTCGGTTCGGGGCTCTGCTCAAAAAGCCAGCGAAGGCTGGTGACCTACTTTTCCGGCGCAGTCACAAACCCTCCCCTCAACGCTGCAGACATCAGATGTTCAGCAGCGGTTGAGTGCTGCGATGGGTGCGCTGATCGCAGGCTGGCCCCTCTCTGTGTGTGTCCATACATTATATCCACGTTTTCTTGGAGTACAGTTTGAGTGGACTTGCTCTTAGTCTACATTTAGATGGATGCCATCAGCTCAGACATTTCCATTGGCCGAAGGATTGAGCGGTTCCTTCAGGCAAGGCAATAAACAAGGGGCTAGTGATTGCTTGGTTAGGCTTTTTCTTGGTGTGAAAAAAGCCTTTCTCTACTCTAGCCAAGGCAACGGGCACTTATAAGACAAACTCTGGAGGTACTCAGGGTATTTGTTCTGCTGTTAGGATGATTTTTGGAGATCAGCTATGATCATAGAATCATAAGGGATTGGAAAGGACCTCGAAAGATAGTCTAGTCCAATCCCCCTGATGGTTTAAATTCACCTATCCTGGTGTAATGAGGGGTGACCTCATTAATGTCTGTATATATGTGAAGGGTGGGTGTCAGCAGGATGGAGCCAGGCTCTTCTCAGTGGCATCTAATCATATGGGTGTAAGCTGGCACACTGGAGGTTCCACATCAATATGAGAAGGAACTTCTTCACAGTGAGGGTGACAGAGCACTGGAAGGGGCTGCTTAGGGGGACTATGGAGTCTCCTTCTCTGGAGGTGTTTAAAACCCACCTGGGTGTGCTCCCATGTGACTGGATCTAAGGGATCCTGCTGTGGCGGGGTTATTGGACTTGATCTTTACAGGTCCCTTCCAATCCCTGGCATTCTGTGATAAAACACAGCCTTGCACTCAAGGTAGGACATCAGATAGACTTAGACAAGCTCACTCTGTGCATCCACATGTGAGCTCCATGGCATCATCTCACATGAGTATGTGCTGTCCTCAACGTATTTCTAGTTTGAAAGAGAACTCCAAGCCCTGTGTCCCGAGAGAGGTCACTTTGGGTGCTGACTGAGGCATCTCTAGTAGGTTTCTATAGTCAAAGCAGGAATATCACCTTTCTGTGGGTGCAAATTGACTATGGGGACCCAGACTTCGCTGTGTGACCCACCAGCGAAGGTCCAGCGGGTCAGAATGGAGCGGAGAACAGTTTCCTCCTGCCGGGATGCCCGTGTAATGCCGTTAAGAATCCTTAATCCATCCCTCTAAAGGAAATTATTGACTTTGCAGTCTGTTAATGGCATCTCCGCTAGCCCTGCGTGTGGCGGCTCGACAGCCCTTTGTGATGGGGGAAAGCTTTGCCCTTCTCTGATGGCTCTGGCGCGTTCGGCAGAGCGTCATCTGCATCGAGTGTCCTGCTTATGTAATGGGAAAGGTGGTGCTGTCAGCGCCGAAAGGGGTGCTCAGAAAAGACGTAGCTGGAAGCGACAGTCCTTTCCTGCAGACATCAGCCCCCGTGGACACTTGCGTTACCATCCCTTGCTCTAAAAAGCACCTCTCCTTTATCTCTGCCTCCCCCCGCCCACCCCCACAACCGAAGTGGGAAATGCAGACAGGATTAGATGGCTGTTAAATAAGTCAGAGCTCTGCTCGCTAGGGCAAGCGCCGCTCTTGGCTGGGCGGGAAGGCGAATGGGCTTACGACGGTTAGTCCGTCCAAAGCGCTGCCTTGCATCGAGGAGAGGGGACTGGACGCGGTGTTGGCTCTGACAGGGCTTATCATAACCTCCACGCGGGGCTGTCACGCGCTTGGGAACGCCGGCACCGCTCTGTGGGTGGCGCACCTCGGGGTGGGCGTCTACGCGCTCACCGGTGCTGACCCCTCTCGCTTGTGTCTGCAGCGGCAGAGGAGTGGCGCAAGATGGGAGGAGAGCCCTGGCAGCTCATCGAACCCGTTGATGGCTTCCACCCTAGTCAGGTAAAAACTGGACCCCACGAGACAGGCGGGTGGGATGCTGGTGCCCGTTGCTGCCTGAAGCATCTGGTCAGGGTGCAGATTTGGGGGATTTCTCGTCCAAAAGAGATGGAGGCTCCAGCCCCAGAGCAGACACTGTCATTTCAGCCAGCTGCGCTCTGCTTTAACTCGTAGAATCACAGAATGGTTTAGGTGGGAAAGGACGTTGTAAGATCATCTAGTCCGACCTCCCTGCAGTGAGCAGGGACATCTTCACCTCGAACAGGTTGCTCAGAGCTCTGTCCAGCTTGATCTGCGATAGTTGCAGGGATGGGGCTTTGCCCACCTCACTGAGCAGCCTGGGTGAGGGTTTCACCACCGTCAGGATAAGAAATAGATTCCTTCTATCCAGTCTAACTCTACCACTTCCAGTTTAAGAACCATCATCCCTTGTCCTGTCACTAGAACCCCTGCTAAAAAGCCTGTCCCTGTCTTTATCAGCCCCTTTAAGCGCTGGAAGGTCATACTAAGGTCTCCCCAAAGCCTTCTCTTCTCCAGCTGAATCCCCCAACTCTCTTAGCCTGGCCTCACAGCTTTTCTGGGGCTTCCTCTGGCTCCACTCCAGGACCTATGCTGAAGGACCCAGAACGGGACACGGCAACTCCTACAAGAACTTCTGCTGCTTTCTTTCACCCTAGCCAAACAGGTCTCAAACCAGACCCTCAGTACCTGCCTGCTCAGACACCTTTCCAAGAGGAACTCCTTCGCAGCAGAAACTCCTGCCTGGCTACCAGAGGCTACCAGGAGATCACTGCAGGGAAGTACAAGCCCGCAGCCTGGGGACGTGGAAAAAGCCTGTGTGGGTATTTTTTGCTGCGGGCGTTTTGTAAGGAAGTAATTAGAGAAAACTTGGCAGCTGAGAGCGAAGAGAGGGATGAAAAGAACCCCATTCCCAACCCTGCCATCTGGGGAAGCGGTGCAACGCGGAGAGTCTGGAGTAAAGAAGAAAAGGTCTTTACGTTAAGTCTACGCCTTATCCCGAGGCTGTCCTGAGGCTTCCTTCACCCCCAGCAGCAGCTCACTGGGTCACAGTCTTTCATCCAGGCTCTTGCCCACGTCCCATACCCCAGCAGCAGCTGGAAGGCAGCGAGTATTTGCCTTAACAGCATCCTGCCTAAGCCAAAAGCGCTCTGCAGAAAGGCGTTGAAGGGCACCACACAGCCCCGGGAGTGCTGAGCCGTGGGATCCAGCCAAGCACTGCTGTATTTCACTCCTCCTGGACCTAGAGTCCTGCAGCAGTTGTGATCTCCCCCTCCTGCTCTTAGGACGGCATTGATGCTCTTACAGGTGGTTTTTCCTTGCAGACCAGGTGCCAGCTGTAGATATGCCTCAGTTGCAGTGAGTTATCGTCCTTCTCGGGTTTATTAATTAGCCTTATCCAAACATCCTCTGCCTTAACTCCATTTTTCCTCCCCTGCTAGAAGGCTGTTATCAACATCCCGCTACTTGGAGCAAGATGTAGCGCTCCCCTCCCACAGAGCGGCTCTCTTCACAAAATAGAAGGGGAAGTGTGAGCAGAGAGTGATATTTAAGAGCATGCTTGAGACAGATGATAAACAACTCCCTCCGCATACTAGTACTATTTAAAGCTTTGCTTTCCACCACTGGCCAAGCACAGCTTTCACACCACACAGAGCTGCCTTGCAGCATTGCAGGAGAGGATCGATGCTGTGTGGCTCACGTAGTGTTTGGGGACTCCTACTTCAGTCTCTGCAGCTGTTCTCCACATCCAGCTCAACAAATAAATCCAATGGATCAGATGCAGCCTGGGCATTTCTACTGAGTTGTCCTTCGCACTTGACAACGATCCAGCACATCTTTGAGCTGAGCAGCCCTCCAAGGACAGGATAAACGTTCTAGCTCTTTAGATGTGGAGAACTTGGGGATACAAGAATGCCAGTGCCTCTCCCAGCTAAGGATGAGCTGGAAGCACACCATGATCCCCTAAAACTTCTTCATGGAAAGAAGGTCATCAGGCCTTGGAACAGGCTGCCCAGGGAGAGGGGTGAATTGCCATCCCTGGATGTGTTTAAAAGGTCATGGAGCTCAAGGCCCTGGTTTAGTGGTGGGCTTGGGACAGCTGGGTTAACAGTTGGGCTTGATGATCTTGAACATCTTTTGCAACCTAAACAATCCCATGAGACTATGATGGGGGCAGGATAAGTCCATGACAAACAGCAGGTGAAACCTAATATCAGTCTGCTGTCTTTTTAATTACAAACAACTTAATAGGTATAAACACAAGAGAAGCAGGTGTCAACCTGTCCATCCCATAGCCCGGCCATCCTGCTGCTCAGGAGGGACAACATCACAGAATTGTTGAGGCTGGAAAAGCCCTCTGAGCTCATGCAGCCCAGCCTACGGTCTAACATCACCACATCGGCCAGACCAGGGCACTAAGGGTCACAGCCAGTCTGTCCTTAAACATCTCTGGGGACTCCACCACCTCCCTGGGCAGCCCATTCCAGTGTCTGATCACGTAAGAGGGAAAAGCAAGGTCACTCAGGCATTCATTCCTCTGAAGTCTGGGTGCTAGGAGGGGTTTTTGCTAAACCCCCAGCTTGAGCTGAAGGTGGAGGAAATTCACAGCATTTGCTTTTGACACCTAAAAGCCAAACACATCACTCAGTCCCAAATTCCCTCTACATCTGTACTTGGAACACAGGTCCCCAGATTTCAGCTCCATTGACCTTGGAAGAAATCTGACTTTCTCTTCCCATCGACTAGAGAGGGAGCCCAGAGATTTTTCTCTTCCTTATAACAAAACTTAACTGCAAACCCCTGTGAACACCAGATGCCCTCAAGGACATCCCCTCTCTCCCTCTTCTGAGCAGCTGATTGCTTTGTTTGGCTGACAGAGCCCTTCCTTTCACCAGGATCCGGCACAAACAGCTTCATTCCTTGCTTTGCTGAAGTTACCGGGGAGAAGACGAAAGCCTTGAGCATCACAAACTCAAACCCGAGACGCTTGGAAGATTCTTGATGATTATGTACCGGCAGCAAAGCACAGCTTGAGCCTGATTAGCTCCTTTTTTTTCCTTCCCCTTAAGTCGTTTCAAATCACATTCCAGCCAGAGAAGCAGAGGAAAACGCTGAAGCGATGCATAGCAGATGAGTTGGGTATTTACACTCTGCTGAGAAGCGCTCCCAGCACCGGGTTTGGAGCAGAGCTAGGCAGAAGCTGCTGAAACAACAACCACCCCACCGGTCATGTTCACCCAGACAGCTATGAGGAAGCAGTAATATTTGGGGTCTGAGCTAGATGGTCTTCAGAGGTGCTTTCCACCATTCACTTCAAACACTGCTAACTGGAACAGGTCTCAGGGGGCTTCAGAAGTTAAAAATCCCTCTCCTCTGCCCCAGTTCCTTCATTGACTCGATAAGACCTTGAATGACCAGTCCAAGAGCTTTCACCTCACAAATGAGGCTCTTTGTAGGTAAGATCGAAATAGAATGAGGTTTTATCCCCTGGCCCATCACTGCAGCTTCTTTCAAAAGGATTTAAGAAGAAGAGCATAAAACGCCCTCAAAGACACCCCATCTGTTCCCAAACTTCAAAACCACCAATATCCAAACAGGTGGATTTCATAAAGCCATCTCAATCCCAAAAAACCACCCCACAACTTTGATAGCCCTATTTAAAACTCATCACCACGGTCGATATCAGAGTGAGTTATAGGGTTGAAAGTGAAGTCGAGCAAACCATAACTGAAGTAAAAACACATTAACGGGGTGTGAAAACTTGAGTGAAGGAGAGTCAGCATCTTCCCGCTTCTACTGCCCTTCATGTTCTCCACCACTCCCAGGTTTTCCTTACAGGATAGCAAAGGGACAGCTATGAGGACCATGAACTTCTTGGCACGTGTGAGAGTTTCATGCCATATCCATGTGGTGATTTTGAAATCCTTCCCAATTGGCTTTTTGGGGAAAAGAAAGTCTAAATGGCTTCTGAATAGAAGTTTATGGAACAGACATTGCAGCCATGAGGAAGGGGCTGGAGCCAATCGTTCGACTGGTCAGGGAGGTGCAGATCTTCACTTTGTTTTTGCTGTTCAGAGGGATTTTTCCCAGTTCAAGCAGCTGGGATTTGGTACTTTTTGTGGTCAAAGGTGGCTCTATGGGGGCGCTTGTTTATGGTGGGGTCTCCTAAACGCTGGTATGAAACAACTCCATCACAGAAACACGAGAACGTGGTGGCTTTTATGCTGTTTGCAGATCGCTGCGGCCCTCGGAACAAGCGTTACCTGGCAGAAGTTGCTACAAGAATGGCCTCAAGTCCTTGGAAAGGAGAACCCATTCAACAACCAGATCGAAGCGATATTCAAAGATCAAGGTGGTCACTGACTTCCAAACTGCTGGAGCCCTCATGGGGTTTATGGTGATGCTTCCCAGCATATTCCAAAACCAAGACTATTAAAGACACAGACAAAACCAGGGAGAGGGTGTGATCAGGACCAGTAGCAGAGGCCGTAAGACTTGTTGTTCTGCATTTGTATCTCACAGCACGTGCAGGCTGTGTTTTACCTGCAAAAATAAAAGTGAAAGGATACCTGCCCGCTACGCTGCGTTTGGTACTTTTTATCCCACTGCAGAACACTATTTCTGGGCTGTTTCGAAAGGTCAGTCTGATCTCAAAAACAGGAAACCTCAGAGTCATTACGTGGCTCTAGCTTGTGTGTATGCAATTGTCCCATCTGTCAATACGTTATTTAGCTATTTATGTATTAAAGTGTGCCAGGAATAACAAGGCGCTGGAACTCTCAGCTGCCTAGCAGCACCAGTGCAGGCTTCACTGAGCAGATTCTCTTCTCCCCATTCACCAAAACAGGAACTTCACGATCCCCCAGGTGTTTCAAACAGATTTTAAAATCTGAGATGGCTCCATCCACAATATTAGTCTTAAGTTGTTTAGGCTGGAAAAAAAGACCTTTAAGATCATTGAGTCCAATCACTATGTCCCTAAGCTCTAGATCTACATGACTTATCAATAAACATGGAGATAGCGATTCAACCCCTTCTGTGAGCACCTTTTCCAAAGCCTGACGTCCCCTTTCAAGGAAGCAGCTTTTCCTGTGGCACTTCAGAAACAGCCATGGCTGCAGGAGATGCACCTGCTCAGGATTCTGCATGGAAGAGGATGACTTGGCCAGTACTGTTTTGATTGAAGCAGACAAAAAAGGAAGATCTAGGATAATGTTAAGATTACAGCCCATACCACATCTTTTATTTAGATAAACACTCCTTTGGGACAATTTAAGTAAACATTCAAGTCACCTACTGCAGGAAAACACATCCGTTAATTGAATGATACTTACCAAAAAGGCCCCAATTCATTCAAGATGTTTAGGTGTTGCCAGAACCTCTACTCATAGAATCATGGAACACTAGGGATGGGAAGGGGCCTCGAAAGATCATCTAGTCCAATCCTCCTGCCACAGCAGGACCACCTTAGACCAAGTCACACAAGAACATATCCAAGTGTATTTTAAATGTCTCCAGAGGAAGAGACTCCACAACCCCCCTGAGCAGCCCCTTCCAGGGCTCTGTCACCCTCACTGTGACAAAGTTCCTTCTCATATTGATGTGGAATCTCCTATGTTCCAGCTCACACCCACTGCCCCTTGTCCTATCAACTAGATGACACTGAGCAGAGCCTGGCTCCATCCTCCTGACACCCACCCTTTACATATTTATAGACATTAATGAGGTCACCCCTCGGTCTCCTTTTTTCCAAGCTGAACAGTCCCAGCTCCCTCAGCCTTTCCTCATCAGGGAGATGTTCCATTCCTTCATCAGATTTGTGGCTCAGCGCTGTACTCTTTTCAAGCTGAGGGGGCCCAGAACTGGACACAATATTCCAGCTGCAGTCTCACCAGGGCAGAGTAGAGGGGGAGAAGAACCTCTCCTCCCAAGAAACAGTCTCAATTGCAGAGACCTGCCTGAAGGAAGGGTACCGAACACTAGAATGAACTCTGCCCATTCCTGGGCAAATCCTCTCCAAACAGCACTCAGTGCTCATCAGCCACCTTCTAACTGCTTTTTACTACCTATTGAAGCTTCTAGTCTTTGATTAAAAATGACACTGGAACACAAACAGGTGTATCCATGTGGTTTTACTATGGACCAAGTACAGCACAGACAATAATTACAGAGCATCAGATAATTTCCTCTACACCAAAGTACAGAAACATAGCAATTAAAAGGGAGGGGGAAGGGAACAGTGCAAGCTTAGAAGCCAAATTTTGAGGCGATCTCATTGCAAATTACTGTATTTCATTTGAGGTTGGGATTTAATAGAGGCCAATTAGGAGTTTTACAAGCTAGCGAAACTGACGTTTCCTCAGCTAAAGTAGGCTTCGTTGCCCAGAGTCTATAAATGGAAAATGCTTTGCTTTCTTATTAGTGAACATCTTGAGTATCTGAACAACAGGAAAAGCTCCCTTCATTGAATGAGAACAGCCTCTTCGCAAAGGCACCCTGAATCCCAAAGTCTCCCGTTGTCCCCGTACAGCTACCTGATGCTTGATATGGATTCTCTAGGGGACTTGCAAGGGGGTTGGCTGCTGTCTGAAGGAGCAGTAACCCAACCGTGTGTCCCTCAGCCTCAGCAGAAAGCTCTGCAGTTTAGAATGAGGCTGTATCAGGCACAACCCCAGTTTGTAAACAACATGGTAACTATCTGCAAATAAAGATGAATTTTGGGCCTATTAAGTCATCAGCGTTTACCACCACTGTCTCTCCTTTATTTCAAAAGGATGCAAAAATGTGCTGAAGATCAGCACCCCCGACCATCAATCACTTACCAGTACCATGCCAAAAATAAATGTCTATTTAAATACATGCTTCTGAAACCACTTCCTTATTCCAGAGCAGTAATAAACTCCAAATCCTAGTCTATTCCATTAGTTTAACTGTCTCCCGGTACTTAGATTTTAAGGTGACAAAAAAATACATGGGGAAGAGAAAAACAGATTTCAAAGAAAAACTTTCCTAGGTATAGTTCCACTCAGAAATTAGTCCCACTGATGAAATTTGCTCTTCCACTCCGCTTGCTGCCCTGACTCCATCACAGGAACCGTCTTCTCTTCATACCTGATGAGCTGCTGCTCTCCAGCAGCTTCTATATTCATGTACGTTCCAAGCACTTTGCAGTAACTGCCCACGGCCAACCTGGTTTTCCACCACAAAATTTGGTGCTACCTACCTCCCCCCACTCCAAGCATCACATTGTCTTCCCCAATCAAGTGGCATTTTGGGTTACACATACTGAGCAGAATCCTTCCTTACAGCTACATGGAGCACAGCCTTCCTTCTTCAGCCTATGAGGATCATGAATGCACACATGACATTAGGAAAAAACCCCCACGGGAAGCGTTTTATTCTTTAATTTTAAATGAATAAAATCTCAACACAGTTTGGGAATATTTAAAGAGACATCAGAAAGAACAGAAACTAGATTTAAAAGCAAGCAGAGAAGTGCCAGGATGAAAACAGCATCAGCACTAACAGAATTTAGTGTTTTGACGTGAATGTATAACATCAATAGCCATTTTAAGCCTTCCACTGCTGCCTGGAGAAGCAATGAGACAATATAAGCTCAGTAAAAAGCAGTGAAAACAGCAAGTTTTAACTGAGAAGTTCTGCCATTGTAACGATGGGTCTAAATTACTAGTTTTACTGCTTTTATGGACTTGTGTGGGATGGGGGGATGGGGAAGACAAGACCCATGCTTTTTCCCCAGCAGAGTATTAGTTGTTGCATAGCAGCTTTGTAGTGTCTTATAAGAAGAAAAAGCACTTTACAACCTCTTCCTGATTCTCAAACGGAGAACTTGAGCTTGTACAAACCATAAGTCTCAGGAAATACCAACATATAAACCCTAAAACTATTTTGTTCCTCTTATTTTTTTAATGTAGCAGTCGTCCTCACAAAAACGTTCAAAGTCCTTTCATTCCTAGCAAAGTGCAGTATGCCACACACGTAATTCCGTGCCTCTGAGCTACACAGTACACATGCCACGCACTTATCCATCCAAGTTTGCATGGGAAATTGCAAAAGAACTAAGAATATACTGTGCATGTCTCTTGTTCTGAACAAGGACAGTGTGCAAGCAAGAAAATACCTATCTTGTGTGTTGATTAAGATTCACTAGTAACTTCTGTGCCTGAGAATTAAAGAAAGACCTGACGAATGCTCCAATATTAAATCTTGTTCTTCAGTGCTATCCTTGTTAGAGAACTCTGAGCTATTGTTTCTTTCAGGGAGACGAGTTACCTACCAAGCTTTTTCCCACTAGGTTTCCCCCTACCACTTCCTGCCCCCAAGAGCGATTCCTACAATAATTTAGTTGTTTAAAGAATATGCTTAGGTAAAAGGCTTCCCCCAAAAGGGAGTTATATAAATATTTAGCACATTTTAGAAAGAGCTAATTGCTTCCTACCTACTCAAAATGCTAGGAAGTAAAAAAAGTGTCTTAAAATTCTTAAAGTGAAATAAAAATACTGCATAACATAAGTCCTGTATAATGTTAAATAGTCTTGAAAATTTAAAGCATAAGTGACCCAGAAGACTCCTCACACTTCCATTTGAGGTTTTTTTTCTTGTGTAGTCCACACAGGGTTTTTTGTAGGAATTTTCTTGATATTTCCCTCCCATACTTTAAAGCTTTCCAAGGGGTTTGTAGCAGGCATCAGGCTGCCACATGCGAAGGTCAACAAGGACTTGGTTGAGCTTTTGCATCCAAAGGTTGCGTTCTTCTTTAGTATCAGCAGACAGCCAGTTCCTAAAAGGCAGAAAAACTCAATGGATTAGAGGGATTCATAGCCTCTCTCTACTTCTTAATTACTCTGAAAACCATCGAGACAATCACCTGTGGAAGTCAAAATCAAAGGGAAAACAGATGAAGTCAAACATTCCACAATCATGCTACCAAGTTATCCGACATTCCCACTTCTGGGAAGTGGAGTTCCTTCTCTTTAGAGGACTGAAATGGGACATGATAACTAGATAGGGCTAAAGATGAAGGGCTAAAAGGGGAGGGTACCAAACAGCTCAAGTGTCAAATTCTTGGCATTAGCACATCAGAGCTGTAAAACTCCCGTGTTACCAAATAACACAAGGCAAAGCCCCACTCCTGCACACATCCCATAACCTTTGTGATTTTATCTACTCACTTTGTAACACAGAGCGTGTCTCTGCATTGGCTGACAAGAGTCTCTCTATCATCTTCCCTCTGAGGTCGCACAGTTATTAGCTCAAAAGTGTTGGGGCGGGCACAGAACTCCCTGTTGACACGTTCAATCTGATGATTTGTGCAGTTTGCCAGGTTTATCCGGCCCAAAGGATGCTGAAAGTAAAGTTAGTTTACCAGTTAACACCACCACCACCACAGCAATTTGACACAACATATGCTTCAGCAATTTTTCCCTCTTAAGTGAAGGCACTCCTTCTCCAAACAGTCCATACCAGAAGGTTCCCACTTGGTGTTTAAGAGCCATAGCTGAAACAAGACAATACAGACAATGGAACATGCCCAGATTAATCACATACACCACTACTAACAAATCCATCCCTTAGCCAAGGCCTTCAAAAGTGATATATCCCCTTTTTAAAAATTCCTTAAAATAAAAACTAGCTCTACCTCTCAGATTCAAGAGAGCTTTATAACTAACCCCAAACAGGTAACAAACCCTGTCAAAGCATAGAAAACCCAAGCACTTCAGAAATGCCTGCATCATCCTTGTAAAAGCCTACAAGCACATGGATTCATCTTCAAACATGCAGTTAAGGCACCTCAGAGCCAAGACCAGCTGCTTTAACTTCCCATGTAGGCAACAGCTAATCCCCACCCGAAGAGCGTTTCAAATTTCAAGGTATTTCTTTCTGCTGACTCTGGACAGGCTGTGCTGCGTACTGACTTGGGCTCTGATTCTTCACACCTACAGAAAACATCTCACTCAGCAAAACATCACAAAATGCTCTCCATTAGGAGTTTGCTATTTATTTGGCCTGTGCACTACATGGCTCCACAGAGAGATAAAGAACCTAGAGTACAGGAAAAGAATGGTTTCATTTCAAGGAACACTAAGAAGCAGGTTGCATGATAGTGATAGGAAATTAACAAAATCCCCATGATTTCAAGCCATCATTGCTCAGAACCGATATTTCTGCTCTACATCCATCTCTGTGCGAGGGAAGAGACATAGCAGGGATAAGGGGAGACATCAAAAAGCACAGGGTGCAATATTCTATATTGCTGCAGATGACAGCAAACCAGAAGAATATGGCTGACCCTCTCTCAGAACAGTAGTGAAACAAGAACATTTTCAAGAAGAGAATCTGGAAAAACAGAGCAAAAGCTTTTTGCCTTCCAGATAAAAGCTTCCATTCGAAGCCTTTTTCATGCTGAACTTGATTTTTTTTTTCCCCCCTTATCTTATCTTACAGATATTTTTTTCCGCCTCTCCTGGCAGGGAAAGAGTACATTGATATATTTTGGCAGTGTAAACTATCAGCATATGGTCTTCCTCTATCAGCAGGGAAGAAACTAAACTTGGGCATCTGGACTGGCATAAAAGACCCAAAAGGACTAAAGTTTGTCATGGAGTTTGGGAAAGAAAGCATTCTGCCAACAAACAAGCAAATGTTTAAAGGTAAATTGCTGGAGTGAGTCAGAAAAACCCTCTTGGAAGAAATCTTTAAAAGGAACTGGAAAGACCTCAGTACATCCAGCAAGAACAGGCTTAAGGAGCCATGAAGGTTCACCTCAGTGACAGACGAGCCTCCAGTTTGCCTCATTAGCCGGACAGTAACTTAGGTTTCCGTGAGAAGCATTTAAAAAGCACCAGTTTCAGTTATAACATGGCACCGCAACAAAAAAAGTGTCTGCAAATAAGTCCCTAATCCCAGCAATTTTTCAGTAATATAGAACTGCCACAGAATCATAGAACCAATAGGGATTGAAAGGGACTTCAAAAGATCATCCAGTCTAATCCCCCCACTAGAGCAGGATCACCTAGACCAAGTTGCACAGGAACACATGCAGGCAGGTTTTAAATGTCTCCAGAGAAGGAGACTCCACAACCACCCTGGGAAGCCTGTTCCAGCTCTATGTCCTTTTCAATTCTTTACAATATTAAGTGCTGGAGACATTTTTGTCTCAACTTAAAGACAAGCCTTGAAACTAAAAGGGAAATGAAATATAACCCTTCCTCAACCTTTTCCCTTACTAGCAATTGTTAGTTTTTCCAGGTTTGCCCTGATTTAGGTCAGGCCTATAACAACACCCCTCCATTCTCCTTTCTGTGCTTGAAACCTCAATGCTTTGAATACACTTGCCTGTTTCAAGCTTAAACGTTATTGTCACTAGAAGTGAACCACTAGGTGCGTAGGGTACTACAGAACATTAGACCTGAGCTTTATAAAACAGCATTACCTTCCGTCTTTCATCATCTGGGTATGTCCAGTACGAGATGCAGTTTCCAGACAGCACACACCAGCGCCTGTGCCATGCTCCAAACCCACTCACGTCTTCAAACATAGTCTTAAAAACAAAAAAACCCATTTAAACCGTTAAAAATGGGGTAACATCACAGCTGGATCTTGATCTGTACTCAACTATTTTGAGTGGAACAATACTGCAAGTACAACTTCTCACAGGAATAAACTCAAGAGAAGGAAAATGTGTATAGTGGGAGGGTCTTCTGTTAGTACAATATATTTATTTTCCAGGTAGTGCAGAAATGGGATACACTTCCCTTTCTCAGGTTTGCAGCCTGTAGCCCAAAATGCACCTCTCACCACTATTTCAAGCCCCCATATTTTCATGGCCACAGTGGTGAACACACCCATTATTTTACAGTAATGCAGGGCTACTGTAGCAGATGCAGGATGAATGTATTAGTATAACCTAATTTACTCTGATTTGGTATTTAAGTAATCTCTGACTTATGATTCAGCACTGTAAAATGTTTGTCTAGTCTACAGGCTACACTCAGGAGTCCAGTCAGTATAAAAATTATTAGAAATAGATTTTTAAATGTTTGTGTTGGCAGTTATTTTATTTGATGCAGGATTATAGCAATTTGAAGCCTCATTTTTTTAGTGCTGGAAAAGCTTAGCATCTGACTTCTATTTCTGATCTCTCTCAAACTCATATGGAGCTTTTTGCAAAACTCCATCGTCTTTTCCACTCCTCACAATTCAGATTATAGTTTAATGATGTAGAATTTCCAAATCCTTATTCTGAAAAAAATCTAAACACATAGAACATTCTTCAGGTTTTTTACTTTGTACAGGAGGTCACAAGGATTTTCTTAAGTTGGCACACAAATGCACAGGATAGCAAATACTATTAGCATAGGAAATCTAATGAAATCATGGAATTACTGAACATTAGGGATTGGAAGGGGCCTCAAAAGATCTTCTAGTCCAATCTCCCTACCAGAGAAGGATCACCTAGACCAAGTTGCACAGGAACATATCCTTGTGGGTTTTAAGTGTCTCCAGAGAGCCTCCACAGCCCCTCTGGGCAGTCCCTTCCAGTGCTCTGCCACCCTCACTGGGAAGAACTTCTTTCTCGTATTTATGTGGAACCTCCTATGTGCCAGCTTACACCTATTGCTTCTTGTCCTATCATTGGATGACTCTGAGCAGAATCTGGCTCTGTCCTCCTGACACCTGCCATTTCCATATTTATCAACATTAGTGAGGTCACCCCTCAGTCTCCTTTTCTTCAAGCTCAAGAGACACACAGCTCCCTCAGCCTTTCCTCATCAGAATGATGATGAGGCATCATCTTTGTGGCTCTGTGTTGGACTCTCTCCAGCAGTTCTGTGTCCTTCTGGAACTGAGGGGCCCAGAACTGGACACAAAATCTGTTTGAACTTCAATTAAGAAAAGATACAGAATAAAAATGCTCGAAGACAGTCAGAAGGGAAAAACAACAGCAAGCGTGCTTGTTTTGCTGTAGTATTTTCACTGCACATTTAGTGCCATCTGCTGGGCAGTTCCCTCTATTAGGCCCAGATGTCTGCATTTTCTACAGCCAGTATTGGCAATAACTACTCAAGAAGTGTCTCAAAAGCTGCTGTTACTTCCTTGCAAGTCAAAGTCTGAGCAGTGGGGGAAAAAACCCACCTCTTTTGGTAGGGACGATTTGATTTTACTAGACAAAAAACACCCTAGGATGTCCTGTAAATGTTCCAGGCAATTAGAATCTTATCTCAATCACAGGTTATAGAAACAACTCCAATCCAGATAAACAAACGAACAGTGTTCAGGAAGAAAAAGGCAAAATCCTAGAAGGGAGTTTTATTTTAGGCACATTTAGAAGACAAACTAAAGAAAAGTTTTGAGATCTGGTTCAGAGATGGGGGGGAAAAAGCCAGTTTTAAGCTTCAGTCACTATAAATACTGATGTGAAGCTCGAGTGATCCCATTTAAGAAGACCTGCAATTTCCAAGGAAGCAATCTGAAATGAATACCTTACCAAGAACCCTCTCTCCTCCACTGAAGAGTCTACTTGGCATTTTAACTTCAGGTATATGTGACCTTCCAAAGGAGACAAAAAGGGAACCTGCAAAAAAATAAAGCAGTTAGTCATTTAATTTTAACACCTCTCAACTCTACCATTTCAAGCAAGCCAGGATGTTAGCACTTATGATCTTCAGACAGACAGAGAGGACAGTCTCAGGCAAGACAGTAATAATTACTTCTCGTTTGGAGTTCATTTAGAAGCTTTGCAATACTGACTTGTTATTAGCTTGCTCAGGACATCTGCACAAACACATTTTTATCTAGAAAAACAGGCATGCTGAGCAAGGCTAAAAACCCAGCACAAGGCACCAGGCCACATCCTGTAAGCTTCTGCCTTAGTCTGGAAAATATCAAAGTAGGCTTCAACACAACACTAACACAGAATTAAGTTTTGAAAGTTAAGAGAACTCAAGAAGTACAAAACACTGCTTTCCTTCAGGGAGCTTTGACTACAAATAGGAGATGGTAGGTACCAAAATTATCACCTGTCTAAATGTGAGCGACAACATACCTGAAGCTATCTTTAACTGAAGCTAAACTGTTTTCCTCTGAGGGATCTGAGTTAATTGTTAACTAAATAGAACTATTTCCAAAGATTAAAGACCAATACACGTATCAGTTTACACAGCTCCTAAAGACAAACATATTTTAGCTGCAGACTTACATACAAATAAGAACCTCTTTGCTTGAAGGCTTTAGTTATTTATGGTGTTTAGTTCTTAAAGAACTTTAGTTCTTTATGATCATTTCTTCCTTTAAGAACAAGGGCTTTGTCTCAATAAAGTAAGAACCATGTTATCCAGTTCCTGAGATTATTTTAATTCTGTCCAGTGGTAACAAGTTAAACCAACATCTTTATCCCCCTGGCGCTCTATTGGTAAAGCAGCTGATTCTATGTTCTGTGAAGTTAATCATGAAGTTGGCCCAAATTTCCTGACTTGCAATCATTAAGAGACACATTGATTTGTTATGAAGTAAGAAGACCCCTCTAGTGATTAGGAAGACAAGAATCACGTGCTAGTTAAGGAAAAACCCTAAGCAGCCTCAAGAACTTTGAGCAGCATGCTTAGCACTGAAAAAGATGGGGAGAAGCAGCATTAAGGGCTCCTAACATCTTATGTTTAGTTAATAAACCTTTGTAAGCATAATCTTGGTAGAATTTTGAGAATACTGAAAAATGGCCAGACAGATGTGAGCAACATGCAGTAGGAGGAAGTTTCCTATTTGAAGTTACAAACTAAAGGATCACAGCAACCTTGTTCTGGAACATACAGCCCAACAGTTCTTTTTCCACCCCTTCAAAATTTATCTAGGGGGAAAACAAAAGAAACATGCTCAGTGCTATTAGTGTAAAGTTAAGGTTTAATAAAAACCAAAACCAAACAGACAGTTTTATATGAGTACATTTTGGTCCTTCCTACCCCAAGTTTTAAGAGTGAATATAAAGAGGGATGAAACTCAAAAATCCGACTGAAGCAGCAGTTTGTTCTATATTAGTGATCATAGAATCAGTCAGGTTGGAAAAGACTGTCAGAATCATCAAATCCAGCTATCAACCCTACTCTACAAGTTCATCCTTACACCAGATTCCCCAACACTATATCTAAGCATCTTTTAAAAACTCATCCAGGGATGGGGACTCAACTACCACCCTAAAGCAGCTCATTCCATTGCTTGACCACTCTCTGAAGAATTTTTACCCTGAAGACCAATCTAAACCTGCCTTGTTCAAGTCTGAAATCCTTCCCTCTGGTTCTGTCACTAACTACCTGTGAGAAGAGACCATCACCAACAACATCTCTACAATGTCCTTTCAGATAGTTGTAGAGAGAGATGAAGTCTCCCCCTTAGCCTCCTCTTCCTCAAGCTAAACAGCCCCAACTCTCTCAATCTCTCCTCATAAGATTTATCCTCCAGGCCCTTCACCAGTTTCATTGCCCTCCTCTGCACTCACTCCAGCACCTTGATGTCTCCCTTGTATTGAGGTGCTCAAAACTAAACAACTCAAAGTGCAGTCTCACTAGTGCTGAGTAGAGAAACAAATCACTTCCCTTCTCCTGCTGGACACAGTTTCCACTACAGGTCATTGGCCTTCTTGGCCACCTGAGAACACTGCAGGCTCATACCCAGCCACCTGTTGATTAGATCCTTCTCAGCTAGATTGCTTTCCAGCCACACTTCCCCAAGCCTGTAACATTGCATGGGATTGTTGTGACCAAACATGCATAAAGCAAGTTAAAAAGCAGCTCTGGCACAACCAGTCAAAACTGAAGCACTAAAGAAGTGATCCCTTTATGTTAAATTGTAAGAAATCCATTTTTTTCAGATAAGCTTAGTTTTCTCCCAGGTGCAAACCTCAGCAAGGGATAGAATTAGATTTGAACCTTGTGCTACAGTTTAGTCTTTAGGACACAGCACTGGACTGAAGTGTAAACTTAAAGCTCAAACCAAAATGATTGAATATAATGTAAAAGCTGATTCCTGTAACACCAAGAACAAGGGCTTTCCAGTACCCCAGCCACAGACATGTTCTAATTAAGAGGAACATCTATGCTGAAGAACCCAGGCTGGTACTTCTGAAGTTCACACAGTAGGAGCAGAGGAATTCATCCACAGGAAAAAACACCTTCAAGAAGCAAGTCGGGATTACTATGATATTTTGGGTTTTAGTCTTCTGCTCAGACACAACTACTTCACATTATCTCTCATCAGGAGCTATAATTGCACTATCATCATCATCACAGTAAGACTTAATTAGCCAAGATGACATTTATTCTTATGCTGCTGTTTGGACAGATAAAGCTCTAATTTAGTACAACCATAAGCTGTAGTAACTTTGGAATTCATTTAACTTTGCTTAGGGTAGCTGCTGGCATAAACACCTATGGAAATTGGCTTTAGGGATGTTACAAAGTTAGAGATTACAATGAATGCAAGAACACATTTCTTTTTACTTCTCGTGGTGAAAGCCAATAAAGATATTCTGTTTAGACAAGGAACTAACAATATAAAACTCTAATGAAGTCTCTCCCTAAAAATGAGCATAGTTTGCTTCTACAAATTTAATTGGGATATGAAAGGAAATTCATGCTCCTAACTATATTCATGCAGCAATTTCTAAGTCAATTAAAATGCAGGAAAACTTCAAATACATTAAATGTAATTCCATGATAATGAAGTATTTATTGAAAACTACAAAAGTTTAAGAGCTGCAAAGAATATAGAAACCATGTTCAGAGATGCCAGATGCATTCCGTGAAAGCAAGTCAGTAACCAAGTGCCTTTATTAATTTTGCATAACTATACCTTAAAGTGGAGCTGCAGAAGAGACAGAACATCTGGCACAACTACATAAAGTCCTTCTGTCATCTCTCAAATTACATTTCAGTGAAATATTAACGATACATAAATTATCTTTTATATATAAGATGTAAACCTATGTGTTTCATTTCTAGACTGGTAACCTCACCTGAACACAGTAAATCCAGACTCAGATTATTTTTTCCTCATATATGCAATTACCTCTGGATGAATAGCAAATAACTTCAATAACCAACGATTCTCATTACCTTTTCCAGTGCAAATTTAGCATTTCCAACAGAAGACAGCGACAGCTTGTGAGATCCAACAAGGCTGAAATTTGTCGTGCGAACAGCATTAAGGCCACCTGGACTGGCCATGGCTGGGGAAGAGGAAGTTATAAGTTGTAACACACAAAATCAGGAGGCTACAAGGCTCATTAACTTTTGTACGACTGGGTGCACACCCTACTCTGTAGTTGAGAAGCAGCACCCTGAAGTGCAGCCCAGCAGCATATGCAGACAGGATCCTGGTGCATTCCATTCCTCCTCAGCAGATCTTGTCTTTAAGAAAGACTTTGTCTTTTCTGAGCATTTCAAAAAGTCTTTTAAGAAGTCTCAGGAGGACAGAGAACACTCTGGGGCACACTACAAAGCACACATGCCCTGCAATAGGGACTTGACTTTCAAATCTCTTAACCTTTTCAAATCTCTCAACTGCAAGTGACATGCTGCAGTCCTTCCAGTACTTGCATGCCTATATTCCTCTTAGGACTGTTATTGATAGAGCCACTACAGCTCAGGCACAGGAGTCTGATGAGTTGCAGCAGCATGGTAGATGTTTCACAGTTAGTTCATGTGCTACTACCTGCTGCAATTTGTGCTAAAGCTAGCTTGAGTACATCCTACTCTAGTCAGGCAAGACTAGGTCACATTCTTCTGTAGTTAGAAAAGCAGCCAGAGATGCTCTTCTCTCCAGAGAGTCCCAAATATATAAAAATGCTAAATATTTAAGCATGTTAACAAAGTACACACAAACAATACTTCAGAATCTGTTCTTATTCTGAAGTTTGCTCTGTATTGTGGACATCAGACTCTAGTTTAAAAGCATAAACTTTTTCTGAGTTCATCTTTTCAGGAAGGGAATGTAAACAGCAGACATCTGGTACCAGACATCAAGTTTAACACCTTCCACTAACCATAATGGTAACTCAGATATAAAACACAGGACTGGTTTCTGGACTGGAAAAACAGATACAATTCTGTTTCTTACTCCCAAAGTATCATCTGCTACAAGTATTTATTGGTATTATTTGCAGCTTTAGGTAACAAGCATATTCAGTCTTGAATAAATAAGATAAATGTCCATATTTTACTTACCTGGAGTAAGAAGGGTGCTTTTCTACAAAGAGAGAAATAAAGCTCAGTGAAAAAGTAATTTCAGGCAATTTTTACAAAGGACTAAGCTAGGTTAGAAAGAAACTAGATCTGAGCTACTTTAAAAAAATATATATGAAAAGAAAATCCAACTAACATGTGGTAACTACACATTTACAGCATTAAATATGTGGAGCTGTTGACTATTCCTTGAGTTGATGGCTCAGGAATTTGGCAGAAAGCTGGACAGTTTACAGAGTTTTGAGTAACAAAGCACCTACTACAGGCACAGCCTCATTAGCGTGAGAACATGATCTCTGGATGTGGTCATAAACAGATCTTGACCATTCATACTTACAGAGGTAATAGATGTCAATAGTCTCTTTGGAGTGATAACCTACAAAAGAACGTAAGATGATAAATGCATTTGCTACTGAATTTGTCTGTCACACTAATGTAAAAACTAGTGAAACTACTGAAGGCTTGTCTAAAATTGTAGTTTATGATAGTTCTTGTAAAGAGTCTTAGGTTTTGAATGACTACAATATATTTTAGTGAAAGGAAAGCTGCACTTCAAAGAAATAATTATTGCAGAAAGAAGTTTAAGTACGTATTAGCGCGTGTTTGAACAGTCAATCTCAGCAGATTCTTTTCCTTCGTGTAACAGGACTTCAAAGTTACATTTGCTTATTAAAGACAGGAGTTAACCCCTTTAGAAGTACAGAGAGGTTACTGTTACATATCATGCATTTTTTCAGGTGACAATATCAAAGTTTAAGTGAAACTATATATTAAACATCAACTGGAATAATTACTTATCTACTCTTGATGCTGAAAGCTTGTTAAAAAGCAGATACAAGTCATAGGTTTGCTGGCAGTAAACCCCACATCAGCAATTTAAGTACAGTGCCACAAAACCATTAAGTTTTAGGTAAAGATTCCTCTGAATTACAAACATGGAAGAGAAACAAACCCTGGGCTTCAAACCGGTTTTACTGGGTTATGGAGAAGCATGCTTTTGCCAAGTCAAGGTAAAGATTTAAAAAACAGAACACAACAAAATCAAAAATGTCTGGTGGCTTGGTTGAGGTGACAGTGCTTTAATGAAGATGTTTGTGGGCCCTTCTGAAGTGAAATGGCATTTGCTTAAAAAAAAAAAAACTAGCACCTCATGCTTTTACTTAGTACTGCTAAGACAGAAAAGTGTTTCTGTTGATCATTGTAACTGTTAAGACACATCAAACTGCACGGTAGGCCTATCAACCAGCATAGTTTAACTCAAGAGGACAATAAGGGCACTAAATCATTATCAGAGGCACTACACCTAATGAGTCTGCAAAGTATTTTGTGGAATGAGTAAGATGAGTAAGAATTTCCTCTTCCCCTTCAATATATTTGGGACTCAACCAAGTGCTGCAGGTCTAATCTACTAATAGCTGCAGGATTCCATAAACCATCTGCCATTGCAGATGTTCCAAGAAAGACTAAGACTACTAAAAGCAAGCAACAGATTGTCCAAGACTATTAGTCAGTTGTCCCTGAAAACTGCAGTCTTCCTCGAGAACTCACTGTTGAAATACACTGCAGTGGTTTTCAGGTTTTATTTACCTTCGATTTATTTGCCTTTTTTCTTTTATCAGTGCTTGTAACTTCTTTTCTCTGCACCTGTAAGACAAGAAGGTATTAGAGCACAACACATCGTTCTCCCTTACACATCCTCTTGATAGGAACTAATACCTACCAAACTGTAAACTTCTATATTTACTTCAAAGTCACTTGACACATCATGCCTGAAAGGGAAGGAGAAAAAAAAAAATAGGTTAAACACAGACTGAAGAAAAACAGTTGGGGTTTTGTTTTCTTGTTTTTCTGGTTTGGTTTTGTTTGTTTGCTTTGATTTCTTTACAGTTGTTCTTTAACTTCTGTCTTTTCACTCTTAAAACTGTCTAGAGATGTCCTAGTTTTAGATAGAACCAATTCTGTTCAGTTAGTTTTCAGCTCAGTCTCTTCTAACTGTACCTTCTGAAGTTAGAGATCTTTTTAGTTAATATGTGAGAGCTGAAGTTTGAGTTTTAAGAGTACCATTTTTTCCAGATGAAAGACCAAATAGCTATAGCTGGTGTTATTTGCTGCTAAAGAGAAGGATCACATCATCTGAAGCAGAGCAAGCCACCTGTCATTGCAGGTGTTCCAGGAGGGAACAAAAAGTGGAAAAAAGCAAGAGATAAATCAAACTGATGGATGGTAGAACAAGTCAATTGCTCTTTTGAGAGAAGTGCATTTCAGGTATTTCTTGAAGCAGGAAATACCACTTACCACAAGATCTCAACACATCTGGTTGAAGAATGTGACATCCTTCTACAAAGAGCTTAAATGTTCTTATATGTGTTCTACCATTAGAGGTTAAACTGGTGGCAAAACAGGTGTCTTTATACTTACATAGTAAATGTCGTAGTAAAAGTAAGAGCATCTCCTTTCAGGGAGCAGGCAGTACTAGTTAGTGGAGTTGCAACCATGTTTTCTGCTCCAGATCTCAGTATTATTACATAGTAGTAATTTGCTGCTTCTGGAAATACATATCAGATGGTTTTGTTAGCCAGAGGTGTCACCTAATATCCCTCAAGTACTGCACAGCCATTAAACACATCTGATTCAAACCACTTAAACACAGACAATAAAATTCACTCACTTTTTTCCCCTCCCCTCAAGCTTTAGTGAGTCAAGAAGTAGGAACCTGTCCAGCTACAATCATATTCTGCAGCATTATATGAATTAACACTGGCTATTGGGGGCTTGCAAATTGTTTACACAACCATATGACAGAAGCTTAGCATGTTTCAGGATAAGTTTCTAAACCTAGAGAGGTATTGCCAGTGTTCTGGAACAAAAGAAGAAACAAATCCCTATTTTAATGCTTTAGGGATTCAGACTACAAAAGCATGATAGGACAGTGGAAGAATAAAGTACATGTTTTAGGATGCTAATTAGGATGTTAAGAGACAGGCTGAAGAAAGAGGTTTAATGAGTGTTTCACAACACTGCAGAGGTCAGAGTTTATGTGAGAGATATTTAGTACTAAATCTGCATGCATCTAAAGAGACTCCAAGGCAGCAAGATTGATGACTTGAGATATAAAACCCTACTCTCTTCCCATCGGGTTACAGAGGGCCATGAAGATCTTTAAAAGGCTGGCTGGAAAAGTCCTGGTCGACTTTCTTGACTCTCACAAACCAGAAAAGGATGCAACTAAAAAACAGTTATGGCCAATACTGAAATTTTAACCAAGAAGCGGATCAATGACATGCAACTGCTGAATTTTCATTGCCCCAGAGTTCAGAGAAACATCATGAAAGAAACAGAACTCCAAAGAGAATGAACTGTAAATATAAGTAAGGGAAGGGGTAAAAACTATCAGGTGCTAGTTTTACCTGGCTTTTGAACTGTACCACACACAAAGTCTGCTTTCAGAGGTAGACGCATTTCTGAAATGGAAACAGATCCCTTGGATGGAGCAAACTCAGTGGACGTAGGAGGACCTTTATTTCTTTTACTATGAGGTCCTTCACTCTTCAGCTTATTCAGTTCTTCCAATAAAGCTGTCCTCTTCATAGCTAAAGAAAGAAAATTGTAAGAGGAATAAGTAGTACTGAACTCTTTCTGTCACAAGCATGTAAAGTGGAACAGAAAGGTTAAATCAGCTTCCGGAGTAGTAGGAATTAGGGACAAGATACCAAAAACCATCCTTGTGCCTACAGAAGCAGAGACAGATTTTGTCCTTTCCTGTTTTCCAGGTGAAAAGCTATAAATAGCAGCTACAAGGTTGCACAGTAAATGCATCGACAGAGTTCAATCCTTCCCAAAGTTTCAGCACAAAGAATTGAACTAGAGTCAAAAAACCTACTTGCAAGGAGAAGTAGTCTTTCTGCCTCTGCTTCTTCTTGTGACCCTTTTCCATGCTCCTCATCAAAACAGCAGTTCAGAGCTTGACTGGCTTGATAAATCACTGTCTGCTGCATGTTGATCTCATTATTCAGTTCCTAGAGTAACCAGTTGCAAAAAATAATCAGCAAGATGACAGATTTAGTGTCACTTTCAAACAAGGAAATTCCTTCAGATTTGCATCTGGGGGCTGATTTTCAGAAAAAAGTCAACTTAGATGACATACAAAAATCCTCCAGTTTACTTTTGAAAGAAAAATATTGTAGTACAGCTTTCTTTCAGACTCAGAGCTAATATGTAGATGTGTTGGGGAGTGAATGACTTGAACATCTCCAGAGGAGACTCCACAACTTGAAACCCACCTGGGTATGTTCCTGTGCAACTTGGTCTAGGTGGTCCTGCTCTGGCAGGGGGATTGGACTAGATGTGCTTTGTGATACCTGTTTGTACACCCCATGTGCAATCTAGTCTTTGCTTCACCAGGGGAAGCAGCAGTGAACTGAAAAACCAGCTATGTGGGTGAACAAGGGACCAATAAAGATCAGAATACTGCCTACTGAAAGTAGTTGAGTCCTGGCTAATTCAAAAACTGTAATAAGATATAGATTCTCAAGGACAGTAATAAGATATAGATTCCCCTTCTCTCCAACGTACTTTGTTAAAATATACATTCTAAAAAGATGCATTACCTGTTCAAATTCTGCAGCATCATTCCCTACTGTTAGACATTTAAGCTAAACGACCTAATTTTGCAGTTCTAAGCAGTCTGTAATGGCCTAGATATTCAAAAGGGAAATTAAGCAAATGAAATAGTAAATTAGAAACAGGATATTCCTAAAAAACTGTATTGGATACCTGCATTTTCTTTTTGATATTGACTTGATCTGACGGACCATTCTTTTTCGTTTCTAGTTTGGAAGCAACATCTTCTTTGCGAACAATGATTTGCTTTATTGAAGGACGATCGGTTTCTTTAAATCTTTGTGATCTATATGCATCAATGCTTTTAAAAGACAAACCAGTTAAATGTTTTACAGGTGTGCCAAGCTATTTTGTTTAGATACATGTCGATCTTTTCCAACTTGACTAAGTAGCTTTAAAAAAGTAGCATTATACCACCTTATTTTTAAGTTTCAGCAACATAAAGACTACTCAAAGACAATCTCTGATAAAGCTGAGATATTGGAAAACACTTGCCGTTTAGTTTAAGCAGTAAACGCTTCATAAGAAGCTAAAAACCCCTCAGTATCTTTCTCACTTTAAGGATCAGGTCTGTTTGTTTACTACCTATATGGAAGGTTGCGATCTTCTGACATAGAGCCAATACTGTCTCCAGATTCTGCCCTGGGGACTCTAGTTCTTTGGAACTTTTCAGACTTCTGACTTGTATCACTGGTACTGCTACCTTCACCAGTTGACTTGGAAGGAGAAACAAAGGCCTGTGGAAAAGAAAAGATTCTATTACTCAAACTTGATTTAGCAGAAGTCAAGGCATGTGTTTAGCAGAACATTCAATATGCCATTTTAGAGGACATTAACTTTACTTCATTCTGTTTCCATTAGAGAGATGTCATTTGTATGTTCTCAGTTTATTCAAACGAAACAATACCCTGTCCACAAGCAATTTAAACATCTATGTCATAATTAAACCCCACCCCTAAGTATTCTCACCTCTGGCCCAACAGATTCCACTAGAGGGGTTAACAGAGACATAGATGAAATATTCAGCGATTCTTCCTGCTCGTCCTCATCACTTTCACCTTCCAGACTCAAGCTCAATTCTTTTTTCAGCTTTTCTATGTCTGGGCCATCCTCTTGAAGAACTTCAAAGATTTCATTTATCACTTTTGAGCTATTCATCTCATCATCTGCACTCATTTCAATGTCATGTGCTTCATCTGAAGGGGATGTTTTAAAAGTATTAGCAGCATCAAGACCAAACACTTCAATATCATTAACAGACAGATGTTAACAGATAAGCCAATTATTTTTGCTTTTCAGGTAAACTTGATTAAAAAGCAGTATGTGCAGTCAGGCATATAGGACCCTAACTTGTATTTCTATCCCGTACACTACATTGATGATAATGAAAGGGACTAAAATGCCGCATTTGTAAGATAAGTTACAACATTCTAGTCCAGGCAGGTCCAAAACTTTACTGCAAGTCCCACAGCAGTGCAATCATTTTTGTCTCTTCCCATCAAACTTAAAATACCAGAAATTTAACATTTCTTGAAGGCTTGAACGTCAAGAGAAAAGTTACAATAAAAAGCTTCAAGGTTTATTTTCTATAAGCTTTGTTGCAAAACCCACAGGAGTGCCGGCAGATGATTGTGAATTCATTGTTCAGACTCAAATACTTGGCTGGAGAAGGGGCAGACAGCTAAGTGCATTAACATATGTACTTGATACAAACCTTTTGATTTTTCAGCAAGCAATTCCAATTTTTCAGATATCGCTTTTACAGGACTCTTTGGCTCAGTGTTCTTTACAGGACTGTGTTTAGCAGTCTCTTCAGTCGTAGGAACACCTAAACAGTTTACAAAAAATTTACAGGATATTATGTCTAAACTTTGACTACTTTTCTCACTATTAATTTTTGAAGTTTGATTACATAGCTGATGACCAAGCAAAAGTGTGCTAAATCAAGTATTCCAGTTAGCCTGCTGCCAAAAAAGAGCATTAACACACATTCTTCAACTTGCACAACTAGACTTCTGTCAGAAGAGAACACAAGAACCAATATGAAACCATAGCAGAGAGCAGCCACTTGTGATAAGTATGGAAAAGTTAAAAAAAAAAAAGCAAAACCACCCCAGCCCAAGAGCAGATATGACCCTGTTTTTCTAGGAACACATTTGATGACTTCTGTGGCCATAATCTCTGTAAGAAGCCTTAAGTTTTCTTCCCCCCAGAGAACTGGAGCCTTTTTCACTTGATAAGCACCAGAAAGGTTATCATTAATACCTCCACTCTTTTCATATCCCCTGCTAGAATGATATTGTAGAAACCCAGATACTCAGGTGCAGTATAGATCAAATGTGTAACTGATGAGTCTTATTCACTCTCCTTACACATATGTAAAACATCGGTAAATCCACTGAGACACACAAAGGCAGTCTTGCCTTTATAAGCTTTCAAGTGGTAAAGGACTGCAGAGTAGTACACTCATTATACACTAAAACTTGGACGACCCAGTAACCAAATAAGAGGTCTAGCCTCTTTATCTGTTCATAAACATTAAGTGCAGTGCTTCAAGCCAGTGTTAGCCACAGGCAAAGAGTTCTTACCTGAAGACTCCACACTGGGAGACTTTGGTGTCCTTTCACCTGCTGTTGTGTCTTCCGCTGAGCTAAGAGTGGTGGCATCTGAACTGAGATGTTTGGGACTAGTCTGAGACTGGCTTTCCTGGCAAAAAATAAGGACAGGCCATTCAAAAGGCAGAAAGTCCAGGAGGCAAAGTTCAAAGTGGCTAAGAAAACTGCCAGAAACAAAGATTAACACCTGCTAAGAAGTACAGTTGTCTAGCCAGTATCAAGAAAGATCCTACTTATTTATGTAATGTGTGTTCAGAACACGTTAAAGCATTTCACAGACTACGAACTTTTGATACAAGGAGGTAACATCTTACCATTGTAGGTTCTGGAAGTTTTCTCTTCGAACATCCACTTTTCTCTCCACTCCACAGATTGCCCCTATCAAACCGGCCACGAAGGCATGCAAGTTCTCGTTCCCGCTCCTGAGCAAATACAGGGCAATGGGGGAAAAGCTTTAAGATGCCAAAACACTTTGCATCCCTTGAGTAGGTGCAGAACAGTAAGAATCTTCACCAGGCTTAGAAACAAGGTACGAAAGTAGCAAGTCTTACCTGCTTAAGCTGAAGCACTACACTGGCAGTAGTGGAATTTTCATTTTGTTTGAGAAGCCTTTCCTGGATTGTCCTTGTATTTGGGGTAATAATGGGTGTTCTGCACCCTGGCGTATTTGTAGCAGGACTCTGTGCACCACGCTCTCGACAGCGCTCCCCAAAGCGTTCCAGGAAGGTCTTAATACCTGATCCCCCTACAAGAAATTATTTTGCCTTGAAAAAAAATGCGAAAAACACAACACTGGAAAGAGCCAAGGTCATTTTTGCATCTGCTGAAGAGTTCTCAATGAAGCCATTCAGTTTTACTCTTTTATACTACACACAAAGTAAACCTGAAGTGCAAGTCACCACAGTAAAAGAACACCAAAGCTGACAAAGCAGCAAACTGAAGCACATAGCTACTCTCCTCTTACTCAAGTCCACACATGATCCACTAGATATTTTACTGGTCTGTGTTTTAACTTTACAGCAAGCCACACTTGCATCCTTCACATAAATGAACACTGTAGTACAGAATGAACCAGGTCTTGAGTTGGTGGAGACCTTTAAGATCAAGTCCAATGCAGACACATTGCATGGCACCCACCCCACTTTACTGAGCTTGTTTTTTACTGTCAGCATACCTAGAGACACACACTTGATCTATTGACCATCATTTCAAAGAGTTCAAGCTCTTTGACCAAAGTTTCTGACCCAGCAAGTAGTTGAATTTAACACTAAGGGAAGATCACTGGTTTTTATATCAGTGCTGTCACTAAAAAGACACTATGGAAGACATCAGCATTATCTGATATGTTACCACAGATTCTTAATTAACACGTAGCTTGCAACACGTCACATAAGCCTAATGTGAAGAAACATCTATTGAAGCTGAAACACAGCTTACCTGGTGTTGTGGGTTTACCCTTGGGTTCGAGTTGCACATGTGTTCCTTTGACTGGCTCTTCTTTGGACTGAACTGGTTGAGGCAGAGTTGGTTTTGCTGTTGGTGTGTGCTTTTCAGTTTTCTGAGGGCTGCAGGGATTCTGGGTCAGCTGTGGTCGTACCTCCGATTCTTTAGAACATGCAACAGTGACTTTTGAGGATTGAGGACTCTTGACTCCTGTCAAGTTGTTCGGATCCTTAACAAGGGAAAAAAGAAATAACATTGAGATTGTATAATGTTATTCTCTGAAGAGGAAAAAGAATTTAAATATTCTGCATAGCATTCTGTAACAAACACCTATTCCTTCGACAACAGGAAAAGCTGAGAACAAGTGTTATAAGCTTTTGTTTGATTTCTTTTTTTACCCAATGTTTCCAATTGTTTCAGCATTTCATTCCAGGTGCTTTTGTGAGCTATTTGAACTATTTTCCCCACATTTCCCTAAACAAGACTGTACATGGCAGATAATCACTTCATAAGTGAAAATTGAACAGCTGACTTCAACATTCTGTTTCCATTTACATACAGCAAGACTATTTACAAATTAAGTCAACTGTGTGAAGTCACAATGTAAAACCCACTATCTCTGCAAGAAGAGACCTTATAATGGTCAGAAGAACAACCATCTATTTCTTTGCCATCACCTTTTATGAGTCTTGTAAGTACACTCATCTTTGTCTTAATAAAAGGCATTCTAAGCTGGCAGGTGAGATTGCAACAAAGCAAAAGCTGTCAATAGACTAAGATAGATCAGACCAAATGTTAACATTTACATTAAGCAGCTGTTTGTCCCCCCCACTCAATAATCAAATAAATTTTTAATCAGCAATTAAATCACTCACCGCTAGCTTTGAGCTTGCTGGTTTATTAATAGAAGCCTCAACAAGCCTTTGAGAACAGGATGCAGCTTCCTGCTTTACACTGCTACTATTGATTCTAGCAGATGCTCCACTTGTAGTGGACAATTTGGATAAACAAGTAGTACCAGGCTGTTGTTGTGCATTGTTTTGCTTTGCAGATGGATGACTTAGGTCATCTTCCCAGGAACCAATTGTAGCAGCAAGGTTGGCTAAACGGCCTCGTCTCCCAATCGGGGTATCACTTGTCAGGGCATTACATGTCTGCTTAGGTGGACTCACAGAAGGTTCTTTCGATTGGAGGGGAGACAGAGAAACACATTCAGAGGGATCTGGAAAAAAGAAAATATATTTATTTCAGTACATTATTTAGTGGAATAAATGTATTTGCATCAGTTGCTATACATTGAGTTTATCAGCAGTTAGATCTTCCTGTCATCAACGAAACCAAGAAACAAGCTCTGAAAGCATTGAGATTCATCAAGTTAAATTAAAACTCTTGGCAAAGACAATGCATTTTTAACATACTAGTTTACTAGTTCTATGATAGTGCTGTGATGAATAAGGCATCACGCCTTATTCTAAGGAAAAGTAAAAGTATAAAATTAGGCCGTAGTCAGTGTCATTATTATAGGCCTGCCCCAGAGCTGTCTAAGAATTCTCTTGACAACACTAGCATTCACACATACAAAACTATCTTCTGCCCACAAACAGAATCAGCACTGCACACATTGACAGTGTGCTGCTCAGCAAGTGAAACACACCCTCACTATCCCAGCAGCGTCTCTGCTCTGCCAGCTTCTGCATACGTGTTTTGATTGAAAGGGCTGCCGGAGTTTCTGAGACTGTGTTTGTTTTCTCTTTCTCCATGTTTGTTTTTCCTTTCTCAAGAGGCTGAACCAATGAAGCTCTGTTAGGAGCAGTTATGTGCAGCTCTGAAGTCATCTCAGGAGAATGATGGCTTGTAGTACTTGAAGGAAGTGGCTCAATGTTCTCCGAACTGGAAGCTTGAGTCTCCGTATTGTTAGGACAGAGCCTCTTCGATGGTGATGGCTTTGTACTAGGTTTCCCTGTGCAGGTCAGAGGATTCAAATAATCAAAACTTACAGAGACAATACAAAGTGTAATGCAAATTAAGATATACCTCTCAAAAACCTGCCCTCTCCAAATCCTACTAAGCATAAAGCACAATCTTTGGCAATTTACAATTACTTTAACGTAGCTTACTAATTCCTTAGAGAATCTGCTCTCAGGGTACACTAAACATTAGCCATAGCAGTCACATAAATGCATCTATCACCGTTCAGTTTAATATGAACACTAAGAGTTTTCACTCACCCTCAGAAAAAAGAGAGATAGGAGTTTAGACAAAAGATATTTTGAGTTGTTGTGAAATACCTTCTTCACCAGGAAGAGGCTCCTGATTACCAGTCTCTAGCAAAGGCTCTCTGACCCTCTTGGTCTGCATTGCGGGTCTTGCTCCCATCTTGGGCCGCTCAGCCATTTTCTTCTGCAGGTTCTCTCGCCTGGCACGGGTTCGTTCAAGGAGTTTCTGAGCAGACAATAAATCTTGTGTTAGTACACACTGCAATAAGGGTGTTAACTTATAAAGTTTAAGCATTTTAACAGCAGCTATTACCCTGTATATACTGAGATGTCCAATAGCAGAAACTCATAGAAAATGCCACAATAAGCCAAACGCAGCTCTTCAATGTTGCTAACTGATCTAATGCAACACAACACAAAAAATATTCCAGGTTTCGTTTTGAGTGGCTTTTGCCAGAATGGACAGAACATGTTGTCCTACATTGCCTGCTACAAGTTTTTTCTGTCTACATCCTTTTCCTCTCCATTTTCTTCTCTGAGGCCATCGTTTGGGTCTTCTCATCTAACCACAAACTTTCATGAAAATTGCAGAATCAGTGAAGTTTGAGATGCCTGGACTTTTAGTGAGAAGTTGTAGACCACAAGTTGAAAACATACAGTCATTAAATCAGAGTGCCTCATTATCTTGGCTTTCGAAGGAAACCAGGCTAAAGAAACACAGGCAATGGTAAAACTAAAGGAAAACAGAAGCTTCTGTAAAGCTGAAGTAGTAAGAAATGTTTGAAAGTAATTACTTTTCATTTTTACTGAATCTCCACAAGAGAGTCTTGAACTATCAAACCTTGCTAGTAAGGTTTTTTGGACACATTACTCAACACAGCTGATTGGCACTAATCTGCTACTGTTTATTTTGTTACACAAGTGGTTGCCAAATAGTCATTTAAAAAAAATGCAACAAGCTAAAGGAGTGGCTGCTAACCTTAACAGAATTGTTGCACCTAAATCAATGTTGGTGAATTGCTCTTCAAGTTTCCATTTTAAGAATAGACATATTATAACTGGTTGTCTTAACAAACAGGTTGTTTATCACAATACATTAAAAGAGCATAGAGACATTCTAACACCATTTTTCCAAGTGGAAATATGAGTTCTATGGTCATATTCCATACAAAATAGCTGGTTTAGTAGATATTTTGTTCTAGTAGGCAGCAATATCCAAGTTTGAAATATGTTGCAGTGGTTGTTATTAACTAAATCGTTATCACTCAGTTTCATCACACCTAAAGGACACTTAATTACCCATTTGACCAAGGTTTTTAAGGCACTATGAGACAAGAAATGGCATGATTGAACTAATGGCCTTTCTAAGGGAACCATATAAACTGCACTTGTTTGGTGGCACATAAATTATTGTGAGAGCTGTGCCAGCCATTATCTGTCCTGTGGCATAGCTATTAAAAACTCATTTCACATTTTTAACTGTCTAAAGCTGAAGTCATAAACAATGTTCCGTTGTAGGGCACCACAGGACAAATGGAATTGCAATCTCAATAGCCTTTTTGTGAGAACAAAAAAAAACCATCAGCTTCTCCAAGTTCCAGAGAAGAGGAGGGGGGAAAGGGCGGGAGACATAAAATGCCAGGAGTGCCTTTAATGCAAGTTCTGTGCTGGTCGTGCCCACAGCCAAACTTCCTTATTTCAACCTCTGAAAGTCAGAGCTGCATAGTACAAGTAGCACCCACATAGATAAAATCCTTAAGGTTATACGATTTAACTGTTCTTGGGCAAAACTGAGTGCATCTTCCATAACAGCATCACTACAGTTCTATTCAAATGCTGCCACATTCCTTTCTGTTTTGTTAGTTAGGTGGAGTTTCAGTCGTTGGAGATGAGATCTCCCTTCCTAAGAGCTCACGCCTCTGCTGCTGAACTCCAGCTCCTATTGGCTTTTTGGATCTCAAATTTACCATGCATACAACTGCCGTTAATTCAAACTCTGCTATTACACACGATGAGTAAGCCACCCGTCAGAGCTGGCGACTCACTTTTCAAGTGCTTCAGCAGGATATTTGCTACATTCTCTGAGTGCTCTAGTAACAGACAAATTCAGAGTGGGAAATGCCTATTTCATTGCACTGAGGAATCTGAGACTACTAAGTCACAGTTTGAGGATCACAATTTGTATAGCAAATGTACCTTCTAAGAATCAAAAAAGGCCTTCCCACTTTAAAACATCTTGGTTGCTAAATGTCAGCAAGGCATTTTAAAGCGTTAGAGAAGAAACACAAGCCCATATGTGATTACAAAAACATACTCTAACATGTTTACTAGCTGAGTGTAGCAAAGGAAGCACATTTACCCAATGAACAGCAAACTTCAAACTTCACAGATGCAAAGTTTGCCTTCAGCAACTGCATCACTGTCTCTACGGCCATCCGCCAATTTTAGGAAATCATACTTTGAAGTATTTATTAACAATCACAGAGCAAAGTTACAAAATAACCTAGACCACTTCTAAGATTCTGTAGTAACAAACCTTCTGTAGAAGAAAGACAAGTTACACAATCAGCTACAAACTGACAGTCAAAAAATATGTTCATTGGGATCCACTGTACCATCTCCTCAGCACGTTCTGTATTAATAATTCGTTTGAGATACCAAAGATTTTTAAGGGGTTTTTGTCTTGCAAAATTAACCAAGAGGTTTCATTTCACAACAGCATTCTACTGAATCTTACAGCAAGATTTCAACTTAAATTCTGCAACAAGACAAACTTCGCAAAAAAAAACCGAACAGACACTGAATTAACAAAATGCTTTAAAAGCAAATTAAGGCTCAAAATGCACTGCTTTCTGTAATTAACACTTAATATGCCTTACTGGTTCCCTACAGGTAACAGGGCACTGTATATTCTAGACAAGTATCTGAAAACAATCTAAGGGAAAGTTAGATTAAAATAAAAACAATACAAAAGAGAGCATAAGAACTCCATAGGTGGTAAAAGCTTTTGGACAAAAGTTATTAAACTTTAATTCTAACACACTTGGTCAGAGTTTTGTTTTAGGTTGTTTTTTTTCCCCACAGCAGGGGAATACCCACCACCCCCATAAAAGCTCTTGATAAGGCAGCATTTTAGGCAATATTAGCCAACATTTGAATGTAGTTTACTCTCTAAGGAGTGGTCTCACAGTTGGTCACAGTTTTTCAAAATCAGCCAGCTACAAGAAGGGTTTGTTGAGAGGTTGGAATATCTCCCAGTGCACAAAACCATTTTAAATTTGATTCAACAGTTTGGACTTGGAAGTTTATTTAAGACTTGTTGGATCATGCCACTTGCTGCCAATTAAGGAAGGAGGTTTTAGATGTTTATAGCCTGTAAACCTTTTATGGGCATAGGGTAAATCTGTCTTGACATAACTTACTAAATACATTCAGATCAATACTTCATGCTCAGCTTGTTAAACCAGACCTGTGCAGTCACCTTCTTAGACACTCAATTTATTTAAAGTATGTCTGTTTGACATACAGATTGTTTTCAAGATGAGGAGAAAGTACTTCAGCAATACATTTGATCTGGATTTTTTTTAAATTAGATTATTATTCAGATTAAGTATCCTTAATTGAAAGCCATTTTAACTAG
>JAOXOE010000506.1:28726654-28784253 GCA_028565055.1 Phoeniculus purpureus
GGTCTAGCAGTTAGATACTAGGATAAAGGTTGGACTCTATGACCCTGGAGGTCCTTTCCAGCCATGATGATTCTGTGGTTCTAAACTAAACCCTGGCACAGCTGTAGGCCATTTCCTCTTGTCATATTACTTGTGAGAAGAGACCAATGCCTCATACCTGCAGTTTGCAAACAATTTGTCCGTTGTACATATAAAATATAAGAACTGCTTGAGATCCGCAGGAATCTCTTTTTTAAGAGCTGGGATAGCTGGGTGGCAAGTGGTTAGCACCCACAAATATCTTGTAGGTTCTCTCTTTTGTACTTCTCTTTTAGTCATTACACAAAGAGATAAAAGTCTTCAGTCTTCAACAGAGAGTTTCAATAGAATGTTTTAGATGGGACGGGACTTTAAAGATCATCAAGTTTAACCCCCCTGCCATGGTTGCCCAGAGCCCCATCCAACTTGGGTTTGAGCACTTCCAGGGATGGAGCAGCTGCAGCCTCTCTGGACATCCTGTTCAGTGCCTCAGCAGCCTCACAGTGAGCTTTCCCCTTCTGTCTAATCTAAGTCTAATCTCATTATTCACCTTATTCCACCTGTAGGTATTCAGGAAGCTGCTTGGAGAGTAACTACCCAGTAGATTTTTCTAGAAAAATTACTATGTTGGGCTTTTACTAAAGATATTATTAACACAATAAAAAATCAACTCAATACACCCATTTGTAAAGGACGGACACCAATCATGTAACCTAGTTCCTGAAATTAACATAAAAATCAAATAGTTTTTCCCTAACAAATAATGTCTCATAAGCGTAGACAGCCTTTTTCATGCTGCAAGATTCAAAGCTGGCAACTGAGCTATAGCTTAGAGAAAGTATTTCATTAGTGCAAAATTGTCATGAGATTTGCGATTGCCACATGTCGAGTTTCCTGCAAGACAGAGTATTTTTAATGGTGTTTACAGGTCCCATCAAAATGTTTAGAAGGGCCTCTTTGCCCACTGCAAACAGAATTCAGGACGACTGCTTTTGATATCAACTATGCCTGTGCAAAACCTGCCCGGGTGTCTTCAGCGCTTGACCACTCTTTATGACCCTTGCAGGAGAATTCTGATGTGGGTTGTTCGGCAAGTATCCAGATATCAACACATTTACTACAGGCTTGGAAAGTTTAGTCACGAGTTTCTGGTATGGGATCAACAAAAGAACTTGAGGGATGTGTTTAAGGTCATTTTTTAGTTGTTTCTCTGAATTCTGATGTGGGTTTTTTTTTCTGTTTATCACTTCTTAGATTAACGTGTGATGTTAATTTGAATTATTCCCTGGGTAGTAGCAATTTAAGGCTCCTCTGCTCTTTGTGGCGTTTGAGGATTGATTAGTAGAGAAGGGCTAGCTTTACCACCATCTCTGTTATTGTCTAGCATCTGTATTTTTAGTAGTGGCTCTTTAGTTTCCAACTGCAATTTTGTCTGCACGTGCTGAGAAACATAATATTACTGTTTTCAGACATTGCAGAAACCTTACTTTTCATTTATCCTTCTAAAAACAAGGATTCTCTGAGTGTAATACTTGGGATCAGGCCTGGAGTCAATCTTAAATACTTGCCAAGAAATAACTGTGAGCCTTCATCTTACTCTGTTGTCCAAAAACTGGTGTGTTTTGTACCGGTTGTTTGTACACACACAGATGAGCACCCACTGCGCAGCATCCTGGCTGCATATTTGACCCTGTTTTCCTTGTGATGGGAGCTGTGGTTCCTCAGCATGACAGCTCATGGTAAAGCAAGATAAGCCCTGAAGGCAGGTTGTCACCTATGTGCTGAGAAGGATCCAACAGAATCTGAGCTGGAAGGCCAAGGAGTTCATCTCTGGAGAGAGGATTTGCAGACTTACTGTGAAATACAGCTGAGCTTGTGTAAGATATACATAGTTTAGTGGAGGAGAATCATCAAACGCTTCTACCCCACTCTTTCCAACCCAGGCTGCAGATTTCCCTTTGTACACTCATACTAGTAGGACCTGTGCCTTTTTCTTTTTAGACCAGCATCTTCAGGAGAACTGAGGAACACAGCTTGACAGGGAACTAACTGACAGAGGTCCAACAGCCTGAAATACATCATCATCGTTCTTATGTTGGCAGCTGAAATGAATTTTACTGTGAAAATAAAGCCGAAATTAAACTACTATCGATTTTATTTTTTCCCAGTTAATGATCTCTTGCTAACGTTCCATTCAGAGTATAATTACTCTGTGTAAAGTAATTACAGCTCAGCTATGTATAACGTGCAGACTGAAGCTCAAATCCCTTTTACAGGCTTTAATCAAACTCTGGCCACATTTGTTAGTCTGTGAATCCTTTTGATTTTAGCTGGTTTCTCTGTGGCAAGATTCATTTGTACCCTTGCTTTGGGCTCACCTGATATTCTAGGATGAGCTGGCTGACAAGAGGATGGTTGAAACAAGTGAAGAGAGGCCACTTTGTTCTAAAAAGCCATCACAAAATGTAAAATACAGTTTTAATCCTCAGTGACTTTTCCATGCAAGTTCTCAGCACCAAGGACCTGGCTCCCCTGAAGGCTCTGCTGGGGTTCGGAGCAAGAAAAGAGGCTTCATGCATTAAAAGAACCTTGTTTGCTTCTTGAATTCAGTTCAACTTTGAATGTTTCTTCTCAAGTGTTTCCTGAAAGCCAGCTCTGTTACCGCAGAACAGTTCTGAGTAGGTGAAATGACAGTGTCTTCTGAAGGATTCTCAGGGACACATTTGTAACTTGCTGTTCTCTTATCTCCGGTCTTTAAATGCAGCCTGCGGTCTGTATTAAGGAGGAGTACAGGATACTGAAGTCTTTTAAACGTCTATTTCTATTCATACGGTCGTATGAGTTGTTCGCAGTGGCTGGCCCATTCCGATGTTCCCTTCCTGAGAGTAAATTTTGTGAATCAGAGTCTGCAGATGAAACCACACCAGACTGCTTATATCACACCACCAATCCTTGTGGCAGTTTGTTGTAAATACTGCTCGCATGCTCCTGTACAGTTCCCTATATCTGAAATCAATCCATACTGAAAGCCTTCCTTGCATGATAAAGATCCATAAGATACTGCTCGAAACTAAAAAGTGGTGTAATGTAAAAGCAAACATTCATCTCACAGAGTCTTGTTTTAAAGAAGCTCGTTCTGAGCTGCCAACAGTGCACTGGTGTGTGGAAAGGCAGGCAAAAAATTCTTGTTTAGCCCCAGTCTAACTGCTCAAAAGTGATATGCACACACAATTCTCCCATATGCTTTGAACTCAGGAGTAACGTGATGTGACTGCAGTTAAGACAAGCTCTGTGTTTCATTTGGCCTTAAGGTCAGTATTGCTGTGTGAAACAATCCAGTTTGTCCTCAGCTTTTTGTTTGTTCTTTTTTCCCCCTCAATGCAGAAACACTTCACTGGCCTAAGACAGAGCTTTCTAAGAAATCAGTCCTGCGTCCAGAAGAACATAAGTTGAACATTAATAATGAAAACAGCCTCCAGCACCCTCCTTCAGGGATCCTCAAGGACATTTTCACGACAGGAACCAGTAGCTACAACGTCCTTCTACAGAGCAAAGAGGAGAAAAAGCACCACGCTCAGAAGCAGACCGCTGCTCACCACAAGAAACACAGAAAATCTGCCAAGTGTTCTACCACCTCCCGTAGCAACGAGCACCGCAAAATCAAAGCCCCACTGCCCTTGCTTGGTGCCGGATGGTGCTGCACCAACAGACAGTCCTCCATCATCGTCACCAGCCCGAAGTTCACCAACAGTGTTTCGGTGGCAGGGAGCAGTGTAGGGCTTCCGTCGCGACCCAAGAGTAGAACCAAGAGGCATTTCAACCTAACAAAGCCAAAGCAATCTCAGTCCTCAAAAAGCCATGGAAAAGAAGGCGATGCCGCTGGCCAAAAACTCTGTTTACTGGCTGCCATCAAGCCATCCAACGTGGAGAAGGAGAAGGTGAAATTCTTCAAGTCAGACTTCACGTACAATCCTCAGTTTGAATATGAAAACCCTGTGCTGCCAAATGTGTTAGCTAAGCACAGCCATGCATCTGACAGATTTCTCAAGCAGGTATAGAGATGTATTTGCTTTTTTCCCCTCCTTTTCCACTGGTTTCCACCTACTCAGGTGATGTTTGGGTTTGTTTGTAGCAAGTTTTTTCTCCTTATCCTCCCCACTGTCTGAAAAATGCATCAAATATATGATAGTAGAATTGAAAGAAAACCTTTTTAATGAAAAAATTGAAGCCTTCCTAATATTTACAGACTTCTGTAGAGTAAAGGCACAATTTCTTATAAATCACAGGATCTCCTCAGTTGAAAGAGACTTTTAAGATCATCAAGTCAAATCTTTGACTCAGCACTGCCAGGTAACCCCTAAAACCATGTCCCTCATTAAACAGAATTTAAGGCAAGAAAGCTTTTCATGCAACGAAGCAGAATCCAATAGAGGGAAAATACAATCCCTAAACTCTTTAATAAAGAGAGAAAAAAAAGCAGTGCAGAAATTCTGCCAATCCTCTTGGTGACACAGGGTTTGGGAAGGGACGGCAATTATTCAAGGTCATGGTTATTGGATAAACATATGTTGATGTTCCTCGTTTTAATCTACTTTGACAGGAAATTTGCATAGACATGAAACTTAATCAAGCAGCAGACAAATCCCATTCCAGAGAGAGGTAAAATTTAAAAAGACACCCCTACCCCTTGGCTTTTTTCCTCCCTATAATATGCAGCCCCACTGGTAGCATAGGCTGTAGACATTCCCATTCCACGTAGCTACCCTGGCTTCCTACCCAACATCCGAAAAACACCAAAAAAAGAGTCAAACAATGTATTACTTCCTTAATCCAAGAGCATGTGTAGGTCTTACTACCTGTTAACTCATCATGCTGTAAGGCTTGGCCTGCATTTTCACATTAAAAATACCTGCATTTAACAGCTCAGTAGCTGGGTTTTCATTGAGAGTTTATTTTCTGTTCTTCAAATCAGCTTCTATACTTCTAAACAACCAGCTAAACCCTACACTAAATTAAACTACTCGGCTAGACCACCTTAGCACATTTTCCTTTGCTTTTAATAGCTACATTGATCACAGCTTAAAGCAAATCAACAGTAGCTGTTTTGCCAAACAATTTAATAGCAATTTTCCCTGTCAGTGTGAGCCTTACTAATTATTTTATCATTGATGATTTGATGGAGCAGGCCTGTAACTGATTTCTTTGAATACAAAACCCCACACCTAAGTAATTAGTATTTTAATAATGGATTATTCCTCAACATTTTTCCACTTTGTAACTCCACCTTTTTCCCTTCACACACAAGACATGGGAAAACAAAGGCTTTACAACAATTTTTATTTAAAAAGCAGTGAAGGGTTGAGTATTCAGTGAAATATGATCATTCTGAAGTTTACCAAGGAGGATATAGATTAAGATTGAATTACAGAATTAAATTGAGATTCAGTTTGCAGAAGTTCTTCACAAGACAAGTATTTATTCACCATTCAGCTCCTAAAAGGACTGAGCTACAGTATTTTCCACTTCATATAAATGCCCAGCAAAGCAGCTTGATCAGATCTCCAAGCCCAGCAGGTGGCATTCTCTTTCTTTCATCTACAATTAGCTTGAGGAACGTTCATCTCCACGCAAATCTGAATTTCATTTTGTGCCAATTGACTATCCAGAAACAGCAGCGTTAATCACAATTTTAATCAGCAAATACTGTACAAGCACTTGCTTCTCCTCAACACTATTTTTATTTCTCCAGTGCAGATTTTACTTGTCAGAAGGGACAAGTAAAGGGAGGTGTCATACAGGAACTGTAAGCTCAGGAAAGGTTATGAAAAAAGTACTCCCAGTTTGAAGATTGGGATCTTCAGGAGGAACGCAACAGTATGGCATCGTCTGTTTTCCTGTAACAAGGATAAATTCAGGTTTTTGAAATACTTTTGGCTTTTATTTGGTGCTGTATGTATTTTACCACAGTATCACAGTACGTTAGAGATTCAAAGGGACCTTGAAAGATCATCTAGTTCAATCCCCCTGCCATAGGGAGCTTTGCTTACTGTGAACAGAAATGGACATATTCTTTATTTCATAAAAGGTGCTTACAGCAGCATAACACTTTCTGGTTCTTCTATGACTATTATGTCTATAAAATCAGCTTTTTACCAACAGAACTCACCAGTTTTGTAGGGAGCTTTTAGGATGCTTCAGTGGAATGAGCTCAAGACCTGCTGTTGAGAATGTTAGAGGATTTTAGAGGAAAACACAGGTTGTATTCTCTTATTGCCCTTTCTGCTTTGCAGCATGTCTGTGGAATCAGTTAATGTAGCTTTACCACGACATATCTGGAAGATTAATGCTCTGCCTCTTTTATTCCTTTTTAAAGGCAAAGAACACTACGGACGTGCAAGTGATTAACACAGCGATACGGCAACAGGGAGCACACAGGCTTGTGAGCACCCACTTCACCTCCCGTTCAAAGTTTTCCACTGAGGGCACAGTCCAACACTTGTATTGACTGACTTTTCACAGACCTAGAGTAAATGTGTTAAAATTATTGATATATTTGAAAATAATTTTAATGGTCCTCTCTTCATACTTAGTTCTGTTTCTTTATTTCTCCCTGTACCTTATTTTCTTTGTAATATGGTTCTTTCCTGAGTCACACCAATGCTAGAGTTTGCACAAAATGAGGGTCTGTCCTCTATTCTTAACACAGTCATCTTGAAAAACATGGTTTATTAACTTGGAGAAGGATGTTGTAGACTTCACAGCAGCAGCCCCATCACCACTTGTCTTTAGGAGCATCAGGATTTCTTTTCTCTTCAGTTGAGCCAGAGGTCAGCAAGGTGCCTATCGATCCTGCTGGGAGTTACCTGTTCTGGTGCAGGGTGGGGCTGTATAACACCCACCACAGAGCTGTGCTGCCTGGCTGAGCTCGTTGCTGTCCTCTGACAAGGAGAGGCAAAACTGAAGCATTTGTGTTGGCTCAGGGGTAGCACTTTTTGTGATACCTCTTTGCAGATGTCCTGATGCCTCATCTTATAAAGAAGACTTAAAAAAGAGCAGATATTGTGCTCCTCCTGGGTGCCTTTCTTCTGCTGCAGTAGGACAAGAGGAAATGGCCTCAGGATGCACCAGAGGAAGTTTAGATTAGGCATAAGCCATAGGCCATGCTCTGCTTTCCACCCATAAGAGACTTCTGGTAGCAATATGCAAGAGAATTGTTGATACCACTTATTTGTGGAACAGGCTGCCCAGGGAAGTGGTGGAGTCACCATCCCTGGAGATGTAGATGTGGCACTTGAAAACACAGTTTAGTGGGCGTGGTGGTGTTGGGATGATAGTTGGACTTGATGAACTTAGAGGTCTCTTAATGATTCTGTGAACCATACCCTCTTCATTTTGGAGGTTATAAGGAACTGTTGTGTCTTAAATGAATGGTTTAAATGATAGTTCTGTAACCAGAGTTCCTGTTCTCTCTCCTCTTTTCTGAAACAGACCTCCATGGTACAGAGACAATTTGGACAGAGCTATTAATACACATCTGCTTAATCCATTAGGAAATACCAAGAACTGTAGCAAGGTGCCAGTAGCAGTTGGAATTTGTAAAATACCTTGGGGAAAACAATGAAGAAGAATATGCTGATACTTAAACTGCAAGTGTCCTAGTGACCCTTTCTGTCTGATTTACAAGGTGGCTGTACAGCATTCCCAAAATTAAAAGAACAGGGTGTTATTTCACTAGGCTGATGATTATCTTTGTCATGCTGATGTACGTGGGTCTGAGATGAGTTGATCACTATTTTTTTCAGCACTAAACACATGCCAAGACATGGGGATCTTACCACTTTCAGAGTTGCTGTGCTTTTGTGTTTTATAGTCCATCAATATCATGGAACGGACGCTGCAGAAATACGGAAGCTACGAACAGTTTGAACAGGCCACTGGAGGCAGTCTGCTAACCAAAAGTCGCATCTGGAATCGCGTCAGGAAGTACATGGTGAAGGAAGGCTGCCTTGGGGAGGTAAGTCCTATGCTAGATCAGGAAAGAGACATTTATGTAGAGCTCTGAAATCCTGCATGGATGGACCCAAGGGAGGACTTTCCTCTAGAATTGCAAGAATGTTCCTCACATCGTATTTCTGTCATGGCTGAGCCAAGTCTAGCTCTTTGAACAATTGAAATGATGCAAATTCCTCAGGAATGCTTCAGCCGTCTCTCTGAGCCTGATTCCCGATTCATGTGTGCTTGTTCTTAAATCCACATCTTTTGGGAGTACCCAAGAGCAACACCCTTCCTTCCCTACATTTTCCAGCCTCTGGAGAGTAGTACATTTCCATTTATTCATTGGTTCTGCCTTCCGCTGTCTTGTATCAAGTTATTTACAGCAGAGGAAAGAGTTAAGAAAAGGCCAAGAAAAATAAGCAGCAGGCCAAGAAGCTGATTTATGTGAAGGAACACAAATGAAAGTGACCTCAGTGAGTAAAAATGTCTGAAAGAGGCTGGCTTGTCAAGCTGGCATGAGAGATGGTTTTTCCTGACTTGAACTGTCTAACTTTTTAGAGCTTTGTGCAAAAAGAAACAACCTATTTCCTATATTCAGGATTCTAAAAGTCCAGTTTGCCTGACCCTTTGCTCCCTGGGTCCTTTTTTCTTAACTATGATATTAAAGAAATGATCTGACTTGTAGGTTCTCTCCCTCATACTTTTTGTTTAGGCATTCCAGACAGAGGGAAAAGTGCTTAGTCTTCAACAAAGAGCTTCATAGAATCACAGAATCACTTAGGTTGAAAGGGACCTCAGAGATCATCTAGTTCCAGCCCCCTCTGCTGTTGGCAGTGACACCTAGACCAGGTTGCCTAGGACCCCATCCAACCTGGCCTTGGACATTTCCAGGGATGGAGCATCTACAGCCTCCCTGGACAACCTGTTCCAGTGCCTCAGCACTCTCACAGTTAGGAATTTTTTCCTAAGGTCTAATCTATATCTCCCTTCTTTTAGTTTGAACCATTCCCCCTGTCCTATCACTAGAGTCCCTTATAAAAAGTCCCTCTCCAGCTTTCCTGTAGCCCCTTCAGGTACTGAAAGACTACTGTAAGGTCCCCCCAGAGCCTTTTCTTCTCCAGGCTGAACAGCCCCAAAACCCTCAGCCTGTCTTCACAGGAGAGGTGCTCCAGCCATCTGATCATAATTGTGGCCTCCTCTGGACTTGCTCTGTCCTTCTTGTATTGGGGGCTCCAGAACTGGACACAGAACTCCAGGTGAGGTCTCAGTAGAGCAGATTAGAGGGGGACAGTCACCTCCCTTGACCTGTTGGTGACATTTCGGGGTACAGTTGGCCTGGGGTGCCCTCACATGCTGCCAGCTGTCGACATTGTCAACTACCAACATCCCCTAGTTGTTCTCCTCAGTGACTGCTCTCAATCCATTCACCACCCAGCAGGTAATTGTGCTTGCAGTTACCCCTTCCCTCCCAGTCACTGGTTGAAAAAGTCTTTTTAAACTCCAGTAACAAATTAGTTTTCATCTTGGGCAGTTTTTGTTTTAATACCAATTTTCCAAGAGAAAACAGGAAAACAAGAGCCATGTTCCTGTGTAAAACAGAACAAACCAATTTTGCTCTTTTAATATTCCAAGCCTGCACCATGTACCAGGAAACAAAGGACACGGTACTCCCCTCTCTCATTCACGTGGCTTTGCTGGTAGCAAGGAAGGGTTGTGAAAGGCAAGGAACTGAGGAGCAAGAAGTAATGGAAGGGGCCAAAGGAAAGAGCAGGAAGAGGAACGACACAAGAGCCCTTTGCTACCTGAACTCTCTCATCTTTAGATTGTGGTCCATCTCACGGAGGACCTGCTATCTCGAGCCTCAATGACTGTGGTGAATGGCCGCCCCACCCTCACTATCAATATCTCCACTGCACGAGAGCACTGGCTGGAAGGGATGCTGAGACATGAAATTGGTATGAACGTGGCATCAGTTCGTCAGGCAGAGGGGAAGTACTTGCATGTGTTCTTACTTATTTTGCAGTGATGGGCCAGGCACTCTGTTATACACAAGGAGGGAATGTCCCAGTCCAAAGAACCCGTGCTGTAGGTCTGCTGAAGGGCAGAAGAAACCTACTTATTGTTGTGGCATGCAGTAAAAGGAGATAATCAGAGGGTTAGCTGGAAGGGACCTCAAAGATCATCTAGTTCCAAGATCCCTGCCGTGGGCAGGGACACTTGTCACTGCCCAGAGCCCCATCCAACCTGGCCTTGGACACTTCCAGGGATGGAGCTTTCACAACTTCTCTGGACAACTTGTTCCAGTGCCTCACCACCCTCAGAGTGAGGAATTTCTTCCTAAGATCTAATCTAAATCTCCCCTCCCTGAGCCTGAGGATTCCTGGGGTTCATGCACATTGGCAGTTTAGATCAGATCAGGAGTGAGTTTTGAAGTCTGCCAGCTAGTTCCACTTACTGCACTGGGGTTCGTGTGCCTAAGGAATCTCTGAGTAGGTAAAGCATAATCCTTTCAGGAGATGGCAGCACAGAGGCTGTGCCCAAGGGCATACCTTCTATGCTGGCCCTGCTCCTGAGAGCAATTCAGAGCTAGCTGGGAGTAAAGAAAAAAAAAAGATATAAAGGCAATACAGTGTGACCGTTCGACCTCGACACCATGCATTTTGCTTTCCAAATCTGCTCCTATTACACTGCATCGCTCACAGAGATAGCCATGCTTTAGGCAAGAATTTATTTGCCCAGCAACTCCTAAACTGCTTGAAATTGCCTTGAATTTGTTTATCACTTTTCAGTGATTCTGTTCCAATTAAGAACATGAGAACTGCATAAACTTGGGTAGTACCTGAATTTCAGCTGAAAAATAGGCCTTGATCCACTGTTCCTCACGCTGGAAGGGGATACAGCCTGTTCCAATGGTGCAGCAGAGCTGTTTAATCAACCTTAAAAGACAGCATTTCTGCCCCCTTACTTTGATTCTCCATCCTTCTACTCACTACAGTGCCTATACCAGGGGCGTTTGGCACGCAATACACTCTTCAGAACTCCTTTCTGTGGCTTTGGGAACTAAAGAATTTATATTCCTTGGGCATCTCTTCTTGTATTTTGTAATCTTTTGTTTTTAATCCTTAGGTGTCGCTGCTCTAAGTCCCATATTCCCTTCTTTTCAGGAACTCATTATTTTCGGGGGTTTAACAACAACAGCCAGCCTTGGTGCAACTGGAATGGCCGTAGAAAACACGGGTTAAAACCCATCAACCCTACAGAAGAGGGGCTAGCGAGCATCCACAGTGTTCTGTTCCGCAAAGACCCCTTTCTTTGGAGGGCTGCTCTGCTCTACTACACTGTGTACCAGGCTAGCCAGATGTCCTTCAGCCAGCTTTTCCAGGATGTGGGGAAGTTTGTCAAGGACCCCAACACTAGGTGGGACTACTGCGTACGAGCCAAGAGAGGGTGGACCGACACATCCCAGCCAGGTGGGTTCCCTGTTGTCTTCTCTGGTGTTTGTACTTCATGGTGGGATTCAGAATGTGTGCAGAGCTCCTGCATCATGTAACACAGCAACCCACAGCGGCAGGGTTTCTGCTGTTGAAGGCAAGGCTGAAAATGCACATCCATGACTTTCAAACTGCACCAGTAATGGATTCTGGTTTTGTTGGAAGTGGGGATGTAAACTGCAAACCTGTGAAGAAGTTCACATCCATGGTTTGGTCTCCTTTCATGTTTATTACAAGAGATGAAATGTTGCTGTGAGTAGTCACCAGTGGCTGTGTTTGGGTTTCTTTCTGTGGGCTACTGGGTTTAGCCTTCTAGTTATTTTTGGAGAAGGTCTTTCAGATAGAAATTTCTGGTTTTTAAAAATGAAATTGTGCTGCTTATTTTGGCTTGTGAGAGTATGCCTTGAGCAAACCCTGACAGAACTCAATGTGCCTTGATTTCCTTCTAGGCTGCTTCAATAAGGATCAGGTGTACCTGGATGGAATCCTCCGAATCCTGAGGTACAGGGAGTCAATCGACTTCCACCTTCTGACAGCCCTTGGGAAGGTGGGTGGACTCACTCTTACCAAAGGCTATGGTTTTATAACTTCAAAATGACCTTCTGTAAAGAGCTCTGAGTTGTCCTCTTGTTTACTTTGATCTAGAACTCTCTGTTCTGTACAGCACCTTGTTAACACACAGCAAGCCACAAATATTTCAAGATACTAACATTCCTGCCTGCTTTTCCTTGTTTGACACTTATCAGATTAAAATTTTATAGTCACATTTCTCAGACTTCCCACCCTTTGCGAGGTATTGCTGACTTGCTGTACAGTACAGAGGTCTGCCTTGGGCAAACAGGACGGGTGCTAGACAAGGTGGTGCATCCTAGTAGACAACAAAATTAACTTGATCCTAACTCAGCCTCTAGCACCACGAAGTCTTTTATCTCCAGTTTTTCTCACTCATGACACCAGGTAAAATGGCACTCCTGACATTTTTCACAAATCAGGTGATTTGTTTGTTCTAGCTGTCACTGCCTGTTTGTTCTCCAAGTCATACTAGCAAGGGCAGAAGCTTTGTCACACTGCCTGAACCAAAGCCCTGGATTGCAAAGTTTCCACAGTTCCTAAAGCAGGGGCCATGCTCACATAAACCAGAAAGCAAACAACTACTGTGACACTGCATTTAGAGCTGCACTACCAACATCTCTGCCTGCTTGGCAACGGGTGGGTGATAAAGGGAGGCAGCATTTTACAGTGGAGGGGTTTTGTCCTCATTTAAGTTCAACCTTTAGTGTCAGAAACACCCGTATTGATGAACAGAGCTGCTCAGGTAGCTGACCCAAGTTAGAAAGCTCTGAGAAGAAAGTTTCACTGTCAGATTACTCTCTGCAACATCATTTTCTGAAACTTCCTTTTGCTCTAAACCTGCTTAACCCCACACAGTTTCTGCCTGCTAAACTACTGAAGAGATACTGCTCCTGCACTGCCTTATCCCTTCCTCTCTTCAGGGATCACAGGACTGCCAAACCACTTACTATATTTTTGAAGTCATTCCTCATAGAACCACAAATTCCACTATAGTCCACATGGCAGGGCTTCCGCTTTGAGAATTTGTAAGCACTTGACTTTACAACTTCTAAAAATCAAGGGATCTTTTAGTGTGCTCTGGATGGTTTTGCTGCACACATCTGCAATCCAACTGGAAACTGTGTGTGAGAGAATTGTCTGTTCTCAGCATTACAGATGGATTGAGGTCTGCAGGGACCTCTCAAGAGTGAGAGAAGTGCCTGCTCTCAGCATTACAGATGGATTGAGGTCTGCAGGGACCTCTCAAGATCATCTAATCCAACCAGGGTCAACTTAAGCAAGGTCAGCTAGACCAGGTTGCCTAAGACCATATCAAGTCAGGCTTTGAGTATCTCCCCTGATGGTGACTCCGCAGCCTCTGTGGGAAGCCTGTGCCAGTGTTTTACCACCCTCAGTGTAAAAACATTTTGCGTTCTGATGGAATTTCATGCATTTTACCTGGTGCACATTGCCTCTTGCCCTGCCTGTGGGCACTGCTGAGAAGAGCCCAACACCATTGGCATTCCTTCCCATCACTGGTACCATCTCCTTGAGCCTTCTCCAGCTGCATAGCCCCAGCTCTCTCAGCATTTCCTGGTAGCAGAGATGCTCAGTGACCCTTCACGCACCCAGTCCGGTATCTCCATACACTATCAGTAGAAACAAGTTCTGTGAGCGTAGAGAAATATGAAACCTGCACCAACATCTGGCCTGAGGTTATTGCGAGTTTGTCTCCACTCTAAGGGGTGATTTATTTGTGTGTTTAGGGGGGAATAGGAGGAAAGCCCAGCATTTAGTGGGAAAATCTTCACTACCTTTTGCAGATGCTCGGTGTGTAATGAGTGAAGCTCATCATGCCCAGCTGCTTTATTTAGGCATATTTGTATTGCAAATACAACAGAAGTGTGGCCTCAGCAGGAAACAAAAGCAGCCAGCTGGGCTGCTGGCAGCAAATTGCTTCTGTGCAAAATGTCACCTACTGTTGCAATTCCCAAGAACGTGTGCACACTGCAATGAGCCTAAGTAAGCCGGGTTTAGCCAGAGTCTTTTCTACCTAGCAGAGAGATTTTAGTTGCGTGTGCTAAGGAAGACAACCTGCGGCCACTTTAGGGTGAGATGTTGACTTTTCTAATTTTTTAGCAATTGCAAGGACTGGGGAAATTCATCCTGTTCAGCCTCAACCTTAGGACACAGATTGTAGAAACATGGAATCATTTAGTTTCGAAAAGGCCTTAAAAAAATCTTCAAGTCCAACTATTAACCCAGCTGTCCCAAGGCCACCACTAAACCAAGTCCCTTGGCTCCATAACTACACAACATTGTCCAGATGGCAATTCAACTGCCTCCCTGGGCAGCCTGTTCCAAGGCCTGATGACCCCTTTACATGAAGAAGTTTTTCCTCATGTCTAACCTAAACTAAGCCCTGGCACAACTGAAGGCCATTTCTCTTGTCAATACTTTTTCCACAATTGCAGCAGTTACAAACTCCTGAGCATAAATATGATGGGGAAAGAGTCTTCTGAGAGGACGAGAGGTAGAATTTCAGGTTGGGACAGCAGGGCAGGTCACTATTTCATCACATTTGGTGCCTTGTCTCTGGTCTCAGAGGAGATGGCATGATTTTACATAGCTCCTCTATATAGAATCATGGAATCATTAGGGATTGGTATCTCCTAAGTAATCATGTGATCACAGACCATCTTCAAACAGCAATAGGTTAGTGACTTGAGCCAGCCTGGGCATGGCTGTATGTTTGGGGTTTTTAACCAGCTACAACATCACACGCTTACTTGGCTGCAAATTCATTCTCTTTGCAGCCTTTGTTCCCATTATCATCAGCAAGTCTGCCTCTCTGTCCTCCTGTACATATCAGGTCTAGCACTCTGGATTACACTGTCCTGTCCTGCCAGAGAGCCCTTCTGTGCCTCTTACATGTTGGTGGATCATTCACATTCATGCAAATCTTTTCCAAATAGAAACAATCCCCTGCTAAGAGAGCAGGCTGTTCTCAGCTCCTTAGAAGAACTACATGGACTACAAAGGTTGGAAAAGGCACAGGCTCCATGCTCAAGCCACCTGGAACAAACCTGCTGTGAGGAAACAGGACATGCCAGTTCATAGACAGAGCCAGGCCAGAGACAGGGTTTGCCAGAACATGTGCTGCAGTCCACGGGGTGCCCAGAACATGCAGCTTGTAGACAGAGCAGCAGCCACATGAATTTCATCACAGTGGAGTCCTGTTCTCTGCTTGCAGGGAAGCCAAAGCATTCATCCTTTCTGGACCATCATTCACAGCACTTTGGGCTACTGGGAGCTCAACACTTGAAGTTCTAGTTTATAGACTATTGAGAAAAATCTCAGCTTTCAGTTGAAAAACAGTAGTAGGCCCTGTAGTAGCTGGAAAAAACTTGGGAGTATCACATCTACACCAGAAGGGTAGAGTCATGGAATCATAGAATCATTAGAGATTGGAAGAGCCCTTGAAAGACCATCCAGTCCAATCCCCCTGCCGCAGCAGGACCACCTAGACCAAGTCACACAGGAACACATCCAGGGTTTTCTCATGGAATCATGGAATTACAGAATAATTTGGACTGGAAGGTACCTTACATCATCTAGTTCCAACCCCCTGCCATGGGCAGCAACTCCTCTCACCTGACCAGGTTGCCCAGACCCCACAAGGATCCTCACAAGCTTATAAATCCCTGTAGTCCAAAATCTTTCCTCATCTACAAGAGACTCTTTAGAGCTGCAGCAGAGGAGCCACTGGACTGTAGTGCACAATTAACCCTTGTCCTTCCTTATAGATCTCCTACGAGGATGTGGATCGCCTGAAGGGTTTAGCTGTGATTGAGAACATGAGGGTGCCCCACTTCCTGCAAGACCATGCCCGCTATATGGAGCACTTGGAAAAGATCATGGAAGTCAACAAGCTCACTGATGAGGAGCTGCAGAATCTCATCAATTAGCAGCATTAACCCACCATTCATTTACTCTGTGAGGATGTGGAATGGGACATCCCGCAGCCTGCAAAAAAGGACTAATGAGGGGTGGGGTTGGAGGGAAGGGTGGCCAGAATGTGTGGAATTCAGGAAGAGCCCCTTTACCCTCCTTTTCTATTGTGATTGTAATTTTTTTTTAAAGGAGTTGTGCATTTTTTTTACATTCAGCTTAGGAATTTTTTTGTATTGATCTGTCCAGTCATCTACTCTGGTTTGTATGGTAGGTGTAGTGCTTGGCACTCCCTTTTGTAATATACTGCCTTTTCCCACCCAAGTTTAGAGGTGAAGGAAAGGAGGAAGGAGAAATTCCCCCTTAGTTTGCTTGTGTTTGCCTGTCTTTGGTCATTGTAGCCACAGAACTGCTGCATACTGAGGTGTCTGCGTCCTTCAGTCCCATTTGGCCACCACTGCAGCGAGAAAAGGAAGTTTGAAACCAAAGTGCACAGAAGCAGGTCTTTGTGCCGTTGGACCAGAGCCCTATAATGCTGAAAAAAGTTCTGGGTTTTTTTACTGGGAGACTTGGCATTAAAATTCTAAAAAATAGATATTGCTGTTTTAACAACTGTAAGCAGGTGGTGAAGTGACGTGTACGTCGTGAGATCGTGGTTCTGCCCAATGTGGAGAAGTGTTTGAAATAAATTGAGGAACACGGGGACCTGGTTCAGCAGAGCAGGCAACACCTACTTCTTCTCTCAGTCACCTGAGATGGTCAAGTCAACTTTTTGAGCAGGACCTCTGTGCTACAACAAGCCTGAGCTTGCAGAGCACACTGAAGATGTGAATCATAGAATCGCTCAGGTTGGAAAAGATCACAAAGTCCAACCATTAACCCAGCTGTCCCAAGGCCACTGCTAAACCCCGTCCCTAAATTCCAGTTCTGCACAACTTTCATACACATCCAGGGATGGCAATTCAACCTCCTCCTTGGACAGCCTGTTCTAAGGCCCAATGACTCTTTCCATGAAGAATCACAGAATTATTGAGGCTGGAAAAGACTCCAGCCCAGCCCATGACCTAGCAATCACCACAACCTAGACCAGGGCACTAAGGGCCACAGCCAGTCTGTCCTTAAACACCCCAGGGATGGGGACTCCATCACTGTCCTAGGCAGTCCATTCCAGTGTCTGATCACCCTTTCCATGACGAAGGGCTTCCTAACATCCAACACAACCCTCCCCTGGCAGCTTTTCCTTGTCCTCTTGCTCACTTGTTACTTGTCAGAAGAGACCAATCCCCACCTCTCTACAACCTCCTTTCAGGTAGAAGACAGCAGTAGATGTGTCTTGTGTTCCAGCACACCTGAAGCACTCTGAAGGCACCTTATCCCAGTTTCAACTGCTGGTGCCGCGTGCAGAACCAAGAAGGGAAAGCACCTTGCTGGAAGGTGTGTGTGGTCCAGAGCTTAGATGATGCTGGAGGGCTCACAACATTATTGGATTCCAGAATACTACCAGATGATCGAAGTAAATTGAGTTTTGCCCCTGCTGACAAAGGGGGTTGTTTTAGCAGACAGTTTTTACCAGGACTTGTCTGGACAGGCTGGGCAGGAACTAGTCAGAGCCTTGGACAGAGCTTCTGCCTTACTACAGTGGACATTACCAGCCAGGACAGCAGAGGCTTGAGAACACATTTTTTGATCTGTATGAAGACATGTGAGAAAAAGCTTTTGGCTGACTAAGAGCTCTGAAGCTTGTTGAGTAATCCCCTAAAAGCAGCTGCCTTGCAGAAGAAAAATGAGCTCAAAAAAAGCATAAATTTACTAGATTTGGTTATTTTCAAGAGAGGGACCAAGAACTGCTCTCAGCAGCTAGCCGTGATCACCAGTGTTATTCAGGAGCTGAAAGCCTTACAGCCTCTGGATGCTGAAACAAAACCCCTCTTCCTCTGCTTTGCACCTCAGGCAGTCTGGCTGGATCACTGGTGACCTGACCTGTCACGCTTTAGAGCTGTGCCAGGTTGACATGGGGTTGCAGCAGCCTGATGGAAACAGATTGCAGTCATGCATCCATGTGCTCCAGGCCTTGGCTCCTTAGCCAGAAGCTGCAAGAAGGCCACGTGAGGAGGAGGTCACATCCAAGACTGCAGTTAAAAGCTGGAGAGATTGTCTGAGCTGCACCATGGAAGAACCTGGGGCATTCTGCTGACCCAGGGCTGTGTGAAAAGGCCAGTTCTTCATGAAGGGGGCAATTTTGAGCTGATTTTTATTTCTTGCAGGGGAATCCCTACCTGCCTCCAGTGATGAAGGCTCTGGGGATGACCTTACTGCAGCCTTCCAGTAATTAAATGGGCCAAGAACAAAGACAAACAGTTTAGCAGCAACAGGACAAGGGGTGATGGTTCTAAATTAAAAGAGGGGAGATTTAGACTAGATAGAAGGAAGAAACTTTTACAATGGTGTGGTGGAATCCTGGCCCAGGTTGCCCAGAGAGGTGGGTGAAGCCCCATCCCAGGTCAGGTTGGATGGGATTCTGAGCAACCTGCTCTTGTCTCTGCTAGACCAGGATTCACTGAACCTGTGGCTAACCATAACTTGTTGCTTGGAAGGTCAGTTCAAGGGCAGCTATCCCCTTGTGTTTGCTCCTCAAAGGTTTTTAGCAGCTCTGCAAAATATTCCTTCTGTATCTCAGCTCCTTTATTTTGACAGATGGTTCGCAGCACTGCTCGGTGCTAATGGCAAGTGAGCAAATGGACCCATTTACCAAACGAGCCCTCCTAAAAAACCCTGGAGCAGACACAGAAGGAGAATAATTATGCTCTGAATGTTTAAAACTAAAAGGTAGAAACTCTAAAACTCAGTTGTGCCCCACCGGGAGCTGCCTCTTCCAGAATGTACACAGAGCAGAGCCTCTACCAGGTCTTTCAGAACAAAGACTCAGTGTTTCCGTTCTACCTCCACCATCACCAGGGCTACCCAGCTACAAAAAGCTGGGCCAGGTTAAGCTTCTGCTATAAGGCATCTTGACAGAAAATTGCTATTCAGGTTTGATCCCACAGTTACTTCAGGAAGCTGGCCACCACTTCAGCTTCCTTGCCATAACACGACTAATGCTCTGAGGAACTCCAAAACCCATCAGGTTCACAACCACCTCATCATCCTCCAAGGATGTCACACTAAACCTAATATTTTCAAAACCATTGAGATGGTCAGACACTGCTGATCCCCAGCATGAAGTAACTAGGCACATACCTTGTGCTGATGCTCCATGGGAGGTAGAGCTCCACCAGCAGGTACCAGACTCCTCTCTCTGACCCATTTTACTCCAAGGTATCTTTCTAGTCACTAATCGCTGTCCCAGAGCTCCTGGCTTCCTCCCAGCAGGCTGGGCAACCTGCAAGTTACACATCAGCCTTATTAACCTTCCCCACCCACAAGGGTGTCTCAGCTCATTTCCCCCACCACCAACTCATCAGCCAAATCAAGAGCCTCTCCTGCAAGAGTGCTGCTGCTTGGAGATCACCACCCACACAGGAGGCTTGCAGGGGCTTCTCTGGGACTTGAGTGCTCCTGCATTGATTTACACCTGCAGCAGGTTGTGGGATCTGCCCCTTTCCAAGATTTATTTTGAGAGCTGTAAAATCATTTCAGCCTCTGAACATACTTGGGGCAGGGAAACACTAGGAAAGGCTGTTGGTACCAGAGAGTGAGGCTGTTGTTGTGCATTTCACTGCCTCTCACCTTGTGTGATATTCATTTCCCTAAGGCAGTCCTCACCTGTGTGTTGTAGTGGTCCAGTAGGAGTTGCTTGTGGGTCTGCTCCAGTTAAGGCAGGGCAGCAAACTCATGTCTGGTGGGAAAGGACTAAACAGCAGCAAGGACCTGGAATGAAAACTGAGGCCAAGCTCTCCCAGTGGTTTCTCTAACGATCGGGAACGAATGCCTTCACGTCCCATTTTCAACAGGGAATGCTGAGCAAGTAAAGGCACATTTTTAGTGTGGTCCTCTGAACTGGTGGTCATTCTTAACCTCTTGAAGCATCAGTGGAACCTCTCTCAAGTCTCAGCATCACACCAGATTGTTCCACCTTCCTCCAGGCTTAGTTCTGCACATACTCAGAGAGGCTGAACTATTCAGCTGGGGGTGTTTCCACAGGGATTTATTCACTTGTTGCTACCTGAAACGTTTCCAGGAGGTAATAAGAATCCTGCAAGAATATGACACTGTTCTGCTCTAAACCCTCCAGTTACATCCCCTTTGGTGTGGCACCGAAGCAATTTCCCCTTTATGGCCCAATGCCAGAGACCAGCAACAAAACACTGGTCACTTGTAGCCTGGAGTAGAAGGCACTGGGCTAGTAGGCAGCTCCAGCCTATTTCTTTCTTCATCTGTTCATCTTCATCTATTTCTTTCACAGACGCCGAACTGCTTTTTCCAGCCCTTACATGTTTCCCTTCTAGTTCAAGACTGTTATGTAGGTGGCAAACCCAATGCTCCAACCCCAGCGCTGTCGGGGTGGTTTGTTGACTGAAGTCCTCCCACCCAGGAATCCCCATTGCAGTGCCTGGACCAGGCTTACGTGGCTGTGAAGCCTGGAGAAATGATGCCTAACTGTCTGCTCTTCCAGAAGGAGAAACTGAAACCCATGAAAAACTAAAGGGCAGGGGTTGGTGCAACACATACATCAGCCTCTGTGATGATCATATGAACATGAGCTCATCTGGAGACCTCCCACCAGTGTGTGGCCATGATGCAGAGCCCTGCTCAGCAGACCCACTCCTAGACAACGGCGCAGGGCTACATCTCCTCTTTGATGCCCGCTGCAGGGCCGAAGGACAAGGGCTGTTCCTAAGATCAAAGCAAAGGCCACTGGAGAAGTGGAGGAGGTTCTGCAGAGGGACAAGCTGGTGGTTTCCCACCTCCTGAAGGCTGATGTTCAGGACAAAACCAACAGTGAATGCTGCACACCAAACAGCACCCCACAGGCAAGCTCCAGGAAGCCCTTCTGGACTCTGCCAGGAGCATAAGGAGAAATGAAAGGAAGATGGGAGGTGCCCACATCCACATAGGACAGCCGTGGAGGGAGCAGCTCCACCAGCTTTCGCAAGTGCCAAGAATTCCCATGGTGTCTCCATTTTTGGGGCCTCAGTTGGGAAGGAGGCAAAGGAAAACAAGCATCACTCCCCCTCCCTGCTGGCTGTGTTTCAGCAAAGACCCTGTACAATATTAAAAGTACTCTTTATTTTCTGTACAATTCTCATCCAAATCTCCAGGCGTGGAAATGTCCAGCGTCCCCAGGAAAGCTGCAGATCATTCCGCTGCTGCCAGGCACCCCTCAACTGTCCAGAAGGGGCACAGAGCCAGGGCCATCAAAATCAAGTGCTGAGGCTTTCCAGGCACGGGAAGGAGAGTGGAAGGAGGGAGGGGGGAAGCAGTCCTGCTCCGCGACTGAGCTGCGAGTGACCAGAGCCTTTGACTGCTCCTTGGGGAGCAGAGGAGCCACCCTCAAGTTCGCGTCATCGTTCGTGCTTGGTGTGGGAGTCGTTGCGTTCAAGCGTCACCCCGTTGCCGTTCCGCGTCACCTCCTTCCTGTTCCAGTCCTTTTCCAGGTAAAATTCAGCGAGGACGGGGCAGTGGTCCGAAGCCACTCCACCCCAAGACCAGTTATCAGGGATCCATGGGTTTGTAAGACCTTCTCGCACAACAGCCCAGTGGCCTGCAAGAAAAGGAGAAGAAGATGAGTCGTCTTGCTCGAATCCAACAGAGCAGAAGGTTACGTGACCTCACAAAAGCAACTCTACCTGTGAAAACCTTCTTCAGGCTCCGACTGATCCAGATGTTATCCAGAGATTTAGACCCTTGTGGGTTCTTTGTGCTGATGTTGGTGAAAGTGCTGGAAGGGACCAGGTGATGGAACTTCTCCTTCCTCAGGATATCGTGGTCGCTGCTGTCCGGCGCCTGGTTAAAGTCTCCGAGAATGATCACATCTTTTTCTCCTAGAAAACAGGAAAAACAGGAATGAACGTGCCAAGAATTCCCACGGGGTCTCCATTTTTGGGGCCTCAGTTAGGAAGGAGGCAAAGGGAGGAACCGTTTGCTTCATGATGGTACAATCCAGCCAGTTCACACTTGGCATAAAGGCACCAAAGATGATCCCAAAGCTGGCTTCATGGGAGAGACCACTAACAGCGTGGGAACTTATCGCCGCAGAGGACAAACCTCCTCGTTCTGTGCTGTTGCCACCAGGAGAGGGAGTGCAAGTCCAACAGCAAGAGCTGCTCCTCTCCTTTTGCAGCCTCAAAGATGAGCTGGGAGAGGGCAGAAGAGCAGCGAGACCCATAGGGTCCGGCTTGCAAACCCAGACACTTCCAGCCATGCTGCTGCTACCATGCAGAGAGGGGGTCAAATGGCACTGGAACGATCTGTGACTTCTGTACCCTTTGCAAGCCATGGACCACACTGGGATCGACACGAGGTTCACGTGCTACGCTGGGAGATGGCAGCATATGTGTGTCTCATCACAAAACCCCAAGACCTCTGCCTTGGCAGGACCGGGAAGCCTGAACTGCAACTGAGCCACCTTGGTCCTTGCTTAATGGCCCAGGCAGCACTCAGCTCCTTCCAGTGCAGAGTAGAGGGGGAGAAGAACCTCTCTCGATCTGCTAACCACCCCCCTTCTGATCCACCCCAGGATGCTGTTGGCCCTCTTGGCCACAAGAGCACATTGCCAGCTCATGCTGGACCCCCTGGTCCCTTTCTCCTACACTTCCCTCCAACAAGTCAGTCCTCAACCTGTACTGGTACCTGGGATTGTTGTTGATCAGCAATAGTGTGGCCAGCAGGATTAGGGACGTAATAAATTTTTATATCAAACTATTGATATTCACTTGTTTCTCATTAGACACCAACATTTTAATAGCTACTGAAAGCTACAATGAATTTTACCTTCACTATGTGATACCAGGTCGGGTTAATTTTGCCATGAACTACCAAGCCTCAGTGACCTAGAAAATAGCTTCCCAAGTCAGTCCCTTAAAAGGTACCTGATCTCAGAATTTGTAGGGGTTGCTAATAGTAAGCACTTAACCTTTAGCAGGGGTCCTTGAACAGAGGCCATCTGTGCTCTGTGTGGTTTGGTTGGTGTGTTTATTTTTTTCTCAAGTATGTAATCATGCTTGCAGAAAGCTGGACTGTGCTGCTAGGGAGTAGGAACTATTTGTTTCCTACTGTAGTGTATTGTAAGGCTTGCAAACAGGGTGCTCTCCTTACTTTCATTCTACCATGCATTCTGTGTCCCCAGTTAACAGTGTCATTAATGTATTTGTTTTTAGGTAGCTGTAATCCGTGTCCAGAGACTGTAGATGTGAAATGCAATTGTGGAAAAACTGCCATGAAGGTGCCGTGTGGCCGAGAGCGTACCATGAAACCTCCCAAATGCAAGCAGCTCTGCAGGTCAGTATGGAAAAACTTTGTGCTGCTCGTTAAGAACTGGAACAGTGTAGTTTAAGGTGTCCTTAAAGTAGTACAAAATGACTAAAAGGCAAAAAAAAAAATTACTCAGATATTACAGATATTACTTCTCAGTCTTACTTGTTCTTTCTCGCAGCCAAACTGAGGCAGTGTGGTCTGGACAATAGGATAGTGAGGTGCATTGGAAGCCAGAGAGTGGTGGTCAATGGGACAGAGTCTAGCTGGAGGCATGTATCTAGTGGAGTCCCCCAAGGGTTGGTACTGAGACCAGTCCTGTTCAATCTATTCATTAATGACTTGAATGAGGAATTAGAGAGCACTGTCAGCAAATTTGCTGATGACATGAAGCTGGGAGGAGTGGCTGACACCCCAGCAGGCTGTGCAGTCATTCAGCGGCACCTGGGCAGGCTGGAGAGTTGAAGAGGGAGATATTTAATAAAATATAACAAGGACAGTGTAGAGTCTGGCATCTGGGCAAGAACAATCCCAGGTACCAGTGTATGTTGGGGACTGACCTGTTGGAGAGCAGAGTAGGAGAAAGGGACCTGGGGGTCCTGGTGGCCAGCAGGGTGATCATGAGCCAGCAGTGTGCACTTGTGGCCAAGAAGGCCAAGGGAAGCATCCTGGGGTGGATCAGAAAGGAAGGTGCCCTGGTGAGACCACATCTGGAATATTCTGGTCTCCTCAGTTCAAGAGGGACACAGAACTGTTGGAGAACGTCCAGCGCAGAGCTACAAATATGATGAAGGAAGTGGAGCATCTCCCTGATGAGGAAAGGCTGTGGGAATGTTAGGACAAGAGGCAACAGTGTATGGTAGAGTACAGGAGTTTCTACATAATTATGAGAAGGAACCTCTTCATGGTGAGGGTGACAGAGCACTGAAACAAGCTGCCCAGGCAGGTTGTGGTCTCCTTCTCCGGAGACATTTAAAACCCACCTAGCCGTGTTCCTGTGCAGTTGGATGTAGGTGATCCTGCTCTGGCAGGGGGATTGGACTAGATGATCTTTCAAGGTCCCTTCCAATCCCTAATGTTCTGTGATTCTGTGACTCTTGATTGTGGAGATGGTGATCAGCAATAATCCTTCCTGTTGCACATGACTGTGGTGTGGTTTCACGAGCAGCTGGCTGCTGTCAAGGGGAATATTCTGTCTTACCAAGCACTTGTAATTCTGTGGCTGCACTCACTGATTCAAGCCATCTCTTGTACATTTTGAAGTACTGTCACAAGGCAATTTGCCTAGAAGAGTTGACTATGAAAAGAAGAAGGAATATCTTCTACTCAGATCTAGTAAGATTCTGTAGAAAAGTAGAACTAGGATTGAAACAGCTGTTTGAATATGCAAACATAACTAGGATTTCAATTTAATTTTATAACTCCTGTATAATTTTACTGTAACATTAACTATTACTGAAGGTGAAAAATAAACTCATTTAAAAAAACCCCATAACTTGTTTGTCTCAATTCTTTTTATTTTGAGCATAACTGTCTAGTGACTGTAACTTTGTATTTCTTGCTCTAATATTGATTCATTCTTGGATTTCACTTCAGTCGACCACCTACCTGTCACCACCCTACTCAGGAGAAACACTATTGTCACTTTGGTCGGTGTCCTCCATGTCGTCAGCCCTGTCAGAAGACACTAGCTTGTGGTCATTTGTGCCCTGTTTCCTGTCATGATGAAGCACTTGTGAAGCAAACTGGCGTAGTAAGTAAATAGTGACAAGTACATGTTGTTTGTTTTCTGAAGAACAAGCAGCAGTTGTCTGACCTTAATCTTATGTGGAGGCTTCTGGAGCTCAGAGTAAATCAGCAATTGAGCATATAGGTACAACGCCTGCTTAACCTTCAGACCACGTATTCCCTCTCCTTTGTTGCAATCAGACTAAGTTTGTAATAGTTAGAATTGAAGGTGCCTTTTTCAGCAATTAGAATGACTCAAACTATGGCATGAAAGGCCACTGGTATCGTGGCTTGTATCAGGAATAGCATGGCCAGCAGAACCAGGGACATAATTCTCCCCCTGTTCTGGGCACTGGGGAGGCCTTCTCTCAAGTACTGGGGCCAGTTCTGGGCCCCTCACTTCAAGAAAGAGATGGAGGGGCTGGAGCAGGTGCAGGGAAGCAACAAGGCTGGAGAAAGGACTAGAGGGAAAGTCTGATGAGGAGAGGCTGAGGCAATTGGGAATGTTTAGCCTGGAGAAGAGGAGACTCAGGGAGGACCTTCTCCCTCTCTGACTCCCTGAAAGTGGGGTTGCAGTCAGGTGGGAGTCGGGCTCTTCTCCCAGGCAACCAGCGCCAGGATGAGAGGGAAGGGCTTGAAGCTGCCAGGGGAAGGTTAGGTTGAGTGATAGGAAGTCCTTCCTCCTGGAAAGGGTGATATGACCCTGGAATGGACTGCCCAGGGCAGTGGTGGAGTCCCCATCCTTGCACGTGTTGAAGGACAGCCTGGCTGTGGCCCTTATTGCCCAGGTCTAGGTGATTGTGGTGATGTTAGGTGCTGGTCTGGGCTGGATGGGTGTAGAGGGCTTTTCCAGCCTAAATGATCCTGGAATTTTTGTATTTTTGTTAAAGTTACATTACAAATCAATAGGAATATATATTGAACCATCAACATTTGCACAACTTAGAAGTGAGGGATTGTTTGGTATCTTTGACAATGACACAGGCACATGTTACATGATAATTGAACTTGTTTAAGAATTAAAGTATTTTCATATTTCCACCTTTATGAAAGGCTCAGGACTGTTTTGGTGTTGGTGTTTGTTTGGCTTTGTGCTTGATTTTTAGCAGTAGGGCCACAGGTCCTTATTTTCTCATCCCTAACCATACTAAGGATTAAACTGTAATTTTTTGCATGTAGGGATTGTTCACATTCCCAGTAGTAAAAAAGTAGTTTACTGGACAGTAGATTTGCCGAGATTGCTTTAAATGGTATAGAATGGCCAGGGTTGGAAGGGACCTCTAAGACATCCAGTTCCAACCCCCTGCATAGGCAGGGACACCTTCACTATATTAGGTTACTCAGGGCCTCAGCCAACCTCACCTTCAACACTTTCAGGGATGGGGCATCCACAACTGCCTTGGGCAGTTCCAGACTCTCAACCCTGTGATTGTTTCTCACAGGAAACAATCTGTTCCTCATGTCCAACCTCAATCTCCCCTCCTCAAGTCTGGAACCCTTTTCTATTGTCCTTTTGTTTATGGCCAAGCAGATGGTTCCGTTGCTGTGGTGTTATGTAACTAGTGATGTCTTCTTTTCTCAGCATCAGTCTGCGGGTCCTTGGGAACAGCCGTCTGAGCCAGCTTTTATTCAAACTGCACTACCATGCCCTCCCTGTGAGGTTCCCATACCAGTGTAAGTATAAAAAAAAACAACAAAAAAGAAAGCTTTGCTATGGAAAGCAGTTTTTCCTTTTAATGCTGTTGTAGAGATATTTTTCCTCTTTAGCTGCAGTCAGTCACTGTGAACACAGTTGTCCTAAAAATGGGAACGCTAGTAGTTGTTCATAGATATTCTTGTTGCATATGCTCCACATACGAAAGGACTGGTAGTGTTTGTAGATGCTAGTTGTTTGTTATCCTTGTTGTGTGCAATGCTACATTAAAAGAAGAATAGCAAAGACAGCTGTTGTAATTTCATAGTCTCAAGTGATAAATGATTTTCCGTACAGTTTCCCTCTCGTTTGGTTTCCAGGATAGTGATTTTCTGTGTAATTAATTGCAGCTTTTGTTTCTCAGTTGTTCAGTTACATAGTAATGAAGGGGTTCCATCCCATCTGCTTGTCTCCTTTCTGTTTTTGACACAGAAGGTTCTGCTCCTTGAGGAGAGCCAAATCACCTCTATGATGTATGATGCTGAGGATATAAGGAAAGATCTGATGATGACTGCTTTTCACCATTCTTTCTAAATTTGATAGAACTTGTATGTGCATTGTGGAAGAATAATTTGGAATTCAATATTTATGACTTATCTGCTTAATAAGGGAATATTATGAAGTTGGGTTTTGAAGTGATAATTAGAGGAAGATGATAAATATCCATTTAACTGCCTTACTTAATATCTTAAGGCTTGTAGTATGATAGTTTGTACTTGTGTTCAAAACTGTGACCACATAGTGCTTCTGAAACTTGGGCTGACTCCCAGAAGGTGAAGATTGTGTAGTTACACACAGTCTGGTTTCAGTGTTTAAGTCGATGCCTGTATAAATTCTTGTTCCTACCTATTCAGCAAAGGTCATTGTGTAACATCAGACATTATGTAGAGCACATCATCCAGTTCCTTTGAATTCCAGCATCAAAATCGCCTCCTTTATGCTGAAGACTCCTCCGCAGAAGAGGGAAATCTGCTGAGTGAGAAGTAAACTGTACTGAAAAAGCTGTACTTAATTGTCTAACTAGAGGAAGCATCGTTACATTACATTGTGCTTGGGGCAAATTAAAGTTAGCATTAATTCTGGAATAACTTAACTGTCTTGATCTGCCTTTGCAGCTATAATTTGTTTTCCTTTTTCTTTTTAAGTGAAAGAAGTGTCTCAAATTGACAAAATAGCAGTAGTAAACAAAACTAGAGGTATAAAGTAACTTCTTGTTACAGAGCAAAATACCTGATCTAATAAGATCACTATTAGGGCTAATCATTGTTAGAACAGTGGCGTTTGAATGAATAAGATAATGGACAGTATAAATAAATATGTAATACATGGATGGATATTAGTGAGGACTCCATCCTTTACCATGAGACTTCACAATAGGTTTTTGAGGATTTTTTTCCTAATTATCTGGTATCTTTGAACATGAGAATTTGGAATGGTGTGTATTCGATGACAGTTTCCATCAATAGTTAGAGGGAATTTCTGGAAAATTATTTGCTCTATTAATTTCTCAGAACATTGAGGCTGGAAGAATCCTGAGTGTGAGATCATCCAGTCCAGCCTCCTGCTTAAAGCAGATCAACAAAGAATCCAGGCCAATTTATTCCATCTTTGTCCAGCTGGACCTTGAAAATTAACAAATACACTGATTGTGCAGCGTTCTCTGGACAACCTCTTTCAGTGCTGGAATATAATGACCCTGGTTTTCTTTTTTTGGTTGATTTTTTTTTTTCTTCTCCTGTGTATCCAGTCTAGATGGACTCAATGACCTTGAAGGTCTTTTCCAACCTAGGCAATTCCATGATTCTGAGATTCAGTCAGATCCTTTCTTGTTGCAGAGTGTGATTAGTGTGTCTTGTCTCCTCTCTGTGAACCTCAGGAAGAAGCCTGGCTGCTTCTTCTTAGCAGCTTCCCCTTCATATAGAAGGACTGCTATTATATCCCCAGCCTGTGATGTTACTGGGATTTAGTTGGTCCCAAACACAGGACTTCATAGATAGATGACAGAGAAAAGACATTGCATTATTTCTTGCCTGAAAAACACTATTTTGAGTCCCTCAGTGAAGAACTGCATGTGTTCTAACTCTCTGATTTTTCTCTCTTTAACAGGAAGTGTCACGGGCAGCATGAGGTGAGTTGTGGAAACTCCCTTCTAATGTGCAATATAAAGGATATCTTGCTTAGTCAGTCTGCAAAAACATGAAAGATGAATATTGTATTTGTTTGTATTTTAACGTGAGTAAAGTACTTCATCACAAGGTTTTGGGTGCAGTCTACCTGGAGCCTGAATCAGGGATATCACTAGGATGCTCCCTAACCTGGTGAGATCAGCTCACTATTACCCACTGCTGATCTTCCAGACAGGTGGGGAGGAAGCTGTATTGCATAGCCTGAGGAGAATGAAGAAAGACTACAAGGCCTTGGGACGTTTGGTAAAAGAGTCTGGGGCAGAAATTGTATTCTATTCATTACTTCCAGTTTGGGGTGAGGACATGGGCTGGAATAGAAGGACTCAGTCCATAAATGCCTGGCTATGAGACTAGTGTTACAGGCAGGGCTTTGGATTCTTTGATACTTATTGGATCTATAAGGCACCAGATCTGACAGGTCCACAAGGGAGAGGTTTTTCTCAGAGGCGAAAAAGGGTTCTGGGGCAGGAATTGGCAGGACTCATTCAGAGGGTTTTAAACTAGATTTGAGGGTGGGAGGGATAGTTGCTGGATGAGTGCCAGTGGGACAGAGCTCTTGCCGTCCTAGGGTGAAATTGGAATGCTCAGCTCACTCCCCGAAATGCCTGTACAGCAATGCACACAGCAAGGGGAATAAGCAGGAGGAGTTTGAAATTTCTGTCCAGTCAGGTGATTATGATCTGGTGGCAATTACAGAGACTTGGCAGGACAGCTCGCATGACTGGAATGTGGTCATGGATGGCTACATCCTTTTCAGGAGAGACTGGTCAGCAAGGCGGGGTGGTTACATGAGAGAGCAACTGGAATGAATTGAGTTCTGTCCAGGGGCAGATGAAGAGAGACTTGAGAGGTTGTGGGTGCAGATTAAGGGGCAGGCTGGCATGGGTGACACTGTTGTGGGTGTCTATTACAAGCCACCAGCATCCTAGGATGGATCAGAATAGGGGTGGTTAGCAGATCGAGAGAGGTTCTTCTCCCCCTTTACTCTGTCATGGTGAGACCACATCTGGAGTATTGTGCCCGGTTCTGGGCCCCCTCAGTTCAAGAAGGACAAAGAACTACCTTAGGGAGTCCAGCGTAGAGCAACGAGGATGGTGAAGTGGAACACCTCCCTTATGAGGAAAGGCTGAGGGAGCTGGGTCTCTTTAGAGGAGACTGAGGGGTGACCTCATTAATGTCTTATAGACATTAATACGTGAAGGGTGGGTGTTGGGAGGATGGAGCCAGGCTCTTCTCTCAATGTCATCTAGTGGTAGCACAACGGGCAATGGGTGTAAGCTGGGGCATAGCAGGTTCCAAATAAATATGAGAAGGAACTTCTCAGAGAAGGTAACAGAGCACTGGAACAGGCTCAGGCTGCCCAGGGGAGTTGTGGAGTCTCCTTCTTTGGAGACATTTAAAACCCACCTGGCTGTGTTCATATGTGACTTGGTCTAGGTGATCCTGCTGTGGCTGGTTGATTGGACTAGATGAGCTTTCAAGGTCCCTTCCAATCCCTGATGTTCTGTGATTCTTTTAAAGAAGATAAAACCTACCTGACTTTCAGAATTCTTGGACAAAACTCTGAACTCATGATTCATGTTTTAGTAGTTTAAATTGTTTGGGGGGTGGTCTTTTTTCAGGATATACTTTTTGGAGTGTTTCTTCCTCATTCTGTGATTATCATTCTCTGCCTGTCACACATGTTCCTCAGTTCTAGAGGCTGCTGTGTTTAGTTTGAAAGGATAAAGGACATGGTGTTTTACAGGAGAATTCCCCTGTGACTTGGATTGAAGCATGCACAGATGAAATCAATGTACCTGTGGGTTGTTAGAGAAAACTGTGCTGTGAATGTGAATGCAAAGAACAACGGTGCCTCTTTGTTACTGAGACAGCATTTTGTTGTTGTTTTCCACACTAAAACTTTCAGGTAGATAACTGTGGTTGCTTAGTCTAGAGAAGAGGAGGCTGAGAGGAGACCTTATTGCTCTCTACAACTATCTAAAAGGAGGTTGTAGTGAAGCTGGTACCTATCGTTAGTGATGATAGGACGAGGGGAAAAGGTCTCAAGTTACATCAGAGGAGGTTTAGATTGAATCTTAGGAAGAAGTTCTTTCCTGAGGTAGTGGTTGGGCAGTGGAACAGGCTGCCCAGGGAGGTAATGGCAGAATCATCATCCCTGGAGGTGTTTTAAAAACTGAGTAGCTACAGCACTTGAGGCCATCATCTAGGGATTAGGAAGATGTTGGGATGAGGGCTGGAACTGATGATCCTGGAGGTCCTTTCCAGCTGTAATGATTCTATGATCAGCCAGTGTTTTATTGAGTCAATAACTTGTTTTGTGATATGACATATCAGTCTTGCCTTACATTTCATGAGTTTATGCATAAATAAAACATGAGCTGTAGTCAAGTGACCAAATTGATTACTTGCTCTGGACAGTGTTCCTGGGTTTTGTTTCTGTTCAGCTTCTTGTGCTGAAGTTTATGTGCCTCCCCATAACAGAAGACACTATGGCTTTTCTGACTGGAGAAAATAGTTCCACTTAACACATATTTATAACTCTTTACTGCATTATAACCACTGCTTAACTTGCTGTCGTTATTTCGGTTTGCTGATGCCCTGGTAGCCTAGAGTCAGCATTCCCCTTTCAGCCAGCAGAGGGCACTGTTTCCTTCCCACTGAAGTTTAGCCGCTTCTTTGCTATTTTGAGAGCAGTCAAGGAAAACAATGATTTGGTGATGTATGTATTTGATGAGGGAGTGTTCGTGGTATGTTTTATTTCCACTGAACGTTTTAATGCTGCTCTGAGGTCTCTACAAGAAAGAAGACCAAAGCATGATGTCTGTTCAGCGTTTCACGGCCACATTGGCTCCTAACAAGTAATCTCTCCTCAAACCAATGTACTTTAGTTTAGAAAACACGTCTGTGATATTAAGTGTTTAAACATGTATTTATGAACACACCGTTTGCAGTTTATCAGAGTTGGAAGGGGCTTTCAGAGGCCATCAGGTCCAACCCTCCTGCTCAAGCAGGACACAAATTACTGAAGAACATAACCACCCAAAAGCCTAAATCATCTCCACAAAACCACATCCAGCTGGGTCTGAAACATTTCCAGAGAAGGGGACTCCACAATCTCCCTGGGCAATCCCTTCCAATAGTTAATAAGCCTGACTGTAAAGAAGTTTTTCCTCAGATTGAGGTGAAGCTTCCTGTGTTCAAGCCTGCATCCATTACCCCTTGTCCTCTCTTGAGAGTCTTGGTTCTGTTTAGCCTGGAGAAGACTGAGAAGAGACCTTATCAATGCTTACAAATACCTACAGGGCTTATGTCAAGAGGATGGGGCCAGACTCTTTTCAGTAGTGTTTGCTCAGTAGTAGGACAAGGGGCAGTAGGCACAAACCAGAACACAAGAAGTTCCACCTAAACATAAGGAAAAAATTCTTTACTTTGAGGGTGACAGAGCACTAGAACAGGCTGCCTAGAGAGGCTGTGGAGGTTCTGTCTGTGGAGAACTTTCAGAATCCACCTAGAAACATTCCTGTGCAACCTGCTGTAGGTGATCCTGCTTTAGCAGTGGGACTGGACTAAATGATCCCCAGAGATCCCTTCCAGTCTCCACCATTCTGTGATTTATTGCTTAAAGGTGGCTCTCAATTTTGTTTCAGGTTGTAGATCAGAAAAATCACCTAATGTCGACAGTTGCTGCCAGTCCAAAATGGAAGTGTGTTGTTTTACTTTGAACTGCAGTAGATGTTGCGTTTCCGAGCAGCCACATACATGTGGTCTTTTAAAATTACATTAGGAGAGCTAACATTTATATTCAAAATCTATTTTTGGGGAGGGAACTTTATTAAAGTCAATATGATGTAAATGAGAACACACAACAAAATCTTAAAGTATCTATGGTTTATCTGCTGTGTTTAATGTGCTTGCAGTAGATTCATTTCATCAAATGTGCTGGTGGTGTTTCTGTGCTGAGTATTTTGAATATCATGCAATAATCAGTTTTTTTCTTCTCTGGCAGCTAGAACTCTTGCCTTCATTGGATTTTGGTGGGGATGGTTGGTAGGAATTTTGTGTTATGTTTTATTTTAAGAGGTGGGTTTTTTTAAGTTGTTACTCATTTATAAGAGGAAGACCATTGTGCTACCTCTGGGTAAAATGTAGTGTAAAACTTGATGAGATTAATCTTTATGGCTAAACACCTTTATGAATATTTACAAGATTTCTCTTTCCTCTTGTATATGATTTTCATGTTAATATTCTAGTTGACGTATCTGTTAGTTGCTTCTCTGTGTTTGAGAGATATGCTGGAAAGCTTCTAAAAGTTGTTCTTTTTTTCCTTGCCTTTCTTTCCTTGTCCCATGGAGGACCTGTCATTTGAAAGCGATGCCTTCTTATTTTCTTTATTTTTCCCTTCAGCTTTCATAAAATACTCCTGTCTCTCTTCTGTCGTCTTTATTCTTGAGCTCATCAGCCTCCTGGAGTTAATGGCTTTGACACTGGTCTTTGTAGCAAGAGTAGCAACTGCCGTGTAGCCATTTCGGTAATGCTTTCCAACTACAGAAAGTGAAAGCTTTTCTCTTGGTACTTTGAGTTTATTACTAGTATCCACAATGCATTGGGTTGTCATGAAGTGGAAGCAAAATTTGAAAACATAATGTAGGTTTAAATTAATTCAAGTTGTGTTTTGAACACAGTATCAGTTCATTCCAGAAAACTAGTTATCTTTTATTGGACTCAAGACCATCTTTCATTGAACTACGCTGAAGGTAGGCTGGACGCAGTCTGGGGGCTGGGCTGTTCTCTGCAGTTATGTCTGAAAGCTCCTGCTGTTGTCTGCTGGCCTGTGTGCTTCATTGCCCCTGGCTTAATCCAGCAAATAAGATCAGCTAGTGTGCTTGAGGGATGCTGCCAGAAAGAACGCTCCACTTCTACTAATTCTCTTTAACTGGAGCTACTGGCTGCGTCCATATCTGGTGGAAGACCAACTTGGTAAAAGAAGTCTCATCAGTGTGTTGAACTATGCAGCCACCGGCCTGATCTGATAGTACTGCTCTGATCTGTAAATGCCTGAGCCTTGGCAGAACCAGCAGCTATAAAAAAGTTAAACATGGGGGTTAAAGAAAAGGTATAGGAGTGGACAGTGGCAGATGTTAATGTTCAGTGCACCATTCAGTCTTTTACCTTCCAGCATCCTTTCATTACTTAGGTTGGTACTGAAAGTCAATTGTGACTCTGCAGAAGGAGGAGTGAGGTGGAGCAGGATGAGAAGGATGGGTCAGGGTATTAGGAATGATGAAAGCTTTGATCATTAATGTGTGTCACTGTTCTATTACTGTTCTGTTTAGACCTTTATGAGGCCTTTTTCTGGCTGTTGCTAATTTGGTCAACAGAAACCTAAGTGATCACAGACTGGGTTATAGGGTGTTTACAGGGAGGAATTCAGGCAGACTAGTTGCTACAGTGGTACTAATGCTTTAGCCAGCACAATTAGCCTCAGCCCTGACATAGGGTTAGGAGTGCAGCTGGATATGATAACCTCAGGTTTTTATCCTATGTATTCCATGCTTACTGTTCAGCCTACCATGCAGACAATTAATGTTTAGAGTCTCCATGGGTCAGGGTGAGAGGAGGAGTTTGAAAGTCTAGTGAATGAATTGTATTATGCGGTGACTGGATGTAAAGTACAGTATTTTTGTGGGTTAAACTCAGAAAACATTTCTGTAGACAAGTGGACTCAAGTTCTGCCTTGTATATTTCTGCTTCAGGATGAAGGGAAATCAACATGGACAGTGATAGAGGGAGAACGCCCTTTGCTCTGCCTTGTGTGGGGACCCTTTTTTCAGTTCCAGTGCTGCCCAGTGCTCAATCAGCTTGCAAACCTAGAAAAAGACAAGGCATTTGTTTCCTACTAATTCCTTTTCTTCCATTGTGATTAGATGAATGGTCTTGCTCTAAAGACAGCTGTGTGGCAGGGTTTGTTCAAAGAAAGCGGAAGGAGTGTGCAGTTAGAACTGTAGAGCTGGACAAGGAATAAGGCAGAAGTACAGTGCAAAGCTGTTCAACCGACTTGAGCCATGACACACAGTCACACCCTTAGTCTAGTCAGAGAGAATTATGTCACGTTAGTCTGTTGTGTAATAGCACCACAAATAGTTCTTGTTTTTCTCTGCAAAATGATCATGATATTAAGAAAAAAGTCAATTTTTTTGACAGCATCACAGAAACTAACTTTTTTTCCCATGTGAAAACATTATGTAACAGTTGGAAAATAGGGACGGCGAGTTCCTTGTGATACAGAGGGACTTGTACTGTTTGACTTAAGGAAAGTAACCTAGTTAACAGAGTTAGGAGTTGGCACTCCATTTCAGTACCAAAGAAGATTAAAGGCGTCTAAATAGATGCTCAAATAATACTCCAAAGCTCTGTTAACTGGAGCATTAACTTCAAATTAGAAAGTACAGATGAGTCATAAAACACTCAATTCCTTGTCCTGTTATGGAGCCATTTCTTCTTCCCCTTCCCATTCCTGGCAGTTCTGTTGATAAAATGTTTTGCAGGTCCTTGTCTGGATCCCCACGCATCCCACCTAGGTTGCCACCAAAGTTGTGAGTTAGAGACCCTGACTGTATTTTAACCAAGAGCTTTTAGCTAAAGTGTCAGACACATAGGGAGGGTTTGAAATGAAGGAAGATGTGCGTAAGTACATTGCAGTGGGAGCCTAAAGGATATTTAAGAAAAGGTCAAGTAGGTGGTGCGCTCCTTTTTTTTTTTTTTACAAAGAGAAGAACCAGCGTTTCTCTGTATTGATGCTGTGCCTGTGTGTGTGTAAATGTGTGTGTGTGTATGTATTATCTAGAGTTTGTTTGTATGGGTGGGGGTCGGGCAGTTCTCCCAGGCAGCTAGTGACAGGATGAGTCAGCAGGGCCTGAAGCTGCCAGGGGAGGGTTAGATTGGATATTAGGAAGCCCTTTCTCATGGAAATGGTGATAAGATCCTGGACTGGACTGCCCAGGGCAGTGGAAGAGTCGCCATCACTGGCAACTGTTTTAACGACTGTGGCCCTTAGTGCCCTGGTCTGGCTGCTGTGGTGATGTTAGGTAGTGAGCTCAGAGTGGTTTTCCATCCTCAGTAATTCTGTGATTCTGTAAGGAGCATACACAGCACATGTGTGCAATGTCTGGATATATACACTAGCTTTACATTTATTTCTTTATTTTTAAATCTTAGGTGAGTCCGCTACCATGCCACTGTGCAAATCCCTACTCATGTGGAAGATTTTGTGGGAGGCTCCTTGATTGCCAGAATCATACCTGCATGAAAGAGTGTCATTACGTGACTGATCTTAGCAATGATGCAGACAGGAGGAAGGTATGTTGGTTTCCTTATTGCCTTTTTCTGTGTGTGTTTTGTGCATCATAACTGAAACATGAAGGTTTTGCCGCTAGAAGGCACAAGATCTAGTCCAGATTTCACTGGGATGCTTGCATGTGCTCTGTTCCCATTGCTGCTGTGACATTGAGCTAAGCTATTCTTTATGCTATAAACCTGAGCCTATATTTTGCAGTGCTGCACTGTTTATGTTAACATACGTTATTTTCATCAAAGCCTGATTTAACACTCTTGCCATGTCTCTTCTAAAGTGAGGTTTTCTAACTGTCAGCATCAAATGACCTCCTGAATAACCCCTGTAGATGTACAGTCTGTTGGGGAAACTGTTTACTGAGGAGGCGAGCACTGGGGATGTTCCAAGATAGGTGAAAGAGTTCAAGTGCTGAGTTGATATATTCATGTTTCTAGTTATGTACTAGAAACTTAGATTAGAAAGCTCTACGGTGATAATTGCTGAAACAAAACTGGAGTACAAAGCAGGAAGTTACTCTAGCAGTCAGGAGCACACAGCTTGTGCTTTGGGAGAAGTGTGGTTGGAGCATTACTTCAGGAAAAGTTGCAACGTGTTCTCTCTGGGAGTTTAGAAAACCAAGTATTAAGTGCAAAATTTAGATGTTATATCTTCATATTTTTGTGTTTTAACTTAAATAGGATGATATCTCTGGGGATTCCAATCCCAGAAGTGTTGTTGCCATCTAATCACTATATATATTGCAGTTACCACATCGTTCTAACCATGAAGGGGGAACTTTTCTCTGAGTAGGGGCTGTTAGTGCAACTTGCAGAACCAACAGCATCTGAGTGACATCAGTAAATACTGGGAGTGACAGTTGTTTAAGCATCTTCATGATTGTAAGAGCCTGTCTGCCTGCTTCTTCTGTTAAACCAATTAAAATGTGAATGTGTCAGGCTTATTTCTAGTTCCCTCTTGAATGACACAACACAGTCTCAGAAAACAGGAGTTGATGTGCATGTGAAGCGTGGGGAAATCTTACTTCTCAATTTTCTATGGATTTTTATAAACTCAAGATGCTTTTGACACTTAGAGCTTTTGTTCTGTTGTTTTGATAGACTGAATTTCAGGGGAAGTCAGAAAAGGGCTAATTACATTTCTTGCTTGTATGTCTGAGCAATGGTCTTTGTGTATGGAAAAATCTGGAATTCAGTGTTGTTCTGCATGTCATTTTAGTGCGGAAGAGCTAGCTGTTTGGTTTTATCTACTGTTAGGTATAATAAATAATACAATATCAGTGTTTTCTAAACTCTTTCAGTTGCTATTTTCTTCCTTAGATGTGAGGTTTTGGGGGGCTAGATTTTGTAAATGATCGTTATACAAGCATTCTCTTTTAAACTTTAGCAAAAATTGTTCAACTGTAGAAGCAGGAGAAAAAGGGAGTGAAGGAAAACACGGGGGTAAAAAAAACTTATAAACTTTTGAGCAGCATCAAGTGAAAGTTTAACATGATTTTGGTCCTTTTGGAGAAGCATATAGCTTTATTCTTGGATAAATTTGCTCTGCTTTGGCTTCTGTGAGACTGAATGTTTGAACGTAACAGTGAGTCTTAAAACTGCTGTGTAGGTTCAGTTCATAAATCATGTCAGTCTGTTTATTGATTGCAGACTGGGGTTCTGGATGAGTTATTAAGACGATGAATAGAAATGGAATTAAGTTACTATGCTCATATTAGTGACAGCACCTGGGCTGAGAACAGCACTACAGCTCTTGTAGACTTTTGGTGGTCCATGGAGTGGAAGCAGTGCCTTAGCCAGCTCCCAGTATATGCCTAACCTAATAATTTTTGAACGATTATACAAACTATTGTACAAGGAAATGGAATGACTTAAAGTTTGCTTCTCAGAATCAGGTAAACCAACCATAGCACCCCTGTATGACAGACTGATGTCCAGTGTGTCCAGCAGGTCTAGAGAGATTCTTCTCCCACTCTCCTCTTCCCTGGTGAGACCACACCTGGAGTATTGTGTCCAGTTTTGGGTTCCGTAATTCAAGAGAGACAGGGATCTACAGGAGAGAGTCCAACAGAGAGCTACGAGGATGGTGAAGGGGCTTGAGTATCTCCCTTATGAGAAAAGACTGAGAACTGGGGCTGTTTAGTCTGGAGAAGAGAAGGCTGAGAGGGGATCTTATTAATGTCTATAAGTATCTGAAGAGTGGGGGTAAAGAGGAAGGGACCAGTCTTTTTCAGTGGTGCCTGGTAGTAGGACAAGGAATAGTGGGAATAAGCTAGGACATAGGAAGTCCCACCTCAACATGAGGAGAAACTTGTTTACTGTGAGAGTGATACTGCTCTGGCCCAGTATGCTCAGAGTTATGGAGTCTCCTGCTCTGGAGACTCTCAGAGCCTGGGTGCAGGTCTGTCCTAGGTGATCGTGCTGTGGCCAGGGGAGTTTGACTAGACGATCTCCAGAGGTCCCTTCCAAACCCTCACATTCTATGATTCTATGATGTCTCATGACTAAAGCATTACAATAGCATGGTGTGTGGGAAAAGTTAGTTCTGACTATGAAATGACTTCTTTTTCTCACAGTTTTCCATAGAGAATCATCCGTTAATGACAACTAATATTAAGAAGCCTTTTTATGCCCAGGAAGCAAAGTAGAACTGTGTCTCTTTGACAAACACTGATATTCCTGCTTTTCTTTTAAAAACATTTGAATAATTATTTTTGTTTGAGGGATATCTTACTGAATAGCTGGATTCACTTAGCAGAAACACCCTTGACTCTTTTTTTCTATATAAAAGCTTGTTAACAATATCTAACAAACAAATGTTTGGCACTTTCTGGAGTATTTTGTTTTTATTTTGTTAGGCAGGTCCAGAATGTTCACAGTGTGAAGAGGAGTGTACTAAGCCCCGGCCATCTGGTTGTCCTCACCGATGTGTTTTGCCCTGTCATCCCGGGGATTGCCCATCATGTCTCCAGATGCTTAAAATAAAGTGTCACTGCAAACTCTCAATCCTCTATATTGAATGCTTGTAAGTGTCAGAACTGAACCCAGCTTGTCATTTGAGTGTTACTAACTGGAAACCATTTGAAATGTCTGGGGGGTATGAACTGCTCTTTGTGGCAAGTTAGGAAATTTTTCTGGAAAGGTTATAATTTCTCTCATAATGCTTCCTTTTTTCTTCTATTTAAAGTTTGCCAGATGGTTTTTTTGGTATTTACTGCTAAAGTTATTGTAAACCCATGGAGTTTTGTGAGCAGAACTAGTTTTTAGAATGTTTTTATAAGACAAGAAGATTTTGAATCCTGCAAATAGGCAGTCAGTTGTATAACGTTTGGGCTGTATGTTTGGACTGTATCACACAGCCCAACACGGAATCACGCTGGTTGGAAAAGAATGTTGCAATCATCAAGTCCAACCATGTCATTCTTTTACAGCGTGTAAAGAATAATACTGAGCATTAGAATTAACATGGTTAGTGTAAAACATTTTTACAACTAATGTCCTTCAAACTCTAGATGTTTTCAGTGGAAAACTTCTCAGTAACTATTTATAATCCGCCTTAATCATTGGGGGGGTGGGGTGTGTGTGTGGATAGATGGTTAGTTGGACTTTAATAAATATGAAGTATAAGCATTATCCTCTGCATATTCATAAAATCATGGAATGGCCAGGGTTGGAAGGGACCTTAAAGATCATCTAGTTCCAACCCCTACTGCAGAGGCAGGGACACCTTCATTGGGTCAGGTTACTCAGGGCCCCAGCCAACCTGGCCTTCAATACTTCCACAGATGGGGCAGCCACAACTTCCTTGGGCAACCTGTTCCAGCATTGCACTGAAAACATTCATTCCATGCACTGAAAGAGTGGTCAGGCCTTGGAACAGGCTGCGCAGGGAGTGAGTTGAGTTACCATCCCTGGTGGTGTTTAAAGGTGATTTAGATGTGGTGCTTAGAACTCTGGTTTAGTGGTGAATTTGGTAGAGTAGGGTTAGTGTTTGGACTCGATTCATGTCTTTTCTAGCCTGAATGGTTCTCTGATTCTATGTTCTTTTTTTGTGCATTTCTTTTAAATATCTCAAATCTCTGAATTTGTGGTTTTGTTTGCAAGGCAGTCTAGTTTGTATTAGTCCCACAGGTTGTGTATAGCTGTATTTCCATGGACTTTTGTTGGGTTTTGCTTGGAATTGATGACAAATACATCTTTTCTATTCCAGAAAACAGACCTGTGCTGATGCGAAAGAAAAGGAGCTGCTTATTTCCTGCAAAAACCAGTGTCCAAAAGAGGTAATTAACAAAGAAATATTTTATTTGATGTATGTGTGGAATTTCATGGATTTTTACCTTTTTGCAAAGTTCTTGATACAGTTTACACAGCTTACACAGCTTATTAGGGTTGGAAGGGGCCTTCAAAGGCCGTAGAGTCCAACCCTCCTACTCAAGCATAACTGCCTAAAAAGCCTAAATCATCTCCACAAAACCACATCCAGCTGGGTCTGAAACATCTCCAGAGAAGGGACTCCACAATCTCCTTGGGCAATCCCTTCCAATAGTTAATAAGCCTGACTGCAAAGAAGTTTTTCCTCAGATTGAGGTGAAGCTTCCTGTGTTCAAGCCTGCATCCATTACCCCTTGTCCTGTCTAATGCCACTGAAAAGATAGGATTCCTTTCTGCTTGGCACCCAGCCCTCATGGATTTATAGACAGCACTGAATAGATATTGGGTGAAGAGACAGAGAGACTGAATGCTGGATTAGCTAAGCAGGGTTGGGCCTGGTTTGTACTTGGACAGTCTGGGTACACCAGATGCTGTAGTCCTACCCTGCTCCAGCAGACGGGGTTGGACTTAGATGATCTTTCAAGGTCCCTTCCAACCGGTAGCATTCTGTGATTTAATCCTTTTGGAGACAACTTTTGTCCAAACTAAAAAGTCTCAATATTCTCAATCTCTCTTCATCAGGAAGCTGTTCCAGACCTCCAGTCATCCTTGTAGCTCTGCATTGAACTCAATTAACTATCTCTTGAATTGGGGAGCCCAGAACTGGACACAATATTCCAAGTGTAGCCTCACTAAAGCAGAATGAAAGGGTAGAAGAACCTCCCTTGATCTGCTAGACACACTCCTCTTGATCAATCCTAACACCCTCTTGGTGTTCTTGACCACCAGGGCCCATTGCTGATCCATTTTTAGTTTGTTATCCACAAAATCTCCAAGTTCCCTCTCCGCAGGGGTGCTCTCTAGCTGAGCACTGCCCAACCTGTATGATTCCTCCCATTTGTTTTATAAACCAAACTAGAGAAGACTAATCCAAATTTGTGTTAAATTATAGTTTTGGAAGATGGTCAGTGAACTCAGAGGTCACTTATTAATGTCTTGCTGTCAAATTGGAAGCTTATGTTGAAGGGGTAGAGATTTGTCTCCAAGTCGTGAAAGGTTTGAATGTTGAAGCATGCAAAATGTTAAAACCTGGTCTCTGAAATAATGAGATCCTATTAGATTAGGAAAAAATACTGAGAATTACTTTCAACAAGACTAAGCATGGAGTCCTTCACCTAGGAAGGAGTAATGCAATGCATCAATACAGGTTGAGGGGTGATCTACTGGAGAGGGACCTTGGAGATCTTATGGACAAGAAGTTCTCCATGAAACAGCAATGTGCTCTGGTGACCAAGAAGGCCTGGAACCTTGGGATGGATCAAGAAGAGTGTGGCCAGCAGATCAAGGGAGGTTCTCCTGCCCCTCTGCTCTGCCCTAGTGAGGCAACATCTGGAGTATTTTGTCCAATTCTGGGCTCCCCAGTTCAAGAGGGACAGAGATCTGATTGAGAGAGTCCAATGGAGGGCTACGAGGATGATGAGGGGACTGGAGCACTTGCCTTATGAGGAGAGATTGAGAGACCTGAGACTTTTCAGCTTGAAAAGGAGAGGATTATCAAGGGAATTTAACGACTGTCTGTAAATCCATGAGGGCTGAGCATTAAGAAGAAAGAAACAATCTCTTTTTCATCAGTAACAGACTGGACATGTAGCATGATTTATAGTTTTGTGGATGATACTGCTGTAGGACGTGAAGAATGGGCAAAATGACTCCTTCCCTGTCCCTCCCAGTGCTGTTGTTATGTGCTTTCAGAAATCCTTGCATTGCTTGTTATTCTTCGATCATTGGTTGTGTTGAGTGAGAAAGCCCTCTCTACACTCTATTCCCCACAGTAAGGTTAGAAAATTTATTGAGTAGAAAAAACTAGAATAGGCACAAATGTTTTAGAATGTGTTTCCATGGTGAAACTCTCCAGAATTTCTCAGAAATTCTCTTTTGCTGCAATAAAAGTGCTCATATGAAAGAAAATATTCTATTCCATAATCACTTATTGTATTGTTGTTCTGGTTTGGCCTTTTTCTGTGTGTAGTTCAAAGTCTTTGTCTCATGCAATATTTAGCCAGCACTCATAAATAACATGAGTCCACCCATTCCCCGATTCCACTCAGTTCCGTCATGCTGATTTACATGTGATGTCTTCTAGTCTGAGAGTTCTGTCTTCCTACCATGTCTCGTCTGGTTCTGAATTCTGCCTCAACCTAATGAACATGTCAGATTGGTGACAGATGCAGATTGAAGGAGCAGTCTTAGCAAATCTAACCCTGTCAATACCCTCCACCCCTCAGAAAATATAGATCAAGCCTATTGTGAGAACTTCATGACAAGAACTTGAAAGAACTTCTCCAAAAGGTTATATCACAGAATCACAGAATGATTGAGGCTATAAAAGCCCTTTGAGCTCATCAAGCCCAGCCCATGACCTGACATCACCACAGCAGCCAGACCAGGGCACTAAGGGCCACATCCAGTCTGTCCTTCCACACCTCCAGGGATGGGGACTCCACCACTGCCCTGGGCAGTCCATTCCAATGTCTGATCACCCTTTCCAAGAGAAAGGACTTCCTAAGATCATAGACTCATTCAGGTTGGAAAAGACCCTTGGGTTCATCAAGTCCAACCATCAATCCTACTTTACAAGTTCACCCCTAACCATATCCCCCAACACTACATCTAAGCATCTTTTAAATTCATCCAGGGATGGTGACTCAACCACCACCCTAGGCAGCCTATTCCAGTGCCTGACCACTCTTTCTGTGAAAAATCTTTTCCTGATGTCCAATCTAAACCTACCCTGTTGAAGCCTAAAAACATTCCTTCTGGTTCTGTCACTAATTACCTGTGAGAAGAGACCAGTACAAACATCTATACAATGTCCTTTCAGATGTAGAGAGCGATGATAACTTCCCTAAAAAGATGGTTAAGACTATTGAATTCGAAGCACTTTGTTTACAAATCAAGTAGTTCTGCCCACAATGGAATTGGAAATGATTTGTGTGTACTTCTGACAATCTCAAATACAATTAAAGTTAGTGTTTTCTGAGTATTTTCTTCTATGTTGTCAGAAGCTAGCCCTGGGTCATTAGCAGAGCTCAGAGAAATGACTGCTAAAAATCTTTGTGCCCTGTCACTCCACCAAGCTCAGCTTAGTGCAGCTGAGGCTCAATGGAACAAAATTATATAGTGAAGGCTTCATTTTGAACTGATTTTCTTTTTGGTTAATGGAAATTATTGTAGACAGCATATTATTACATGTAAATCACAGTAGATTTGGGGATTATGAGAAGCAATTAGATTGTCTAATATCGTGAAAGAAAAAATGCAAAAGGAACTTGACAGTCTTGGAAAGTTTTCCATGGTTTTGTTATGGCTCTCCAATATGAAATTATAGAATTGACTCGTAGCATTGTTCAGCTCAGCTCACACTTTCTTTCTACTTCAGGGTGAAGCAAAGTGTTTGATACAGGTAGTAGATGAGATGCTTTAATTAAAATTCTCCCAAAATCACAGAATGTTAGCGGTTCGAAGAGACCTCCAAAGCTGAAGTCCAACCTCCTTGCCAGAGGAGGTCCAAAACTCGGGCAGATCACTCAGAAATGCATCCAGACAAGACTGGAAAGTCTCCAGAGGAGTAGACTCCACAGCCTCTCTGGGCAGCATGCCCTGTTCCAGTGCTCTGTCACCCACACAGTAAAGAAGTTCTTCCTCATGTTAAGGTGGAATGTCCTGTGCTCAAGATTGAATCCAGTATCAGAAGGAACTTCTTCACAGTGAGGGTGACTGAGCACTGGAACAGGCTTCCCAGGGGGGTTGTGGAGTCTCCTTTTCTGGAGACGTTTAAAACCCGCCTGGATATGTTCATGTGCAACTTGATCTATGTGATCCTCCTGTGGCAGGGGGAGTGGACTGGATGATCTTTCAAGGTCCCTTCCAATCCCTAATGATTCTATGATTAAATGTGTTGGGGTTTGTCATCATCAGACACGATGCTAAGATTTCAATGGGGAAAGTACTTCTGGTGTTTTTCCTTTGTTTCAAGAGCTGTGGGTGATTAAATCCCTTTCTTCTCCCTTACAAGCTTTCCCATGCCAATCATAAAACCTGCTCTTTTCAATCTCTAGCTCACAAGCTATTGACAAAAGATCTTGTATGGTGAAAAGATCTAAAGGGATGTTCGGTTTCTATTTTAGCACCAAATAGCTCAGCATGGACACTTGAAAACAAGCCTAAAAAATCCTTTCTGCTACGCTGTGTATCTAGTAGAAGCTTTTTAGACAGGGCTGGAAAGTTTCCACCGAAGGAGGAGACTTTCTTGTCTGTCTTGTAGTGAGGGGCCCAACACTGGACACAGGACTCGAGGTGTGGCCTCCCCAAAGCTGAGTAGAGGTCAATGATCACCTCCACGCTCTTTCTGGCCACACTATTCCTGATACAGGCCAGGGTGCCATTGGCTTTCTTGGCTACCTGGGCACACTGCTAGTAATAACTGCTTGTATTTGATTATTTAGAAATAGTTAGAAAAAACCAACAAACACCCTCAAAACAACAACCATAAAACTAAATGAAAAGTTGGAATAAGATCGCTCGACAGCAGGGAGTTTTCTCAGGGACTGCTGGGTAATTGCCTGACCTTGCATTGTGTTCAGTAATGACCCTGGGACTAAAACCCATTGAATTTCCTGATGAAAATGTGTGGGGTGTTGTCAGTACATGACAACTGTGTGAGGAGGTGCATTTGCAGAACACATGTCTTTTGGACATGTTATCTGCCTGTTCTGTAACTAATAAGACATGTCAAGGCTAATAATAAGCTCCCAGGAAACAACAGCAATTCTTATTGTCACAGCATGATTAACAGAGAGAAACGCAAATGAGAGCTGGAGATGTATCAGGGAAGATGCTCTATTAAGAACAAGGTGCCATTAAGGCATTGTATGAAATCCTTCCTGCTGAGATGCCATTTGGAACCTTGTGTGCAGTTCTAGCTCCTGTTTTCAAGACATATTGGTTTAAGCCGGTTGAAATTCGATAAAATATTCCCTTTCATGGATGAGAATAAAAGAGCCTTTTATGAAAGGACATTAGAGAAGTATTTCAGTATAACAACTCAAGGGTACAGACTGGTTCGAATAGGAAATTAAAGAAAGCTCTTCAATGTTGTAGTGGGCTCCTGGAACAGCCTCCTTAGTGAAACAGCAGAAAGCAAGTGGAGTGGGAGACTGTTTCATGCTAGTCCTAAAAGGATTGTAGAAGGTGCCTGCATTTAGAAGGACTGGACTTTAGGGGTGAATAAACCTTTAGAGATTTCTTTTATTCCTGTGTGTAATGCACTGAAACTCATGAAAATGAGCCTAAACCACTGAGTATCTTATCAGAGTAATAATTGTGACTAGCATGAACATGAAATACCTCTTCCACATGTAGGCTTATTCATGTGTGTCCCTTCCATAATTTTTAGGGGTCAAGTTTTCAATCTGTGAAACTGCTAAACCTGGAATAAAACCTCTATGTAAATAGTTTGTAATTTTACAGACATTTATTGATGTGAATGTTTTATTTGTGTGCTTTGTTCTTCTTAGTTACCATGTGGTCACCGATGTAAAGAGATCTGTCATTCAGGGAGCTGTCCTCTGAACTGCAGCCAGAAGGTTAAACTCCGATGTCTCTGTAAGAGACTGAAAAAGGTAAATTTTTAAGTTACGTTTTTGAGAACTGTGTATTTTCTTCCCTTGTTCCCAGGCTTGTGCAGAGGGATTGTCTCTGGAGCAGATTAGAACAGATCTAGTTACTTGAGTAGAGCTGTAACAACATCAGCTGGAGGTCTGGTCTGTGACATTAAAAGATTCATGGAGAATATAAAATCCCCTTAGTTCTAAAAGGCAGTGTTAGCTGCCTGACTTCTCAAGCATGCTTGAATTTTCGCAGCTTCACTGGGAGAGTAGTCAGATGACATGGAGTGGTTCGAGAATTAAAAACAGATAGGTTTTTTCTGGTGCTATTGAGATAGTTTATAATTAGATAAGTTGGACCAAGCACAACTGTTGTAAATCCCAAACAAATCTTATCAGTTACAGTTCTCTGCAAACCTAAAAGCAAGTAGAAGCATCAGCCTCCTTATGTTCTAAAAGAGATAAAGAGTAAAGTAATGCAAACAGTTTATTTTTGCTATGTAGTATTGTGAGGGGAAGAACAGAAATTGATGTGAAGTCTTGGTAAACAATAGTGACTTGATGAAAAACATCATTATTTGACTTAATTAAAGAGTGCTGAATTTTTTCCTGGACCCAGTTAACTTACGAGCCTTCCCAACAGGTTGCAGTTCCCCAATTCTTAGTTTTTCTAATAAATGCCTTGTGCAGCCAGAAGTCTTGCAGGGGGGATGTTCAGCAAGAGGGAGGATGGCATGTACAGAACAAGTGCAGAACAGGTTGAATGGTCACTTCCTACAGGTAACAGCCCTTTCCTCACCCCTGCCCTGAATATTAGGGGTTGGGGTAGAAGTGTGAGTAGGAGTTTTTCTTTCCCCCCACACATGACCCTGTTAAGAGAGTTCTCTCAACAAGATAAGAGAATCTGTGTGAAATTACTGAGTTCTGGCTCTCTGTGCCAAGGTTATCTTACCTTGTCTTAGGCACACAAGTGAGAAAAGAAAGGAGAGGGGAAATTAAGCTGAACTACCTGATGTATTCCTGCTTTCAGCATGGTTTATAAGAAGGAGAAATGGTTTCATCACAGAATTACAGGCTCAATCATTAGCTTTATTTTCTTACCAAAGAAGAAAGTTTTATAGTTATTTTCATCAGTAAATGGACATTGTAGCTACAATTTGATATGGGGAAATGATTATTAAAGAGTCAAATTATTCTGAACAGGAAATGCAGTGCAGCAAGATACGAGAAGGCCAAATTTCACTGGAATGTGATGCGCTATGCAAGGAAATGAAACGGAAGGCGTCTGAGGTAACGTATCCGTTGTAGCTGCAATTTCTTCTTGGTGCTTCACGAAAAGTAGGGAAAAATGAGAGCAGAATTATTTTTTCAAGGCAATACCAGCAGAAAACACCGCACAAGTCGATGTGCAGTTTAATAATAGCAGATCCTTTTTCACACTTGCATTTCGTAGTGGAGAGACTGACAGTGCTTGTAGACAGTTAACTAACTAAGTGAAATACTGTCTTAAAACAATATTCTGCTGTTTTCCTTTTAAAAAAATTGTTAGAACTGGTTGTTTCCTCTTCCGCTGAGAACAAGTAATGAGCAATGAGTGCAAAATCGTTATTGCCAATGGATTAGGGCAGGCCGTTTCACAGAGTATTGTTACATCTGCTCTTTCCAGTGCGAGTTTCGTAGCTATTGAGTACTCAGCTTGTCCAGCATGAAGAGTGTGATCTTGTCGCTCTGTATTTAGTTACCCTGCACCAGAAGAAAGGAGAGTTTTGAGCAAGTGCAGTACGCTTTCTAGCCTGCTCTGTGACTCTTGCATAGTTCTGCTGGTTTATGAAGACTTTGCCTCATGCTGTTGCCCACAGAGCAACAATCTTACTTACAATGCTAACAGAAAGCATTGGTGTGTAACTTGCTTGGTTTCTATCAGATAAGTGTTAAATGTAATGAACACACAACCCAAAAATTCAGTGGGTAAGGCTGACCTTTGTCAGCTCTGCTGAGACCTTCAGGATTGATTGGCAAGTCCTAAAAAGTATCATATAGACCAAGTCTGGCCACTCTGCAAGCAGGTCAAATGCCAGGACTCTTGAGATAATGCCTTTAAAACAATCCAGTCCTGACAGTTCCAGTGAGAGTGTGAAGATAAGTTCACAGGACATGGAGTGCTCTAAAGCAAGGTGAATTCACAAGAGACTGTGTGAGCTGGGACACAGCAGCCTGGCTCAGTGTGGCGTGCTGCAGTGTCAAATACTGTTTTACCTAAGCAGATACTAATTCCTGTTTCTGGCTACTCCGTGGTGAGCTGTGATCAGACCGTAGTTTTATTTGGCTGGGTTCTATTTAAATTCTTATTAGGCACTTTTTGTAGTCTGTGTTGTCAATAAATAATGTAGTACGGTGATCTATTATACACATGTGACAGAAGCAGGTTATCATGTCCCTTACTGTTTCATGTGTTAAAACTAGGAAAAAAGTCCTTTAAAAACTGAAGACATCTACAAGGATAATTTAGTTTGCACAGTTGCAAAACAACCATCAACTTCCAAAACCAAAGCATTTTCAATCTTAGTAAACCTCTTCAAGCCTAGCACCTGCTGACTGTGCACTTCTGAGGAATCAAATGCATTTTATTAAAGACTTATAGAAGTATTTTTTCATACTGTGATTATAATCACAGAATCACAGAATTATTGAGGCTGGAAGAGCCCTCTGAGCTCATCCAGCTCAGACCATGACCTAACATCACCACAGTGGCCAGACCAGGGTACTAAGGTCCACAGCCAGTCTGTCCTTAGACACCTCCAAGGATGGGGACTGCACCACTGCCCTGGGCAGTCCGTTGCAGTGTCTGATCACCCTTTTCATGAGGAAGGGCTTCCCATCAACCAACGTAACCCCTCCCCTTGGCAGCTTCAGGCCCTACCCCCTGATCCTGGTGCTAGTTGCCTGGGAGAAGAGCGGGACCCCTACCTACCTACAGCTTCCTTTCAGGGAGTTGTAGAGAGGGAGAAGGTCCCCTCTGTGCTCATGTGTTTTACACCTATGTATCCTGTACAGATATGAGCACACCAGTGTAAAATGTTCCATGGCTTTTTTCCACGCTTGTGTGTCACTTTCTTTTTTGGAGGGGAAGTTCTGCCATTAGATGGCAGTGAAATTGCAGGAGGCTCATGTGCTGTTGTCCATTACAGATGTGCACAGGTGATAAAGCTGCTGTTTTATAGACTTCTCTAAAGGAGACTCGGCCATCATGTCTCGATGAATGACGTTCTCAATAATGCTGTTATTTGATGTATGGCATCATACATCAGATTTTTTTCAATGTTGAAAAAATTGTCTGAAAACCTGCAGTCAGAACTGTATTCTGTTGACCCTGTCCATAGTGCCCACAGTTTGAGCTACAGTATGCTGAAACATGGGCTGCTGTGCTTTCTCCTCATTTGGCAAGAGCTCTTAAGTTGCAAATAGTTTGGAACAAATTCCACCTGCACACAAACAATATTTACTGAAGTTATTGTCACTATTAGTATGCAAACGGTCCAGTTATTAGGATCAAGGCTTCATTTCAAGTTATTAATGAGATTTTTACATCTAACCTTTCTAATGTAGTGATGTTGTAGCAGCAGCGCTGAAGGTTCGGGAAACGTATGCAGAAGGGGAGATGTGTGCTTCCCCAGTAGCATCTTCTGTTACTGCTGTTGCTCTAACGATATCTGACTATGGGATCTTGAGAGACTGAGACAGTGTCTGTCTGTGATCTGTGCTGGATTTGTATCCTGTTTGCATGCCTAATTGTTTCTCAGTTGACTTAAACTTGTGGCGTCTATAAACGTCCTGTCACACTGAATTTCCAGATATAGCCAGATGCTGTGTGGGAGTAGAATACTTCCTTCTGTTATGAATGAGCCTCCTGGTAATTTCATGTTACAACTTCGATTTGTATTATGAAAAATGAGTGACCCCTATTTGGCATCTTCGCACTCTGCAGAATTTTGTGACCTGTTAGTCACCTGATGAGTCCTACTCACGTGTCTCCTGGAATCCACTTCATCCTGCTCTCTTGTGTTACATGTTCAGGTTTTATGTTCCTTTGCAGGACTGAAACTGGGTACAAGAGCTGAGATGTGGGTGTGTTATGTGACTAAATGTGGCTCTAGAGAAAATAGGTTTAGCTGCTTTTTGCAACAGTTCCTTATCACTTTGTATGTCTGAACAGATAAAAGAGGCAGAGGCCAAAGCTGCCATTGAAGAAGAGAAACGAAGACAGCAGGTATCACCCTTTATTCTTCCTCACCCACTTCCTCCCCACCTTGTTAGTAAGAGCCCATGTTTTCCCAGTTTTCATAGTTCTATGCAAAATGATAATCAGGTTAATCTCGCATGACTCTGTGTATAGTGTATTTTTAAAATAACTAAGTTCTTTTGATTTGAATATAACACTTCATAATGTATAAACCCTTTATTATAATAATCTATTAATTGCCTCTCTGTGTAGAGATTTAAATACTGGGTGAAGCTTCCCTTTTTCCATCCATTCTGAAAGAATGAAGAAGCCCAAAGGAGTTCTTGTCTTTCAGGATCTCTGAGGAGGGGGACAAACATGTATTTGCTGTTGGTGACCGTATACTGTCAGTGCTGTAATCCGGGAAGCTTCTGTGCCAGCTGCCTGGAGACACTAACCCTAACTGTATTCAGGCAAAAACCACACCCTTGGTCAGTGGTGACGTCTGGGTCAGGTTTATCGTCAGGAGGCCACAGCGTTGCTAGCTCCTCCCAGCTAACTGATCGTGTGCCTGTGCCTCGGTGTTTGACACCAAATCGTGTTCTAAATTCAGTGTGTGCTTTCTGACTCTCCTTTTACTCTGTTATGACAACAGCTCTGTGTTGGGCTGTACTTGTATTTTCACAGACCTCATTCTCCTGTTTCCCTTCTCCCAGTGTCTGCCAGCTCAGTACTAAAGTGCACTACTGGACGTTCACACACACGGTGAACATGCTTACAATTCCAGAGATAGAAATTCAAAGTTGATCTGTTTTCATGCATCTCAATTATTAGTGATTTCTGCCTCAAAATCACTTAACTTACAGTTCCTCTAGCTCTCTGTAGTGAGTCTCCTTTGAAGCTGCAGCAGATTGACTCTACCAGCACACTGTGCAACATTATAAAAACAAACAAATACCAGTAGAACAACAGTAACTAATAAATGGGCTCAAGAACCGTGTGCAAGTACTAATCTCAGCTACTACAGCCTTTTATGTAAAATAAATTCCCTTCCAGCTTGACCCCATAATCTGCCATCTGGTGATTGGAGGACATCTCTCTCCTAGGATGCTGAGCGCATGTTTATTGAGTTTGCTTCTTTCTGACAAAAGCTTGTGTCTTGTTCACCTTCCCAATCTGATGAGTGCAGCTTCTTGAGACCTCTTTTGATTAATGCTTCATTGAATCCTACATAAACAAACTAGTTAGTGCTCTGGTAAGTCTGCACGTTAACATTTTGGTATTTTCTGGATTCAGTAGCAGCTTTAGCTGTTATCATTTACAGATAGAATCACTTGATTGTCAGTGGAAGGGAGGTGGCTTGGTTAGGCTTCTTGTGGTGGCCCTAGCAGCCAAACTTTCCCTGTGCTTCACTGTGTGAAGCCAGGGATTTCACAATTGCTAGAGATGGAAAAAAGATCAGTACTTTGTTTATTTAACAGTCCAGACCAAGTTCACTCTCTGTCCCATGCTACTGGAAAAGATCTGGTTAAATTTTCAAGCTAACTGGTAGTAGTCAAGGGGCTCAGTGCTGAGTGTTGAGGTCTGAAACTTCAATGCTAATGTCACCAGTCATACGAAAGATTTTGTTTACTACTTTTCTTAGAAAGAAAAATGTTTTAAAAGCTCCCTAGAACTCACAAAAGTCAATCCCTTCCTCTCCCCCTGCCCTGTGCCCCTTAAAATGTATTTCAGGATACGCACTTTGTGTCTGTACAGCCGCTGTTATTCACATTCAGCTACATTTTCCCTTGGGGCTGCTCCTCCTCCCTTCCAGTGCAGGAAGAATATCTCCATATTCTTCATAACACATGAAGGAGCAAAATCCTGTACCTGAGTAACACTGAACTAGACGTTATCTGATGTCCAGTGGTTTTGAGTATGCAGTTTAAAGAAATGCATTTCATTTTACTTCTGTCTATATGAAAAAAGTAGGTTCTTAGTCTAAACAGCTTGAAACATTAAGACAGTTTGAAGACTGGGCACAACCATTGCTTCACTGTTTAGAGATCATTAAGGTGACACTGTAGGAATGATGACAGTTACATAAAACCTGTGGGTAGCTCTTCAAGTCTAGCAATAGCTGCTTTCTCATATACTGTGCCCACGGAGCTTTTTTATTCTGTTTTGTTTTTTAAATGTATTTATTTTTATCTGAGTCTTTATGAAGATCACTATGAAGGCAAATCAGTACCTATTACATAATTGTTCAAACCCTATATTTTAATTCAGGTTACTGCAATTTGTGAAGCACCCTGCTTTTAAAGCTCAGGCATCACAAGTGTGTAAGAACCGTAGAAGCCCCGTATTTAGTGTCTGTATTAAGTTAAATGTTGCTGTGTAATCTGGAAAACCCTAAGAGCTGTGCACTTGCTTGACTTTTCAGAAACTTCCATTGAAATATGTCGCTGAGGATTAGCTAGTTGGAAGCAATCTTGTTTCAAACAGCTGGCTGTGGAGCTTTGAACTTTTGTCCCATAGTGTCAGAGAAATATGGTTTCTGCCTTTGTTAGGTACACAGGAATAGGCATCAAAATAGGTCCCTTTCTCCTGCTAACTGCTATCTGGCACAAGGAGGCAAGTAAGAGCTGATTTGTGCAGCTCTGACAGATATTTGCTGTCTGTAGAGGAAGACCAGGCATCAGACAGTCTTGATTCCCAAAGGAAAAATATGTATTTACTGGACTAGTGCTGTGCCCAGTTCCCAAAACAGGGTTATTCTTGTTTCCTTAATGCACCTACGTTATTGCCTTAGTCCCTCTCTTCCTGGCAGTGCTGCAGTAGCAGTAGTGTAGATTTATTCCCTTTCCTGGCCAGGTTTTGTCTCTGCTCACTGCCCATGTTTCCTCTGCCTTAGCAAAATCTTACGCCTTTTGCCTAGCCAGTCCCAGCTTGCTGCGCTCTGCTGCTCCCATCTTTTTTCTTTCTTTCAGGTCACCTGGTCTCTCTGCTCCCTTGTCCTGTGATTTCTCTAGTGGGTGACTGAAAAACCCAGAAAATTGGCAAACCTTTTGTTTTTCGTCTGTCCTGACTCTACTTTTAGAGCATCTTTTCTGATTTTTCTTGATATCCTTTCAAAAGGATGTGGAAGGGAGTGAGGAACAGGGATCAGAGGATCCTGTCACCCTGAAACTACTGTTCGGAGGGGAAGCTTGGTGTTCTTATCTAACTTGCCAGTTGTGTTGCTTCATTTTTGGGCCTGAAGGCACATAGAATCATAGAGCAGTTTTGGCTGGAAGAGACCTTCAAGATCATAGAGTCCAACCTTTTTCTAGTCCTATCAGCACCACTAAACCCTGTCCCCCAACACAACATCTACCCTCTTAAACTACTCCAGGTTACGTGTGCCTGACGTTTGGCTCTCAAAGCTCTTTTGTCTTCTGAAGGCTGCTGTGTACCTCCTGCAGTCACACACAAGTGACTAAGTCTTAACTTAGAACACTTAATGAATTGAATCCTTTTGTATGTGGCTGACATTCTAGCTGTTAATCTAAGGTGTAGCAGAGCATGTGAAATATAAAGATTTGGTGGGGAAGGAGATAGTTTTTTATTGATTTATATTTTCATTAATTCATTTTTGATAGAGAGCACCTTGTTTATTACAAGAGGAGAGATCTTGGAAGATTGCAGCCTATGCTTTTTTACATGCATGATTACAATGGCTTAAATACCGAAAAGTGCTTTTCTTTAACAGGAAAAAGAATATCTTTTTAGCATTTAAATGGAAATAACAGTATCATTTTTTGGCTTGACATATTAACCCTGAGTTTAAAAATCTAATCTAAAACACGAGTTGGTTGCATTTTTGATGTTGTTTTTTATAGGGAACTAAACAACAGCTTTTAACACTTGGAATCACAGTGGTCTGTAGCCAGGGGACAGAGTGCTGCTACCATCTCGTCTGTAACAGGCGTGCAGCTGCCGATAGCTGCCAGTTACTCTTACAAAATGTGTTTGGGGAATGCTGTTTAACATCTGCACACACCCTAGTTTTCCATTCTGACACAAATGTCAATTGCTTCTGGTTTTCTTCATCTAGGCCGAACTGGAAGCGTTTGAAAACAGATTAAAAGGTCGAAGAAAGAATAAGAGAAGAAAGGATGAAATAGAAGTTGAACAATCGTCATGGCAAAAATACAAGAATCTCATTGTGCTGCCCATGTTCGGGGTCGCTGTTGTGATGGTTGCGTGGCTCATGGTCTACAACGACTGAAACATCTCAGAACTTCACATACCTCAGCGGGGCTTTAGGTAGTTAGTATTCCTAGAGAGTTTAGTCTGTGTGACAGAACTCAGGACGCATAGATTCTGTATGGTATGTACACTGTTTGCCAAGGAAGGGGCAGAGGAGGGAAGAGTTAGTGCCTTGCATGTTACTACATTCACACCACAGAACCGAATTCAGACACGGCAGGTAATAGGAGGTTTTAATCTGTGCCGAAGTCCTGATGTAATCTGTCATGCTGAGATCTGTTAACATCTATTAATACATTGTGTTACTTGCTTTGTCTCCGCTTCGTAATACACAGAATAGCTTAGTGTAAAATGCTTTATTGAATATTTGTTTCTTAGAACGTCAATTTAATGGTTTACTGGAGATCAGTAGGATTAAACTAGTCTTTACGGCAGTTTCTATGCTTCCTGTAAGTTTTAGTTAAAACGAATAGTGGGGAAATCAGATCGCTTAGGCTTGAATATTCTGGGGCCTCATGTCAGAATGTTAGTCAGAGAAAGGAAATGTGAACTGTTGTGCAAGTTAGCTGTATCACAAACAATAAAACAGACCACCTCACACACCACGGGATTTGGGTTTTTGTTGTTTCCCCACTTGTTTCTTTCCTCAAAATAAAACCAACTGAAGACTTCTTTTAGTGGACCAATGCACAGGCTGAACAGTGTGAAGTAGCTTGAGGGCACAGGGGTGTGTTCTCCTCACTAACCCCAGCAAAGCAATTTGAAATCAAACTCAAGAGCATCGCTTGACCTTACAAATAAAGGTCACATCTAAGGATTTGTATAGATGTGCAGAGAAGGTAATGTAAGGCACTACAGTACAACTACATGTCTTTCTGAACCCATCTGGATGGGCTTTGCCCGTCACCTACTAACTCTCTAGCCAACCTGTTCAATTTTTTTCTAACTGAGGGTGTAGAATACCTTGCTTTTGGGATGTCCAGAGTCGGTCGCTAAAGCTGAAAGGTTTATACAGCTTAGAGTGTTAGAGCACCTACATCATTGTCTCCTGTGATGTTAATGGTTGGTAATGCCATACAAATTGTTTCTTTAACCCAGTGAGGTGATGCTGTTGTGTGACTGCTTACCGCAGTATATCTGTCACCAGGAGAACAGGAAGAGTTTGTCCAGTGGAAGTAAAACATGGGTATCCAAAGCTACAATATATCTTTATATCTGAAGATACACATGATACCATTGTGGAAACAGCTTTGATCATACATGATTATAACTTGTTTTTCTAGTTACCACTAGCTTTTTCTTTAAAAATGTGTGAAGTTTCTCTTTGCCTCTATAACAGAGAGAAGAAATCTCTCTCTGAAGGCTGTGAAGATTAACTGCACTTTCATGTTTGATGTAGTTCTTAGTGTTTTCTGCATATTTTGCAGTATTTGTGTGAAATACTGAAGAGAAGATGACTTGACCTCTCATTGATCGTCTTAATTACAGTAATGAAGCACACGGGTCTTGAAAAATCAACTCCCTTCATGGAAATGTGTGCATGGGCAGGCAGATTCCCTTCCTTAAAGGATTCCTATCGCTTCAGAACCTTGCCTATGCAAGACAGAGCTATTTTTGGAATTTTATTTATTCCAAATAGTTCTGTGTGTCTTATCCAGCCATCTGAGTCGTTTGTACTCTTGGGCTGCCTCCTGAACTAGAGATGTGTTTCTTGGGATAAAAAAATGAGTGTGGGGGTTGGTTTGAGCAGTCTGCAGCTTAATAAATAATTTGTTTCTTTACAATTATTTTTGCAGTGGAGTTCTTTCCTGTTGTTGTTGTTGGAGCTGCACAGTGCAAGCATTGGGATCTTTAGAAGTGCAGGGTACAGGTGAAACGACTCTTGTTTGGTGTGTGTGAACGATGGTGACCCGTAGAAAGGAAAGGAAGGGGTTTCTGTAGCAATTCAAACATCATGTTAGCGTTACATAATGTAAGGAGCAAGCATCTCGAGTAACTAGCTCACAGAAGTGCGTATCGATAAGTATACGTTAAATTATATCGCCTGATCTGCTGATGAATGGAAATCAGAGAGAGAAGACTGACAGTGAAGGGGGCTTTTCTAGATTCTGAATGTGCTCTGGTGAGCATCCACCTCTCCCCTGAGTCCAAGTGACCTGTCCCCTGAGCCAAGGTGCTTACAAGCTGCCAATATATTTTGGATTGAAAACTTCTTGGACAGGTTTCCCCTGTAACATTAACAGCCATTGTGTTTATTATTTAATGTAAGAACTGAGGCCAAAAAGAAATGCAGTAAAACCAAGTTGAAAACAGGTCTGTTGTGCAGGACTAGTGTAAGAAACCAGCAGAGTTCTTGCAGGTGACATCTTGCAGTGGAAGTCTGTGTGCCCTTCTCCGGCAGGGGTAGACACCTCATACTGCTCACTTTAGTGCTGGAATTACATAATCACGGAATTACCTAATTATTGCTCTGACAAAATTGCTGGAATGGGTTGGGGGAATAGGTTAAGACTAAATGGGAATAGATTCAGTAGATGTTTTTTAGCTTTGCATGGGGAAATTTCAGCTGATTTACTAGACGTTTGTCCTGACCATACTACAGAAGGAAGTGTTACAGAATTCCAGAATTACTAAGGCTGGAAAAGCTCTCTGAGCTGATCCAGCCCAGGACCTAACATCACCACAGCAGCCAGACCAGGGCACTAAGGGCCACAGCCAGACTGTCCTTAAACACCT
>JAOXOE010000506.1:28784353-28794562 GCA_028565055.1 Phoeniculus purpureus
AGGGACCTCGAAAGATCATCTAGTTCAATCCCCCTGCCACAGCAGGATCACCTAGACCAAGTCACACAGGAACACATGCAGGTGGGTTTTAAACTTCTCCAGTGAAGGAGAGTCCAAAACTCCCCTGGGCAGCCCCTTCCAGTGCTCACTGTGAAGAAGTTCCTTCTGATATTTATATGGACCCTCCTATGTTCCAGCTCACACCCATTGCCCCTCGTCCTATCACTAGATCACCTGGACCAAGTCACACAGGAACATATCCAGGCAGGTTTTAAACATCTTCCCTTTTCAACTGGCCTAAAAGCCCCTGAGGTATCCAATTAGGAGTCTTCACTGCTCTGTGCACATTTTTAATGGAGTCCTCTTGACTTGGCTGTGCTTTATTGCTCAGCTTTCAATGCTAGGTGAGGCAGGTCCTCCAAACAGCACTTGTTGCAGTACTAAGGCTCCTGAGAGCACCCCAGGGACATCTGCTGAGCACACAGAGCACCTCGTAAAGCCACAGCATGGATTTCATGAGGCTGGTGAACCCCAGCTTCATGCTTGCAGAAGCATAAGATCAATTTGTCCTGCTGAGGATGGAGCCAGGCTCTTCTCAGTGTCATCTAGTGATAGGACAAGGGGAGATGGGTATAAGCTGGCACATAGGAGTTTACACATCAATATGAGAAGGAACTTCTTCCCAGTGAGGGTGACAGAGCGCTGGAACGGGCTGTCCAGAGCAGTTGTGGAGTCTCCTTCTCTGGAGATGTTTAAAACCTGCCTGAATGTGTTCCTGTGCGACTGGATCTAGGTGATCCTGCTCTGGCAGGGGGATTGGATTAGATGATCTTTCGAGGTCCCTTCCAATCCCTAATGCTCTGTGAAACTGTGATTATGAGCTGAAGTTGATCTAGCTAGACAAAGGCAAGTTTGCAAAGCATCTTAGCAGTTCCCAAGGTACACGACCAGAGCTGGGGGGGAGACCACTGAGTTCAATACAAAGGTGGCACTTTCTGGCCTCAGCCGAGGCCGTTTTACAGCTGCAAAGCCCCACTGAGCTCAGCAATTCTAGCACAAGCGAGAGGAAATCCCTCCCTGGGGTGCTGAGTATGGCTTTTCCTAACACACACTTTGTTATTTTCCTGCCTCACATCGATTTTTATTTTTTCTGCTTTTCCCACATTTATTTTCCCGGGAAAGTTCTGCAGGCTCCGCTGTGGATGCCTATTACCCTCAAGTCTCTCCAGCTTCTCACACTATCACCAGTGGGATCAAGTACAGAAAACAATGGGTTCCTACTCTCCCGAGTGATTGATGACACAAACGTGCAATAAAACAGCACAAAGTACTCACATCAGGAGCCTTTTCAACTTCAAAGTACCAGAGAGAGTCCTTTTGCAGCACCCAGCACAACGATGGGAAGAAAGTACCTCACAGTTTAAGAGCAAAGATAAACCAGACTGCTAGGGCCACGCTTAGCTTGAGCTAATGCAGGTTTACTTGATGAGCCGCTCTCTCTGCCTAGGTTTGTAGGTGGGTTGTTCTGGGGTTGGTGTTTCTCTTTCCCCAAAACGCTGAAGAGGCAGAAGTGCAGACATTTAATATTTTACTGGATGAGGTCCTTAAAAAACCACAACACGTCTAAATAAAAATACATCAAAAGTCATTTTTCTTCTAAAACTGAGTGATTACAACAATCCTGAGACTCTGCGCCGTACCCCAAAGCCCAATCCCACCAGGCTTCAGCCCGAGGTCTGCTCCAGTCAAGCGACCGCTCAGAAAAGAACGAGAGCGGTGCCAAAGGGGGGAGCACTGGATGCCTGGACTAGCAGAGCAGTCAAGGAATCCTGCAAGATGCTGAAAGAATTCTGCAAGATGCTGAGGGCACCAGTGTAACATCTGAACATCCCTGCCGGGCTGTCGTCTCCGTTTTGGCTATCAAACGGCAATCATTCTAGGCGGCAGATGTTTGCTATGTGGGAGATGCAGGCTCCCAAGCAGCGCACAGCAGAGATATCCTTGACCACAAACACCCTGCCGCAGCCTAGAACTCCAAATCACTGTCACCAGCCTCCTCTCCCAGCTGTCTTCCACGACCACACCGACAACAGCCATTATTCAGCATATTGCTGGGAAAGGACAGAGCCCCCAGCGCTACCGGAGATAACAGTTCATCAACCCTTCCACTCCTCGCAACACCCCTTCTGCACAAGTCCAAGAGTCCCCCGCCCCTGTTCACTTGCAGCTGGAAGTTTGAACGGCAGCCAGAGAGAGAAGTTTAGATTCCCACTGCTGTCAGTGCAATGCCAGACTTCACACACGGGAAGGGGGAGCTGAAATCACCGTTTGAAATGAATCCCCCGCTGCGAGCCTGCACTTCTGTCTCGGGCAGAAAGCTCAGCGGCAGGGACATCCCCAGCACTGTTGCCCGATTACCTCAATTTAAAAAATGCAGATCTCAGCTTCTCAAGCATTAACCGTGCAAGTACCACCCCACTTGCCCACACCACAGCCAGACCTTGCTCCGTGCCCCGACCAGCTCAGTGAAATCAGGAGCCTGCCTGGCGCAGAGGCAACGCAGCCTCCCCAAGGATGAGCAGTCCCTCCAGCTCAGCAGATGCCCCATGACCACTGATTAACAAGCTGTGTCACCCCTGTGGGACCAGCCGTGGCATTCCGTGCTTGTTACACAGCCCGAACCATCCTCACTGTGCTCCCAAGCCTTTTCTGAGGAGCTGATCCAAGGGACAGTGAACTACAGCCCTAGCTGGGGGGGGTCACCTCCCAAACAAGACTTTCTGAGAAAGAGGCACCGGCAGGTCTCAGCTTGGCAGCTCAAAGAGGCAGAGCTGCATCCTGTCTCCAAAAGCAGCTGGAAAATGCTCTGGGAAACACCATATATGAAACAAGGCACGCAGAGAGCCGTCCTTCCCCTGCTATTCCCCCCTGCAGCTTCTGGAAGGAAAAACAGTCCCCTGTGACTTGCTCAAAAGGTAGGGAAACAATCCCTGACCAAACATTAACAGGCCAAACATAACCAACTGTAACAGCTCAGTCTTCCCCACGCAGATAGGTGCAAACACATTCCTCCTCCTCGGGAGGTCCACCACCTTTCAAGGGCTGTGGTGGCTTCATTAAGGACCACTCACTGCAGTCCCAGAGTTAAGACTCAACCAGGGTCCTCTGCAAGAAGCAGGAAACGTTTACAAGTGCTGGGAAGGAACAAATCCCACTAGGATCACAGAGGGACTTTAGAGCGCCCAAACCCCAGAGGCATTAAGCTAAAGTCCTGCACGGAGCTGTGCCCAGCAGCCAGGAGCTGCCTCTTACCTGTTCTCCAGCAGCGTCATGCACACGACCTCCCGCACACCGGGGTTGTTGGCTTTCTCGATGGAGCAGCTCTGCAGGTTCCAGGTGGCCACCCTCAGGACAGGTCTGCCGTCTCTCACCCCCCCAAACATCTCCACTGAGGGACGAGTGGATATGATCTGCGTTGGACCCCCAGGAGGAAAGTCCAAGTCCTCACTCTGGAGGCTCAGAGAAGTGGGGCTGGGGTGAGGCTTGGCAGTGAAATTGAGGCCCCCGTTGGTGTTTGTCGAAGGGGGCCGGGACCGCTCCGCGAAAATGTGATGCCTAATCTTGTCCAGAAAGGAAGAATTGATGCAGTCCATCCTCACCAGGTCCTCGATACTTTTGAAGGGCCCGTGCTCCTTCCGGTAGTCCACGATGCTGTTGGCGATCTTCTCGGTGACGCCGCGGATGCTCATGAGCTGGGCTGGGGTGGCCGTGTTAATGTTGATCTTGGTGGCTGAGAGGTGATGCTCGGAAGCCGGGTCCTTGCGCAGGGAGCTGGGCGAGTGCTGCGCGGAGCTGCCCTTGCTGCTCACGCAGATCTCAAACTTCACCTGCTCCAGCTTGGCCGCCCCAACCCCGCTGACCAGCGCCAGGTCCTCCACTTTCTTGAAGCCGCCGATGTACTCCCGGTACTCCACGATGTTCTGAGCCACCACCCGGGTGACCCCGGGGAGGGTCATCAGCTCCTCCTCGGTGGCCGTGTTGATGTTGAGCCTCTCCTGGTTGACCAGGATGTTGCTGAAGTTGCAGGCGGCGCTGAACTTGCGGCTGTGGCACAGGTCGGCGGGGTCGCGGGGAATGGAGCGGTGGCAGCCCAGGTTCCCCCCCATCTCACCGCGGATCATGGAAACCCCCCCGCGGCTGGGCGGAGCGGGACAACCTGCAGACAAAGCCCCGGTACCCCCGAGGCAGCGGAGGGGACCCGGTTAATGCAGGAGACCCGCTTCCCCGACGGCAGCTCCGGCCGCTGCCTCCAGTCCCACCCGCGGTTGTAGCAGCTCGGCGGGAGCTCCCGCCCCTCGGGCGGCTCCTCCTCTCCCTCCCTCCCTCCCTCTTTCCTCTTCCCCGCCTTCCCGGGGCGGCACCGGCAGAGCCCACGCCCGGTCCCGGGGCTCCCTCCCTCGGACTCGGCGGTCCTGGGTGTGGGCGGATGGGTGCTCCGCTCCACCTGCGCCTCCCCACAGTGGGCACCCACGCCCAGAACGGCTGGCTCAGGGGCACCCAGAATGGTCAGCTGGCCAGTAAGGGCATGTTCTTGGCTCCCCCGGTAAGGGAAAACAGGGCTCTCCGTGCTCCGACTCTGCCACCACCTGAAAATCCTAGGGCTCGCCCCTCCACAGCGGGGCTTGATGATCTTCAGAGGGCTTTTCCAGCCCAAACGCTTCAGTGATTCGGTGCTTTCAAATCTCACCAAAGCATCATCGCTCAGCTGCAGTGGTTTGATTTCATTTGCAGGCTCTGTGCTTTGAGCTGTCTCAGTAAGACAGGATTTGGGGGTTTTTTAATTTGCCTTGTTGGGGTTTGGTTTGCTGCCTTTCTTCTTTTTCACCACATTCTAAGCAATCACAGAAGGGACCTTTAAGATCATAAAACTTCAACCAGGTTACCCCTAAACCATGTTGACACACTGAAACTCCCCACAGAGTGATGGCCAAGGGAGCTGGGGGTGTTTAGCCTGGAGAAAAGTATCCTGGCTGTGGGGTGACCTTATTGCTCTCTACAACTACCTGAAAGATGGTTGGAGGGAGGACAGCCTTGGTCACAAGCAGTAGGACTAGATGCAGTGGCTGCAAGTTGTGTTAGGGGAGGTTTAGTTTGAGTGTTAGGAAGAATTTCTTCACTGGAAAGGTCATTGGGCTTTGGAACAGGCTGCCCAGGGCAGTGGTGGAGTCACCATCCCTTGAGGGATCTAAATAGTGCAGTACAGAGCAACGAGGATGATGAAGGAAGTGGAATACCTGCCTTATGATGAAAGGCTGAGGGAGCTGGGTCTGTTTAGCTTGGAGAAGAGGAGGCTGAGGGGGGACCTCATTAATGTCTATAAATATATTAAGAGTGGGTGTCAGGAGGATGGAGCCAGGCTCTTCTCAGAGTCATCCAGTGATAGGACGAGGGGCAATGGGTGTGAGCTGGAACAGAGGAGGTTCAACATAAATATGGGAAGGAACTTCTTCCCAGTGAGGGTGAAAGAGCACTGGAAGGGGCAGCCCAGGGGGGTTGTGGAGTCTCCTGTGGAGACGTTTAAGATGCACCTGGATGTGTTCCTGTGTGACTTGGTCTAGGTGATCCTGCTGTGGCAGGGGGATTGGACTGGATGATCTCTTGAGGTCCCTTCCAATCCCTAATGTTCTGTGATTCTGTGGTTACTCTCATTGGACCCGCTCCAACGTCTCAATATGCAACAATGTCCATATCTAAGGTCTTGGAGGTTTAAACACAGTCCATTCCTGCCTTGGCAACGCATTTTTACAGTTAGGACTTGATTGGTCTGGGAAATATTAGAAATGCATTGACTAACACCCCGTTAAATGTAAGACGTGTAACATTGACGTCATGCTAGATATGCAGGGTCCAGGCTGACTGGTTGCTCATGGGCCACAGCTGATGCAGCTGGTAGAAAGATGCTCTAAAGGTCTCCAAGCCACCAGCAGTGCTCAAAACGTTGGGGTAAAATGATGGCTTCCCTGAAGTCTGTGTCAAACTCCCGGGGAGTTCTAGTGGTGGGACACTGTTCTCCTAGAGAACAACGTGCTCATTCAGTGTGGAGATGAGGAGGTTTTACAAAGTGGGGGTTTCAAGCCAAATCAAGGGGGAAAAAAGGAATCTTTAAATTAGATCAAGAATTAGTGACGTTGATAAGTGTCGTGTTTGAGGGTTTAAGGAAAGCAAAGAAAGCTCCAGAGCCTGCCAGGGTTTCATTCCTTGACGGTAAAGGACTCACGCAGCAAGAATCTGTAAGCGACACTCAAGCAAGAAGGAGCTTTCGGAACAGCTGATGTGAAATTTGAAAGGAGGCAAGGCAATGAATGTGATGTCGGGAGGGGGGTGGTGGGAAGTGCTTTCATTCCAGCTCAGGAACATCTGGTTTATTGCAACAATAACTACTGTAATTATATCACTGCTGGAAAAGCTGCTCTAGGTTAGGTTAAGTTTGTGGTTTCTATAATAAACACTGCTTTGGAGGAGTGGGGGTTTCAGCCATGTCAGATCACGCTGAACTGAGCTGTGATTTGATGCAAAAATAACAAAATATGGAAAACATAAAAGCAGAGCTTGTAACCGTGTGTTTGGGGGGATAGACTCTTGGTTTAGTCCTCGTTAGAGCAAGTGGAGGCTACACCAGAGAAGCAAATCGTTGGTTGAGTGACCTTATTTCACTGATAAAAACTAAAGGGGTCACTTTTCTGTCAGTTGGAAACAGGCTTATTAATATTTAATAATAGAGCTATTAACACCCACTGCTGCAGCGAGTAAACACAGAACACATTAGGGATTGGAAGGGACCTCGAAAATCCAGTCCCCCTGCCACAGCAGGATCACCTAGATCCAGTCGCACAGGAACACGTCCAGGTGGGTTTTCATAGAATCACACAACATCAGGGATTGGAAGGGACATCAAAAGATCATCCAGTCCAATCCCCCTGCCAGAGCATCTAACAAAGGACGTTATCCTCACTTTACATACTGGGAAAACTAAGCAACTTGGCTTGGGTCAGGGGACAGCCGAATGGTCTCCTAATATAACTAGAGTGGATTTTTCCAGATGAGTGGCTGCCTGTCCGATAGGACTCACCACCCGGCCACTGGGTTATTTCACTAGGAACAGGCTGCCCAGGGGGGTTGTGGAGTCTCCTTCCCTGGAGAAGTTTAAAACCCACCTGGCCATGTTCCTGTGGGACTTCGTCTAGGGGATCCTGCTGTGGCAGGGGGATTGGACTGGATGATCTTTCGAGGTCCCTTCCAATCCCTAGTGTTCTATGATTCTGTGATGATGAAACAAACGAGGCAAAAGCCTGAAGCTTGTTCTATGCTCATGCTAAATGCCAGCTCCAGCTCTGAGCTGCTCCTTCGGACAGGAAAAGTCAAAAGTAAATGGTTTTCAGGCTCCTGGCACCAGCCAGCGCTGGGCACGTCTTACCCACGCCAGCTTTAAAATACCACCTAGAACTGGATGAACCCTTCACCTTTCTTTTTCTGGATGCTAAAAAATCAGCATCTTTACTCCTGCCTGCCAAGGAACTGAATCTTGGAAGTATTGCCTGGCTAATGCTAGGTGTCCTCAGATGCCTTTTGCCAATGGCTCTAGATACCTGCCAGCACCAGGCACTCACTCAAAAGAGGGAAGTTCAGTTACTGCACTTCGCTTCACTTACGGTGCTGTTGTCAGGAAGAGTGGTGGTGCTTGAGGCTCAGTCCTAAAATGCTCCTTTTAACCTAAACTGGGTCTGGGCTACTCTGTGTCATCTCAGTGTGTTGGGCATGATGTGTCTGCCGGTCCAGGGATCATTTTCTGTTTCACAGCAGGAACCACCATCACCACGATAATGAAAAGCTCCATCTTTCTAGCTGGCTGGTTTTTAGTGCTTTTAGGTTGTTTCCCTTTAGGTTGTTTCTCCACTCCTCCAATCCCCAAATCCTTACTCTTGTAGCCTCCAGGGACAAAGCCACAGGGGGAAACTCGTTTTCCCTTCATCAGGAAGCTCCGATGTCCTTTCTGTGCTCTCCCATGGCGCATCGCCCTTTTCCTCCCTGGCCCGAGCTCTCGGAAGGCGGCCGGGTGCCCTGGAAGAGCTTTCCCACATGCCGTATTGTCAGGGGACTGCCTGACCGTGGCCAGCGGTTTCTGTGTGCCGACACGTAGGCGGGAAGGGGCAGAGGGGCCACGCTCGAGGAGAGCAGAGCAACGGCAGGAGGGGTGCCTGGGCCAGAAGTGGGATTGGTGGGTGAGGAGCTGCTGCCTGCCAGGATACGGGGTTGGAGGACGGTGGGGGTCTGTGCAGACAACTATCTATAAAGTCATTAGAAAGAGAGGAAGGATTGACTGCTCAGATTGCAGCCCTTGGCTTGCAACAGGTTTGGTCTGTCCCAGAGTCACACCTGTCATCTGTCCACACGTAGTGCAGTAGCTTGGTGAGGACACAGTGACAGGACAGCCCAGCTGGGACACTTTGTGAAAAAACTTCAGGCTGGGTCTCAGCTGCCCCACGTTAAGAGCACAGCCTTTATGTGGGAGATGCTGTTGTGGTTTAGAGTCAACCCCCTCTGCCTTGTTCCTCATAAATCACAGAGCATCAGGGATTGGAAAGGACCTCCAAAGATCATCCAGTCCAATCCCCCTGCCACAGCAGGATCACCCAGACCAAGTCGCACAGGAACACATCCAGGTGAGTTTTAAACCTCTCCAGAGAAGGAGACTTCACAACCCCACTGGGCAGCCCCTTCCAGGGCTTTGTCACCCTCACTGGGAAGAAGTTCCTTCTGATATTTATATGGAACCTCCTATGTTCCAGCTCACACCTATTGCTCCTTGTCCTATCACTAGATGACACTGAGAAGACCCTGGCTCCATCCTCCTGACACCCACTCTTGACGTATTTATAGACATTAATGTGGTCACCCTTCAGTCTCCTCCAGCCTAAAGAGGCCCAGCTCCCTCAGCCTTTCCTCATCAAGGAGGTGCTCCACTTCCTCCATCATCCTTGTTGCTCTACACTTGACTCCCTCAAGCAGCTCCATGTCCTTCTTGACCTGAGGGGCCCAGACCTGGACACAACAGCTGAGTCTGCACTCAGAGAGATTACAGAACACAACGAGCAATCCCAAAGCTGCAGTTCACATACAGCCTTTTCCGTAGGTGAGATGAGGTTGACTCTATGGTTGGGACCCACCTTCTCTTGGGAAATTGTGAAACTAAATCTGTGTTCTTGCTGCTGACAGTCCATCCCCTCCAGCAGTGGTGCACGGAGCAAAATCCAGTCTTGGTGGCAGCGTAGAATCACGAGAGGCTACAAGACTCAGATTTCCTTAGCTAATTGAAAAATGAAGCAGGCTTGCAGCTCGGGGTTTTTTGTTTTGCTCTCTGTGTGTGTTTGTGCCAGCTGTATCCAGACGATGGCTGGCAATACTTCCTGATTTTGTAATGGAGATGGATAAATACAGCAAAACTCAGATAGTATCTTGAAATGTAATACTTTTCCATCCCTAGGCATTGACAGGAGTTGCTTCTTAACTACCATACAAGTTCAGACCTAAACAAGAGTCCTGGAGTGCCGCCACCCGTACCTGCAGCACCAGGTGCTCTGCCTGGGCCAGATCATCTGTGTTGCCACAAAGGAACCCTCGGTGCTCATCATCCACTGATGAGCAACACGTGACATCATTTAGAGGTACCAAGTATCTCAGAAGATCCCATTCCCTGATTGATCCAGGTTCAAATAGGCCAACAGCATCCTGAGGTGGATCAGGAGGAGGTGGTTAGCAGATTGAGAGAGGTTCTTCTCCCCCTCTACTGTGCCCTAGTGAGACCACATCTGGAGTGTTGTGTCCAGTTCTGGGTCCCTCCGGTTAAGAAGGACATGGAGCTGCTGGAGGCAGTCCAGCATAGAGCAATGAGGATGATGAAGGAAGTGGAGCACCTCCCTGATGAGGAAAGGCTGAGGGAGCTGGGCCTCTTTAGCTTGGAGAACAGGAGACTGAGGGGTGACCTCATTAATGTCTATAAATATGTGAAAGGTGGGTGTCAGGAGGATGGAGCCAGGGTCTTCTCAATGTCATCTAGTGATAGGACAAGGGACACTGGGTGTGAGCTGGAACATAGGAGGTTCCATATAAATATCAGAAGGAACTTCTTCCCAGTGAGGGTGACGGAGCACT
>JAOXOE010000506.1:28804175-28851694 GCA_028565055.1 Phoeniculus purpureus
CCTTACTTGGATTAGACTAAATCTGCAGGTGCAGACTAACACAATTCTTAGAAAGCACAAAACAGAAAAGAGGGAATTTTATCACTAAAATTCTGATTCTTTTCCAAATCTAAAAGAAAACATACTAAGATTTGGAAAGATATCAAAAATAGTATTGAACACCAAAAGAATCTTAAAAAATTTCCTCTGATGTCCAAAATGACAATGAAAAAGTTGCGCATTTCAGTACAACAGCAGCAACTAATAGCACAGGAAATAAAAGTAAATTTGTATTAAGTCAGAAGCGCTGGAGGAAATGCAGAATTTTCTGCTCTGTGCTGCTATTAATACACAATCACCTCAGCAAAGAGGAAGTTGGCTCAAGCTCTTGTGGTCAAACACATTTTCTTCCCTGATGTGCCCCCATCTGCACTGTTTTGGTCTCCTATGTGCCAATTTTACCAGTTTTTCCACAGTGACTAATTAATTTAGTAATTTAATTTCTTAAAACTTCTCTTTTTAGACTTAACCTCACTACAATTCTTAAAAGTGTTCTGAAATTTAGGTAAAGAGTTGATATAACTGACCTATTCTATTATACCTTTTCTCAATGCTGAGTCTCATGTAGGCTCATACTAGATTAATCTCAAGCATGTTTCCTTAAACCATTTCTTAAGATAGCCATTTCTTAAGCATTAAGACAGTGTAGTGAAAAAAGGCTTTGTAGCTGTCACGTTGATAAGACAGATATTTCCAAGTCATTTCAGGAGGAAGTGCTGTAATTTGGTATATCATTAGCTCTACAGGATAGCGCCTCACATTTTGGTTGAGACAATAGTATTGAAATATAGAACAAATAAGAGTATTGTGAGCAATTATTTCAGCACTAATTATTCTTGATACATGCAAAGCAGCAAAATAAATTTAAGAGAGTAGCTATTCTCAATTAGGATTATACAATGCAGAATACAACAGAGCCTGCTATTAAATCTTCAATAAAATTCATCAAGTTGATGAGCAATTTGCTGTCAGAAGTAATTAAAGCGATTTATTAGGGTTAAAAAAAACCCCTCAAATCCCTGTATTGCAACTCTAACAAAAGATTAAGATGTTGCAATAATTTCCCCACCATTATAACTGACCATAGAAGTAGCCAAGGCAGCAATTCAAAGATGAAGGAGCTGGATTTTCTAAACAACTATTAACCTGTTCTTCTCACAAACATCCCTGACAAAGAGTATTGAGAATTCATCAAAAAAGAATCAAGAATCCCAAGTGTAATATTAAAAAACAATAGAAACAAAAACTTTGCTATGAGTGAAATAAAACTCAGTAATACTAAATACAAGGATTTGCTTCAAAAATTGAATCTAACTAAAATCTACTTATTTAACATGTTCACTTAAACTTGTGTAAAATTAAGTAAAACGGAAAAAAAAGAGTTTTAAGTAAAGGAAATGTCTACAGTGACCAGAACACAGTGAAGCAGTAACAGAATGGAGGATAAATATAAATAAAATCACCAGCCCTTCCAAAAAACCCAGAACATCTCACCACATACACAAAAGAAAGCAAGCAAACAAAAATGCAAGTGCTACACAACCTTTGCAAGAACTTACTTTGTTAGCTGCCCTTTATTTTTGTTGTTGTCAACCCCGTTGTACGTAACTGCTGCCAATTTTCTGCTTCTGTAGTTCTCGTAATGTACATTGTTAGTGACGTCCTTCAGGTCCTGCATGTGAGTTCTGTCAATAAGTGGAATTTATCAGCTTAGTGTGCAAGTACAAAGTGCTGCATGGAAAAAAAAGTCAGTCTAAATCTCCAGACTGACTGCAATTATACCCCTATGTTAATATCCTGTTCCCCACAACTTTCTCATTCTTCCATTTCAATCAGCTGTCAAGACAGCAAAGTCATAGGAACACCAGATCATCATGCACTGAACTTTCTCAAGTTTGCAACATTCTCAATTTGCAAATTTGAGGCTCGTAGATACACTCTTAGGTACGTGGAGAACATATATGAAAGCTATGTATTGGTGCACCAAAGCATGTCCAGCCAGAAACAACAAATGAGCCAAAACTTCCTAGTCTCTGTCTTTTAAGTTTGGGAATGCAAAGTTCAAGAGGCAAACACTGGATAATTTTTCCATCATCAGCCTGGAGAAAAAACAAAGCCTAGTAATCAAACTAAGAGTTGCTGCAGATGTCCCTTACTCTGCTCTGAATATAGGACTTGGGGACTAATGCAGTGAGCATAGGCAGCCTTGATTTAGAAAACAAAAAAATAAATGTCTATGACTAAGCAAACATCAGCACTAAAGGACAACTCAGGTTCCTATGGTTTGTCACAATTTCCAAGAACGAGCAATCAGAAGTAACGATAACTAAAAACCCATCACTGGTTGATACATACATGGTTAAACAAGTTATTATAAAGTGTAAGATGTTGTTGACAATGAAAAATATGGGGACTGGCATGGACTTGCTAGTTCAGATCCTTCTTTTGTTCGATATATGACTTTCCAATCTCTCAGACACACTAGAAAAATATTACCTGCAAGTGACTTACCTTATCAACATGTTCCTCAGAATTGTGAAGTCACAGTGCTCACCGTTTTCAACTGCAAAAAGAGGTAAATTTTTGTTGAGATGCCAACCAAAATACATGTCCTACACAGAGGTTAAGGCTTTTAGAACCTACCTTAATTCCAACAACAGACCACCTTCAGTCTTCCTTTACCCAAACTGTGTGTTAACAGTAGAAGTGCATTGTTGGTGTAACTATATCAATCTATATAACCAGCAAGGCTCTCCTAAACCATACTGGCAAACTGCACTTACATGTAGGTTGTATATAACCAGATGCATGTACCTAGAGACCAAGAGAGTGCCCCTGAAGCAGAGATGGAGATTTTTACGAGCAAGAGGAAGGGGAAGAAAAACAGGATAAAGGAATTTAAATAATTCCAAGTAAGTTCAGCGAGTCCTACAGAAAAACGAAGCATGAAGCTTCTTTGTGTATTTGTCTTGTATCTGTATCTGCATTTGGGAATTATTTTATGCCATGGTTTTATACACAGTGGTAAGTTTTGCTCAGACAGAACATGAAGTCATGTTCCCAAAAAAAGCAGCATCTCCAAACAGTCTGTTCTTAGCTGAAGGATTCAATGCCACTTAAAGAGGTTCCTTTTGGTTAGGCTAGTTCTTCCCTTCCAAAAGTTAGGTTCAAAATAAAAGCGGCACCATTTTGTACATCTCCAAATGCTAATGCAAGAGCCTCAAATAAAGCTGGATTCTCTCTGGTGCAGCTGTTTTTTACTTTCTGCCAAACCTCATTTCCTGCCAGACACACACTTCAAAGCGCTGCAGCATTTCTCTTTAAAGCACTGGTCCATACAATGCTTGTTGGTTAGGTTTGGGGTATTTAGGTCTGTTTTATACTGCATTGAATTTATAGTGCGTTGCCCCCAGAGGGCAGAAATAGTGAGGAAAGCAAACCCCTTCTCTTTATTCAATACGTGCACAGTTCAAGTAAAAAGCTCAATGACTGTGGAAAACAGTTTAATAGTGGTTGCTTCACAACACAGCATGATGCAGGCCCTGCCATGTTGCCATGAGTGAGCAACATTAAAACACAAGTAATTTTTGCCAGAACATGCAGTTAGCTCCAAACATCTAAAACAGTAGAAATTAAGTTTTAAATGAATTTTAAAATTCTAAAAAGAACTATCAGAAGTATTCAGGCACCTTCCTGTTATCACTCCCCAGCAATTAAGACTCAGATGTTTTAAGAGGAAAAACAAATTCTTCCTGTAACTTTACACTGAACTTATGCTAGTTAAGTGATCAAATTAACATTTATAATGTGGAATCTCTCAAAAGAAGAATTTAAAAAATGTATTTTTTTATATGAAAATGAAAATTAAAAGAAGAATGTGATTGAACAGTTGTAATTTAAGCCTCATTGTTAACTGTGGTAAGTTACTACAGGTTTTACAACCCACAGTGAAGCTTCAACAGGAATCTGCTTGCAAAGTTAAACCCTGCTGAACCTTTACTTTGTTCCAAGACTGCCAATATTCAATAAATTTCCAGACCAAAGCACGTTCCAATTAAACTTGTCAAACACAGGCTAAAGTCTAGTAAGTTTTAAATGGATAAAAAAATTTGATGAGAAAGCCTTACCTTCAGCAACACCCCATGGGTACTGCCTTCCTCTAACTCTCTTGCCATTGACTTCAATGATCGTATTACTACCTACCACAGCAAGAGGTAAACGGTCCTACAAGATAAAATATTACTCAATAAATCAAGTATTTTTCCTGAGAGTAGATATATTGAAAGCCCACCCATGCATAAACTTAACGTAACTTAGTCTGGAGCTGTAACGCTGCAACCCAAAGTGTAAGAATCATTGTGTTTACTGACCTCTGCCTAGCTGAATGATATATATATACACACACACCCCCTCCTTGGAAATTCCTTACACTGTTCTAAGTCTGTAAATCTAGTTAAGGAACAGACATTACTGCTACTTAGCAGCAGCAAACCATTTCCTATTTACTCAACTGCACAGTAATTATTTATGAATTCACATTCTCACTGGCTACAAGGACTGGATCCCCTTGCCAAACTTTTGAGAACTGGATAAGAACTACTTTGAGTTCTTGTTTTCAGCTGGAGCAAAAAAAATCTCTTCAGTGTAGCAAGCAACAAAGGAGCCAAAAGTAGCTTCAAGTAGCTGAAAGCAACAACATACAAAGCTGTGGATTTGGGACTTTTGTCCTTGCTTGTATTCTGCTCTTCTCCTCCAGGCTTGATCCCACATTATCTTCCATTTATGCTATTTGTATTTATCTATACTCGGCCATTCCCCCAGCAACAGCACAAGAAATGAAAAGCTCTTGCAGGATCTTAAACCAACTGAACAAACAGAAGGAGGGCTCAAAAAACATATAAAAGATGGACTGACACAAAAGAACATTTCAAAAACATGAGTAAACAAACAAAAAGCCTTTCAACTGCCTTGACAGTAATTTTGATTTTCTTCAGTTACTTGTCTCCACTAAGGTTTTGGTGCATCAATCATTAAGGCAGCTATTAATGGCACACCTCAGCCTGAAAGACAAGTTTTGCCTCCTTCAACACGCAGAATCAAACAAGACGTGGAAGGTAGACAAAAGTCTGATCGGGATGGAGTAAAAATAAATTGATCTTTCATTAAATGAAGGTAGGATCCAGTGCTCTCCATACAAATTTTAGCCACTGAAGAACTTAAGTCACATGGAGCTTATGGACATGGTTCAGTGTTGGGCTTGGTAGAATTAGGTTAATGGTTTAGGTTAGGTTGAAGTTTTTTTCCATCCTGAATGGTTCTATGATCTAAGTGTCAGTCATTGCTTCTACTGAGGAGCAGCAACTCTGAGAACAGCTTTACTCACAGCTTTTAACTTCTAACCATTTTTGTGGGCTCTTCATTAACAACAGAAAGCTTTTCACTCTCTGCCCTCCCTCCTCCCTGTAAGCAGGTTGGGGTTTTCTTTTCAGAATAAAACTATTTACCTTTATCTTTTTAACAATCTTATTTTCTTCTTCATCATCCGTTTCTGGAAATTCATATATTTTAATTTTGTGTTCTTGGATTTCTTTCATTATCTAAAATAAAAAAAAATTATCATTTCTTTGAGGAATACAAACATTTCTTGCTGCAATATGTTGCACCCTCCTGTTGTTCAATACCTGAGACACTGAAGTATCAAGGAAACTAAGTTACATCACCACACAGGTACATGTTTCACAGCAAGGAATTACTTGCATGACCATCTCCCGTTGGCCAGAAGACCAGAGCAGAACCAGATGAGCTTCCCAGCTAACAGAGTCACATCCATCAGTACATGGCAGCCAAAAAGAACATCAGTCCCACATTGGAGCAAAGAGATTTACATTAACAAGAACTGTACCTACAGCTTAACTTCTCAGACTCATCTCACAACTGAATCCCTTAAAAGAAGATTTGAATAGATAAGTGCAGATACACTTCAGCCCTTTCAGTTGCCCCAAAAGCTACTGCTGCCATTCCTATCCCTTTCTTTTTCTGGCTCACCTGAGCAGCAGTACTTTGCAGGTTAATTGTATTGAAAGAAACATTTGCAAGCAGTAGAGAAAAATTTAAGAATAACCAACAGTGTCATCCAAAATGAGACTGTGCTGTTTTAATGCTTGGCTTGTCTGCAGGATATTTTTTAAAACAAACTTATTAGTTGTCCAGAATTTCAGTATGGAAAAAAAAATAGAGTGTTTAGCTGACAGCTGCGCTGCAGAGCCCTGGGGAATACTGCTGGTCTGTGGGTTTGCAGTCTTGTAAGTTTCCAACTCAATGCAAGGACTTATTTTCAAAGTTTGGGTTGGGAAAGTAGCCTCTCTATTTAGCATCAACTCATTGATAAAAGCTGCTTAGAGATTAATACTCTTCATTCTATCATTCCCCGCCCCCCTTACATAAAAATGCCCAACAAACCATAAAATGTAATCAAAACAGACTTCAGGTCTATACCACCTTGCTTGAGTTTCTCCAAGGCAGAAAATGTCCTCTAATTTTTAATTTTCAAACTTCTTTTAATACCAATTTGTTCTCAGAACCTGTGTCCTTCTAAATTAGGCCTTGAGATACTTCAATAAAACAAACCTCCTGCCTTGTCTTGTCCTTATCTTCTTCACACAATACAGCAAAGGCTATATAAGATGTTCTACTCTGATCACATAGCTGAAACAAAACTAAGACTTGGAGACAGTAATACTGAATCTGTTCTACAAAGAAACATTACAATTATCATCTAATATCCGAGGCACCTTTAATAAACACAGCGCATTAACACAAAAGTAAATACCACAATACAGTCAATGATACTGTGATGCTGTTAAATGTGTATTGTAATTGCTTTGTGTTTGGTTTTTTTAAAACACACACCTTCTGTTAGCACCTACATCTTGAAAGCTCCTTTCCACCCTTACTGATTTTTATCTCAGCAGTGAATTATTTCACTTGCCAAGAATCATACTACACTTAAAAACTCTTTCCCTGAGGACAGAAACAAGATTATTTCACCAAGAAATATAATTAAATCTAGATACAGACATTACTTAGCTTTGCTGTCTCGAGTCCTTGCTTCAGGGTTTAAACTTTGCATGTATAAGAAGTTAAATCTCACCATGTCCATAGGGATCAACTTAATAAATTATCCTGTGTTGCAAATATGCAGCTTTCAACTCACCTGTTTTTTAAACTGTTGGCATTCCTCAGGTGTAAGTGTGTCTGCTTTGGCAATAAGTGGAATGATATTCACTTTTTCATGCAGGCGCTTCATAAACTCTATATCCAAAGGCTTAAGTCTGAAAGACAGCAGTAGAGCTTTGCCATTTATATTAATTAAACAAGAATGTACAAATGACTGGAGATTTGTCCTGACAACTACTCTTAAAGACACTGACTTATGAGTGACAGATGATTGAATGAAATTCAAAAGGCTACCTGGAGCTGCTACAGGAAATCTCCTAGAAGTATACAATACCAGAGGAGTAAGTCAGAAGTTATTTATTACTGGTACTGATATGACACTCATTTAAGGAACTGTCTCCTACAACTGTAGTAAAGCTGGTATCACAGGAGTGTCTTCTGGCTTATTTAAAGCCTGACTGGTAAAAGTTTACAGCTAACCGTGCTCTGTTCACACGTAGTTTTAGTTTCTGAAAGTCATGTTTATCAAAACGCTCTCTATACCACTGTGTATTATAAAAGGACCACTAGGAACATGGATGACAATGACATACGAACTGCAGCACCCACTGTATGGGTTTATCAGTGTGGATCAAAGTGGTCAATACTTGCTTGCTCAAGTAAAGCCACTGAGGTCTGGATGCATTAAAGCTTCACAATTACAGCAAGTTTAGTCAGGCTTAAAGGATTTAACAAGATTATTTCTCATATAAAAGAAATTAGAATTAGCAACATTAAAAGCAGATTCATTTGGTACTCAAATGTAGCTTCTGTGACAAACAATATATAAGAAAACATTAAAGAACACTATTTCCTTTAACATTTTCTACCCGCCAATGAGTTTCTCAGCTTCTCAACACATTTCTGCCAAAGAGTACATCTAGAATTGCAGAATGAGACTGCAATTCATTATCCTTCTATTCACTTTCCTGGAAAGCTGCGCCCATCATCCTCAAAATAAGCCATCAGTTCAGATTATTTATACCACCTAAAAATGTTGAGATGAATTAAACAGGAGGGCCTAACCTACAATTTTTCTTTATGAATTTAACAAGCTGTTTTTACAAATGTATTAAAAGTCCTTAGGACAAACGGAATGAAGTTCACCCACAAATAGTTTCATTCAATGTAAAAATAAAAGTGTATTAAGAGTGAAGCATAAACTGCTCAGCAGGTTCCATGTGCTGCTGCCTGCACAGGAAACATGACCAAAGACCTCAACACCACAAAAATCCAGGTAGGAAGTGAAGCCATGTCCTTTCAGAGAAGAGAGTATCTTAAAAGAGGAAACAAACACTAACAGCTGCACCAGTTTTATCTGTGCTTCATCCATTCCCTGAACCTGATGAAAATACTAAGCATGTACTCGTCCTCAGGAATAACATGAAATACCTTTACAAAATATTTCAGCTTTTAGCCTTAGTAATTCAGTGACCACAACTTAATTGAACTGAAGCATTTCCTTTAGTTTTCTTTACAAGCAATTTGTAATTTTATGAATTTAGAAAGTTTTAATGGATAAAAAGGAAGGTGTGAAGGTGTGGAGGGAAGACAGTTGTTTTTTGAAGAACGTGAAAGCTGAAAAAAATTATTTATACCAAGAATGGTTCATTTTCCCTTTACTTGAATGACATTTTGATTTTGCAGAGTTGTAAAACAGTGTAGGCCAAGGACTCTGGTGTCTGCATTTCAAACTGATTAGCACATTGAGCAAAAGTGACATTATCAAGATGCACGTGTTTAAGGCAAGTCTACAAACGAAAAACTCTTCTCCAACACCCTAATATTTCTTCCCAAATTTTTCAAGTCTGTCTAGTTCAAAATTAATGCCACCACTCCAAATCATCCTACAGAAGCTGGTACTAAAAGCTGCCATTTTCTAATGCCTAAGGAATATTCTTTAGAATTCCTTTATTATGTTGTAGCTACATTTTATATACATTTGACCCATACAGTAGCACAGGCTACATATCTTATACGCCTTCCAAATCAGAAAGAGTAAGTTAAGAGTCTCTAGCAGATTAATCAGTTATAGTGAAAAATGCCAAACAATGCATTTCAGATAAAGTCATTCTGCATCTAAACACACTCTGGAAATGCATTTCTCCCCCTCTACCACTAGATAGAAGTCTGATCAAGTTAATAAAACTAAGCAGGGGTAGAAAATGTAACAATTGGGGAAAAAAAAAAATCCAGACTGCCTTTAAGGTATTGTCACTAGACAAAGGATTACACCACAGGCGAATTAAAACTTGAAGCATGAACTGTTTTTTTTCTTCTAAACAGCAGTGTGTGAACAGAAGACACAGACCATAGATGAACCTGACGCTGGGGAAAACCTGAACAGTTTAAATTGTTCCAATATTATTTTTCTTGTTACAAAATCAACATGCAATCATGTTTTCTCATGTTCTAGCATATTACTTGTCTGGCTTATGGATGGATGTTTGATAAGCCAGCCTAAGTCCATATTGAAATTAAGCTCATTTTCAAATTAAGCATGGTATGCAAGCTACTGAGAAAATCCCACCTGCAACTTCACAGAACTAAGGATGCCAAATTTGGATGTTTTATCTGAGATAAAGGAGAAAGGAAACATAAACCACACTAACACGCACCCATGTCCTGAAGGAGCAATGAAGTATAAACAACACTGCACTCTGTTATCTGGCATCTGACGTCTGTTCACTCGAGATTCTGCGTTCAGGTAGTCCTCAAATTTACTGTCAATGTAGTCGATAACTGGCTGCCAGCTGCAGAGGTTACATTAATAAAAACCCGTAAGTTATATCATTTATGTAAAAAAGTGTGTCTTTGCTAAGAAACATATGTACACTAGTGACTTCCTTTTGAATTTTTACATTAAGATACTTCACAACAACACTATTTTTAAGTGACCAGCTCCTCAACACACAACCAGATTTCACAGCTCTGAAGATACCATCTGAGTTCAGTGAAAAAAAGCCTTTCAAACACAATTACCCTCACTGTAATAGCATTAAACAGAACACTTAGGCACAGCAGCCAAAGCAATACACTTTACTGGTCACATCTTGTGACAGCACAGAAGTCAGTTCCACACATTTTGTGAGTAAGAAGCCAAATGGTCCATTCACTTTAAGAGGAAGATCCAACAGCATTTCAGCTGAGTCATAAAGGTACTTGGAGCTACAGCAGTTAGTTTTCAGCCAAACAAAAAGTTGTGTTAGTATTTTAACTGGAGAGTGAAAAACATCACACACACACACCCCCCACAATGGAGAACTGTTCTTTGTGTGTTCTCCCACAACATCTTACCAATTACTGTTATCCACGGCATCTCCAAATCCTGGTGTGTCAACTATTGTAAGCAGTAACTGAACTCCACCCTCTTTGATTAAAACTTTTGACTGCTCAACCTGTAAAGTGAATAAAAGGTAAGAGTACATTAGTTGCCTATCTTGAACACTGGGAAAAGCCTTCATTGAGTAAACTGTCTGACAAAGGCACAGAATCACAGGTAACAGATTTGATAGCCAACTTTTCTGCTTCAAAGGGATAGTATGTCCATGTTTTGCTTATAAAATCCCAATAGTTTGATAACATTTTTATAAGAAGGGGTTGTAATTTAATGTCAGTGATAGAAGAACCTAAGTACAAAGGACAGCTTAATATTTTGACTTGTAAAAGGCACCACAGAAACTCATGTTTTCCTGTTACAAACAGATTGATATTGGAAAGTAACATAATCTTGCTGCAATCTGCTGAGCTAGACCTCACATGACCGTAATGGACTGGTTCCTGTTGGCTCAGGTCACTGGTGAAAACCTGGCTTAGGAGGCAGCTGCAGCAGCAGAAGGCATGATGCAAGAGCTGGATGTGGGAACGCGTGCCTGGAGTTGTGACCACTCATCTGCACAGAGGATCTGTCAGCTCACAGGAAGCTTGTCAGCAAATGGATTTACCTGTCATCAATTTAGGTTCAACAGCAAATAGCCTGCTAACTCCTCCTACCTACAAATATCTCAGCAATTAGACTAGCATCTCATCACATCAGTAAGCAACAACAAACTTGTGTCAGCAAGTTGGCTCTTTCCAATTGCTCACACATTTAATCACAGGTTTTTACCCCCCCCAATATGATGATAATTTCTATTAAATTACTTGTTTTCCATGTATGGATTCAAGCAATCAACCCTGCCAGGCATTTATTCAGAGCCACACATGCATTGACAGGCAATGACTGCAGAAACACAGAACAGAGAGGTTGGAAGGGACCTCTGGAGGTCACCTAGTCCAATCCCCTGCTAGAGCAGGTTCTCCTAGAGCAGATCACACAGGAACATGTCCAGGCAGGTTAGGAATGTCTCCTGAGCAGAAGACTCCACAACTTCTCTAGGCAGCTCATGCCAGTGCTCTGGTACCTTCAGCATGAAAAAGTTTTTCCATCTATTTCAGTTTGTGCCCTTTTCCCCTTGTCCTGTCACTGGGCACCACACTAAGAAGAGTCCAGTTCCCTCCTCTTGACACGCACCCTGTAGATATTTGCAAGTCACCTCATTGCTTAACATTTCTTACGCACCTTGAACTGGGGAAAGCAAACTGATGTTGAACTAGGTGAACATATGCAAGATTATTCAATAATGAACTTGCAGAAAGAGCCAGAACTTGGATAATAAATCCCATCTAGACAGTTTCTTGATGAACTCAATATATAAGAGAGATGATACTGATCCTGCTTAAGTGCTTGCACATCCCTAGTTATGTAGATGAAATGGATTCTCTCACGGCCACACCTGGACCTTGGTGTAAACCGTTTCAATTGTTAGTTACATGATAGAATCAACAGAAAGTCAAAATACATTAACACTCCAAAAAAGTCAAACTAAATCCCTCTCACACAAGCAAATGCTGACTTTAGTTCAGAGGAAAATACAAAGAAGCCCAGAGAATAGTAACTAAGTGCAAAGAAAGGTCCATAGTCGACCTCTCAACGTACAGGTTGCGCACATCAGTAGCGATCCTACCTGAGTCAAACCAATCACTTTCACTGCAAGGTATCTAAAAATTCTCTCAGCCACGATGTGGCCTGTCTACAGCATGCAGCTGCCACGAGCTGGTTCCTCAGTCAATAAAAAGGTTAAAAATATTAGTAATGCAGCTTCATAAAACAAGGTTCCTCCCTTTTAGGGCTGGCTGGATACTAGTCAGAAAAATCTAGGCTTCAAGGCCACCCAACTCAAATCTCCTACTTAAAAAAAAAAAGTTCAAAAGTTTAAGACACCACCAAGTTACTCTTTTACTGTACAACTCCTAAAACTCCAAAAGTATCCGCTCCAAAGCTGTGAGAATGTAGGAATATACACAAGGCTTTAACAGCTCACATTTTTTGTAGAGAATGCGTTTCCCCCCAAAAAACTGAGAAATTTTATTGTACACAAGCAGTGCCTGAACTCAGGACAGTAATCCCCAGTGACTCAGTCAAGTCAGCCAAGAGTTTACTACTCACAAGCTTTAGCACAGAGGAGATTAATTTCTGATTCCTCACATTCTTTTTGCTATCTCTTTGCACAGAGCCCTCTTATAATCAAGCACTCTGCAAGCAAAAGAAACCTGAAACACTTTCAAAATACTAGAGAAGATAAATGTTAAGAGCTGTACCCTTGCCAAGTGCTACAAGGTACCAGCTTTACTCTCCAACACAAAAATTCCCAGCAAGAACCATTAAATTATTAAGCACTCACAGGAGAATGCTTTGGCAAAAGCAGCAATTAATAAAACATTATCTCAAACACGTGTCTGTAACAAAAGAAAAGGAAGGTCAGGAGATCCTTAGAAATGCCATGCCAAACATTTTTCCTGATTCTACAGGCTAGTGAAATATTAAAGGGAGAGCTTATAGCAGCCTTCCAGAACCTAAAAGGGGCCTACAGGAAAAGTTGCAGAAGGACATTTTATGAAGGACTCTAGTGATAGGACAAGGGGGAAGAGTTTCAAACTAAAAGAGGGAAGATTTAGACTGGATCTGAGGAAAAAATTCCTCACTCTGAGGGTGGTGAGGCACTGCAAAAGCTTGCCCAGGGTGGCTGTAGATGCTACATCTCTGGAAGTGTTCAAAACTGGGTAGGATGGGGCTTTGGGCAACCTGGCCTACTGAGAGGTGTCCCTGCCCACGACAGGGGGCTTGGAACTAGAAGATCTCTGATGACCCTTCCAACGTAAACCATTCTATGATCAAAATAAAGGTTGTTATGCTTGTGCTGCAAAGAATCAGACAGTATCCACCTGATACTGTAAGCAGTAGAATCTGCTGTTAAGAGACAGCCGGTGAAGAATCTGCCATAAAGCCTCTGTAAAGTTGCATTTTTCTAACCTAACTGGATGTGTCCATACATGGTCAAAGGCACAGAAAGCAGCAACATCTGGAAAAGATCCAGAAGAATCACTGTAAACTAGTGTCATTCATAGTTAAGTCTCCAACTGCATCCTCTCATCTAATTCAAAAGTATTCCCAAGGGATTCATGGAAAAACATTAGTTGAAGCCTTGGAATGTAAAACTTCTTTACTCGAAGTCTCCTCAGAATGGCCATTTTCCCAGGCACTCCTGTCAGCTGGGTCACAAGAGTCCTCTGGGCAGCTGCTCCACAAGACTCGATGCTTGCTACAACTTGGCTACTTTTAATGGACTAATGGAGCCTTAACCACACTCTGAGACAGTCAAATAATAGAGAAAACATGTTTCGCACCCTGTCATTTCTGAATGAGTTTCATCGGATTTCACCTGACATCAAACTGCTTATTATTACTAACCATGTTTCTGTATTTTCCACAAAACTCATACAAAGGACCCACCTCACAGAACAATTTCAAACTGCTACTGTTTTCAATTCCAACCCACAGTTTATCTATGTGAGACTCACGCAATTCCTGATCATTAAGTTGTTTCCACCTGTAAGAATAAGTGATTATCACCACCAAGACCTCAGGATGTTCCGGTGGTTTGTCTCACCTCTACTCTGTAAAACCCTTGACACTCTCAACTTAGAAAGGTTTACATTGGCACAGAGTATAAATCCCAGGGATCCAAGTAGCAGCACCCGCTGTCAATCCTTTAATATTTGACTGGAATCACCCCCACATCACACACACAGTTGCTGGCACACAGTATTTTCAAGAATGTAGAGGGAAATAATGTTATCTTCAGTTTCCACTGAAACAAGTTTGTTTCCTTCTGAAAAGCTACACATAGTGATTTTTCACTTACCACAACAAACTAAACACAATGTAGTGCTGCACTTAAAAAACTCACTAGATAGAACAAGCAATAACTTCCAGTAGGGAAGGTGATCTCTAAATATATTTTATTCTAATTAGATATTTTGCTTAGTCATAACAGACCCCAATTCCTGCTGGAAATAGCACTTACTAGCTCTTAGTCACTCTCAGGCCTTAGCCCACACAGTGGAAGCAGAGAAAAATGCAACAGCTTTTCAGCCAGAAGGACAGTGACCAAGCTCCCCTCTACCTCAGGTTGGACTTTTTCCCTTTAGCCTTAAAAAAAATAACCAAACCACCCCAAACAATAATGTGAATCTTCCTGGAGTACAGATTTGAGGTGTTTTCTATCAGTAAATTAATAAAAAGTCAAAAAAATCCTGAAGAACTGAAAAGGTCAAGACATTGTCTAATCTTGACACCTAACAATGAAAGTACTTTACTCGGATTCCAGAAATTACAGTTTTAGTTTCATATTTCTTACACTGATCCACCTTCAGCCAGGAAGGGATCAAGTTATCTTGGAAAATTACCTTGGGGATTTCTGTTTGTGTGTAAACTCTTCCTATAAAAACATAATCTTCCAAAGACACTGAATCCAACACATCACTAAGTCATTAATTATAATTCAATTAACATTACCTGACTTAGTTTAGTTAGCACTAATCAACAGTAATGAAATCACACTCTCTTTCAATAAAGTCACCCTGTACTTAACTTTCACCATTTACTGATTATTTCATTAATATTAGACCAGATCTTAACTCTTTGCACATCTTTTCCATCCCATTTCACATCTCTTTGAAACAGTTACATGAATTCAACCCAGCAAATGGAAATGATCCAAGGCCCCTGCTAACAAGGTTTACATACATTTTGCTAGTTACACAGAGTTGATCAAAGGTTTTCTTCTAAATTAAAAAAACAACATTCAGCAAGAAACGTTTTGTATTAATATTCAAGCATTTGAATTTACAAGAAATGCCATTTAACCTTCTTAGTATCAGCAGAACTTACTTTTTCCTAGTCCTCTGGTAATTATTCAGTGTTCTGAGATTAGAATCACAGAATGTGTTGGGTTGGAAGTGACCTCTCAAAGGTCATATAGTCCAACCCCCCTACAACAGGCAGGGACATCTCCAACTAGAACAGATTGCCCAGAGCCCCATCAAGCCTGACCATGAATGTCTCCAGGGATGGAGTCTCTACCACCTCTCTAGGAAACCTGTTCCAGTGATCCACCACTCTCAGATTAAAGAGCTTTTTCCTTATGTCTAGGCTAAGTCTACCATTTTCTAGACTGGATTTAGAAAAAGCTTTACCCAAAACCCCAAAGAAAACCAAACCAAAAGCCCCACAGAACAGTAAGATCAATGGATCACAGTATCGGAGCACAGTTACTCAAGCCCACTGAATACAAAAACAAATTCAATTTTACAGCTTCTATTTAGTAACTTGTGTACCACTTCTGCATCAGCACAAGGTTTAATCACTTCAAGACAATTCTAAGTGTACAATCCCTTCAGCCACAGTTGTGGTGGTATAAGACTGTCATTTTACAGCTGGAGGAACACCAGAGCTGTAAGCATACCCAGTTCTCACCTAAAAGATGGACCGAACATTTCAGTCTTATTGTGCAGTTGCAGAATGTCGTTGCCTGTGGGAGTCTAATGCTCTAAGCCAGCCAGGTTCACCACCCTTGTCCCTGATATGTTTCAGAATAACAACTTATAAAAGGTAAAAAATGTACCAGAAATTACAGCCTGCAGAAAATTTGTGGGTAATTTTTTACATTAGGTTCTTACCCTTATGTCAAAGCCTTTAATACAGGGTTTCTAAAAGCCTGTCTTAAAGGTGGGGGTTTTAGTGCACATCTACTTACTTCTACAGATAGTAAAACATTCCATGACCAAACAGGACTGCACCTCTATGAGGTTTCTGCTCAGGCAGAACTTAAAGAGCTTCACCTCCAGGGCTCCCACGCATACTACAAGTTCAGAACCTGGAAGCTAAGACACGCTGGATATTCCTTAATGGTTCACATCATGGCTAAACGTATTTGAAATATTGGTACTTATGTGACAACTCTATCAGTTTACATTATTAAATTGTGACTTATTTTGTTCAAGCTGTAGACTCTCCCCTCAGACATACCTGTACAGTCTTCTTAATTCTGTGTGAAGGACCTGGATACTCTGGGGAATACAGTTCTGTCAAGAATAACGAGTTGATTAATGTTGATTTTCCCAGTCCAGATTCACCTGGAAGAAAACAGAGCATATTCAGTAAATGCAAGAGTACCACACTGCAGCATAGATATAAATGCTTAAATACTCTCCTGAAAACACTTCTCCATTGCTCCCATTACAATACAAAGATTATATTACACCACGCTAAATTTCAGAAACAATTTGTCTTCCTAGTATGACTCCCTAACTTAGCCTGCTTTGTCATTACTGTATCTCCTACATTTCAAGAATTATTTCAGAGTATCATTGTCAGAGAGGACAAAATAAGAAAAAAATTACTCAGATTATTTTGGTCTAAACTGAATCCACAGCCTAAAATGAAGCTCCAGAACTATGTGGTTTGCCTGGGAGTTTTGTTGGTTTGAGGGCAGGGAAGGGTGGTTGCAGATTGTTCAGGGTTTTTTTTGGCAATTTATTAATGAACAACAAGAAGTCAGCTTTGCTACAAAATCTAAAGATGTTGATGCCATGACAATCCCCGTTTACAGACAGAAGCAAAATTTTCAGATCAACTCCTTATTACAGTATTGAAAAAAACTGAGACTTTTGCTCAGTTTTATATTTAAAGAAATTACTTCAACGTGATAACTCACATTGGTGTGAGAACTAAGGACAAACATACAGGAAAATGATTATTTCTGTGTAAATTTTCATGTGTAGTGCTGTTTGTGCCTTGACCTAAAGGTAAGCCATCACACAGAAATTTGCTCTTAACCTAATGGATTGGGGTACAAACTATTGGTGACATATTTTTTACTAAGGGAGAACAGTGAGCTTCTTTCCCCACACACATTTTGAAAGACAAATCCTAGTCCACTTATCCCTCTATCCTCCACAAATTATTTCAAGACTAAAACTCTGAAAGATTCAAAACTCATCCTGATAATGAACATTCCTGGATTAATGCATGTGAGAGTTACAACACAAAGTAGTTACAAACCTCAGTAGACAAAACTTTGTCTCCACTATAACAGGCAGCTCAATTTCACACACAAACCAGCTTACACACCCCAGCCATCTCGATTACAGCAGTGTGCCGCTCAGACCTCTGCAGCACTGAAGTGAGCAATCACCTTAGAACCACAGTAAACAGATTAGCAGCGATGAAATGCTGCAACTAGAGCTCCTGCAGCCTTGGCTACACCATGAGTGGTGCTGGTCCTTCCAACCCCTCCCTGTTCAATGGATGAGCTGATCTGTGATGCAGGAAGAGTCTGAGAAATTTGAGGTTTGGTTTCCCCACCCGCCTCTCATAGCAGCAAGGATGGGAAGGCAGTTTTGAGCTGCAATTAGTGAAAAGACAAGTATGCTGAAGATATTTATGCATTGCCTTGTTCTTAGTCCCCTTCACCTCTGCTATCCTGATAGTGTGACACCTATGAAGGTAGTAAGAGGTAACAGAGTCATAAAAGGTTTCTTATAGACAATTATAAGATCATCACGTCCAGCTGTTAACCCAGTACTGCCAGGTCACTACTAACCCATGTCACAAATCTCCATGGCTTTTCAATCACTCTAGGGATGGGGGGGACTCCAGCACAGCTCTGGGCAATGTGTTCCAACTTCTGATATAACTTTCAGTAAATAAATTTTTCCAGAATTTCCAGTCTAAACCTCTCTTGGCACAACTTGAGTCTGTTTCCTCTTGTCCTACTGCTTGCTGTTTGGGAGGTGAGACCAACCCTGCCAGAACCTCCTTTCAGGTAGTTGTAGAGAGTAAGATCTCCCAAGTTCCCTTTCCTCCATGTTAAACAGCCTCAGTTCCTCAGAGTGCTTATGTTCCAGACCCTTCACCAGCTTCACTGCAGAATTAGAGAAACCAAGCGTATCTGAACAATTCTAGCAGCCTTTGCAGACACAAAAATATATTGAACTTAGCTCAAATTATGCTAAGAGAGGGAAAAAAAGCCACCAAACACACCACTCTGTTCTTGCAACGTAGAACCTTGCTGAACCCACATCTACATTAAAGGATTCCCTCCTGGCAAGGCTGAGAATAGAGCTTCTAAGCTTTTACTAACACACTCCTGTCAGTCTCACAAAGGGCAGAACCTTCATCGGCCCTTACAGGACTAGTGACAGTTCCAAACATTCTCAAGTTGATGAATTTCTAAAAATCCCAAAAAACCCTAAACCTGATACATTCAGCTTTTATGTTTCAGAAGACACCACTGTCAAGCACTAGAATGGTTTGCAAACCATGGTAAATAGCCTCCAATACAACATTAATGCAGACAAATACAGAGAGTTAATAATTCAATGGAATATTTAAGTGTAATCCATAGGAATGGGGGCACAGTAGTGCTCTAGAGAGAAAAAATTAAGTAACTAACTTAGGTTGTACTCAACTGAATTAAATCAATCTTTCAGCTTCATTTCCAAATCACTCCCTGTAAACAATCTGGAAATCGTAATCTGTGATAACCACTTAGAGAAGTCTGCTCACAAGTTGCAAGCATTCAGTACACGAAGGGGTTTTTTAAGTTGAACTTCTATCCCTCAGCTCTTGTTATGACTTTATTACTACAAAGAAATTTAAACTGCAAACATCTCCCTATGATAAAAGTAAATTGTTATCCTTAAATCTTAATGATGCTCCTTTTTTCTCCATTCTTTGTTGTGGCACGTTGAGAATATGGCAAGTTTCCAACCTCCTCTAACCTTCTAGCCTCCGCCATCCTTACTCAAATCCCTACAACATAATTAGACAAACAGCCCAGTCTGACTCAGCTTCCAGCTTTATATGTAACTCTATTAGAGACTAGTAATATATGCATGAGAAGATAGCTCTTCTAGCTACAACATATTCCAGTTAGTGCATCACTGAAAAATGAGGACAAGTTATCTGCTGTATCTTGAAGATCCTCTTTTGCAAAAACTCAAGGTATGACAGCTTAAAAGCATGACTAACATTCCTGGATTTATGACCCTATGTGAGAGTTCATTCAACATAGTAAGTGATTGAGATCACTGAGCAACACTGAACAGTCTCAGTGTGCTCTACGTATGTTTTATTTCCTACCTTTAGTTTTTATTTCACTAAAGAAAGTTCTCTTGCAGAGAGAACGTTTAGTCTTCACTAACAATTCCTTGACTCTCTACCAGAGTCCAATACTAACACATCTCCATGTCCTGTGACTGCACTGTTGTGCTTCTCTAGAACTTACATGTTTTTCTGTAAACATTCTGTCTGTCTTATTTTTAGCATATGAGTCATTTTTTCCATGGCATTTTTTTCCATTTTACAAATTCATTTATTATGCCAGTTTTTGCTTAAAATACAAATTCATCGGTCTGATGCTTATGACTCAAAGAGGGGTAAAAATCTTGTCAGAAGACATAAAAAATGATGCATTTCAGCTTCTCTCTCATCCTTGCCAATTCCCAGTTTATGTGCATGGCAGCACCTGCAGCTCTAAGCAAATGTGCAATGGCTTTGATGGCACGGTAACACACAATTTTTGCTTTTAGGGAGATACATGAATAACCAAAGGGTACGTCAGAGCTGTCCTCTTGCCGAGCGGATATGATACTCTGCCATGTCATTACACATGACCACACAAAAAGGAAGAGTATAAGATATTTTAAGTTTGATTTTAAAAGCTTTCATAAAGGCTGGTTAGGTTCTTCAGCTCTCTACAAAACACAACCCAAAATTTCCATAACCATACAAGAACATTCAACCAAACCCATCAGGGGCAAGGATGGGAGTAGCACCATTGGTTCTACACAGCTGCTCCCATGTATCTACAGTCCCCAAGTAGGATGGTGTCATGCAAAATCCTGCAAAAGGTTCAGCTTTGCATTTTACAGATGTTTCTAAAGAAAGCCAAAGCTCCACCAATTCAAAACATGAATTTGGAACATAAATTATGGAACTAACATCTGTTAGAGCCACAAAGCTGATCCTAGCCAAACAGAGCAGCAGACAAGTCTACCAGAAATAAATTCACTAGTGCACATCAGCAACTGCCTCATCAGCAACAAAGCATTCAGGAGGCAGTAAGACAATTCAATCAATTTTCTTCTGCTCCCAACCTACTACTTGGCACTAGAATTTATAGTGCAGCATGGTGAGGCAAGAAAACATTCGGCAATCCTGCGCATTGGGGGCTTGAGGATGGGAAAAATTATGGAAAGACGGCACCAAGTTTTCATTCTTAGTCAAATCTACAGGTTTACAAAGAGGGAAGGGTAAATGAAGAAACCTTAATTTAAACCTAGACCTCTCCTCTGCTGGAACACACCCACCAACAATTCATAGGTCAAAGAACTGGTGGCACTTAATGAAAAAAGCCAGTTAAAAGGAAACTAACTTAAGTAAATCTGGAACAGATGTCCCCAGCATTTTCAAAGAAAGTTCTTGTTAGGTAAGACCAAGGAACTGAATAAAATTAAGTTTTTCTTAATTTTTCATTGGTCAACATGATTGTAGATTAAAAAAACCCCACCCCGGTGCACTGGTTCATACATATTTAGTACCTACAACAGCCTGGGCTCCAGCATCCAAGTTTGCATGGAATTACATGGCTTGCCATAGCTCACCTCGCTTTGTTGTAAATCAAACTCATCTGTCTGATCAAGCCATAGTGATGCTGCAATGTAGTTTCAGAGATATCACAAGCCACGAGAAGTTGTCAAAACTGACCTACATCGAAAAACTGAACACACAAGCTATCTGTGAAATAACTGGGTTAAGGGATTCAACTGGAAATTACAGAAGACACAGAGCTCCAGGACAATAAAATTCTTCTACAGTTAAACCTTATAACCCACATAAACCTTGAATTTTCATAGGCTTCAACAAAAGCAAAGAGTTTTCACAAGAAAAAAAACCTCCTATCTCCACAAAATGAAAGCAAAAGGATCAAAAATAGTTGTTAAAGACACTAAAGAAGGATGGTCATCTAGAAAAGGCTACAGAGCTAGACTCTGTATTATAATTGATTCTAATATTATTTAGTCACATATCAATAATATGAGAATTATTATTGATTGACTTCTCCAGTTTTATGTATTTTAAAAGAGGAAGATTATAGATGCATGTATTTGTCATCTGCACATTATTACTGACACACAATTGTTGAGCATTTCCAGTCCATAATTTCTAATATTTGCTGTCTGAGGAATGAAAGGTATATTAACCAACACATTAATCTCAGATTAATTAGTCACAGTAGGATCTTTCTTACTGGGGCAGAAATAAAATGCACAAAGCTGTAAACATGCTGAGAAAATAACAGAAGAGGGGCTGAATTTACTTAAAAGATTAAAATACTTGGTACTCAAAAAGAAAACAATTACCAAGTGATACATCCAAGGCAGGAACATCACAACATTCCAGAGGCACAAAACAATTTTTTTTATTTACATGGCAACAAGTGAGTTGCTACAGACCTCTAACCGAGCACCTAAACTGACTTACTCAACACTTCACCTGCTCTTCTCTTGAAAATTTGTGTTAACACAATAAAATCTGAGTGCTGTCAATCCACAAAACCTGACGTTACAAGATTTCTAGCACTGGGCAAAGTTTCTTCCAATACCATATACCTTGTTTCTTGATGCCTCCTCTCGTCACTGTCTTTGGAAGAACATCTTACTGCAGACAGCACAAGAGGACTGTGCGAGAACAAGATTCTTAAATAGCACAAACACCAAGAGGAAGACAACAAATAAATTGACAGAAACCTGTAAATTTACCTCAGTGATATTACTGATGTTGGCAATAAGTTGGCAATAAGGAATGAAAAAATTAGGGCAATGCCACGGGCAAGTCAGGAGAATTTTGCTTTTCAACATGCAGTTAAAGAAGGATCATGGAGATGTGCTTTGTGGGATCCACTGCTGCCACTTCTAAGCCTCCCTGGCAAAATACCCAAATTTGATACCTCAGTTACGTGGGGGCAGTTACATGTTTTTGTTTCCATAAGACAACCTCCACCGTAGTGGTAAAAATGGGTACTCTACCTCTAACAAAGGCTGATGCAGGCTGAAATAAGCCTGTATTGTCAAGGCTGCACCCTTTTTAATACAGTGAGTACAACTGTCTTGTTCAAGTGCTGAGCTGTCTCTTCCAAATCACTGGCACCACTATTTAGTTTTCTAATAATTACTTAGAGGAAAATGGAGCCATTTTTGTAGCCTGCAACAGAATTATGTATTTACAAAGCTGAAAGGAAAGTGGATAAGTCTGATGATATGGTGACATCCTAAGACCTGTCAAGTGTGCTGGCTGTGTTTTGCAGCGTGAAGGACAGAACCAGGAGGTAGATCAAGAGTCCTTCAGGGACTCCTGCCAGCTAGGAAGGACACAGCCTAAGGCTAAGGATGCAGAAATGGGTAAGTCACAGGCTTGTCCTTTACAGGATGTGAGGATGATACACAATGAGTTTAGATTGAAAAAATACAAACAGAACTCAAAATATTTTCTCTCATAAAGTGTAAAATCATTCGGTCAAATGCAATCTAAAAAAAGCATACTGACTTGGTAAGTTAGTGAAAATCTGACATTCACTTTTCTGTCTCAACATCTGCTGAGTTGTCAGCTATTGGTTTCTGCTATGCCTGGCACTGATGTAGCAGAAAAGTGGTGAATAAATACTTGCCAATAGCCAATTTCCTCTGAATTAGTAACCTTTTATAAATTCCAATTTTCTGTCAGCAGTGTATGCCTCCAAAACCTAAAACAATAAAGAAAACTTGGAATTTCTCCTCTGCTGCAGTGTAACAGTATTCCTTTAAATCAGCCTTTTGAACACAAAATATCACAAAATGCTACCTCATCTATTTCAATACTTATGATTCTCTCAGGCTTTCGAGTTTCACTGTGGATTTTAAGTTACTTGCTTCACAGGGTTAGTAGCACATAAAATATTCTAGTAATTTCTACTAGAATTTTCTCGTTACAATACAAGGTGATATCAGCTCTCCAGTGCTACAGATTTCCATCTGAATTTCTAAATCTGAAGTAAGAAAGCCTTGTGTTGCTTTTCCATAGTAAAAACCTTCCCCTTCCTTATGTGTCTCACCTTCAATCATTTGCTTGAGTTAACTATCAGATTCCTATTCGAGCTTGTTGTTGGAAGTGATAGATCATACACTTGTACATACTGAAATCGCAACTCAACTCAGATTTTGCAAAAACATGAAGAAAAGCTTCATTGACACACGGAATTCCAAACAAGATTAAACTGATTAACAGGTCATGATTTATTTACAGTTTAATGGATGTGAACGTTCCCCAATTTGATTGAAACTAGACTTCTATAAACTAGGAAAAACCTTTCCATCCCATGAATGTTTCATTTGAAACACACTGACTACAACTACTGAAAGGTGGTCATAGAGAGGTGGGGGTTGGTCTCTCACTCTTCTCTTTCCTTCCACAAGAAAGAAAAACTTAACTGAAGAGGCCACCAGGCCTTGGAACAGGCTGCCCAGGGAAGGGGCTGAATCACCATCCCTGGAAGTGTTTAAAAGTTGTGTAGATCCAGAGCTGAGGAACATGTTTTAGCAGTTGGGTTGGGAGAGCCTGAAGGTCTTTTCCAACCCAAACAAGTCCATGACTCTACATACCAATTCTAATCATCAACCCAGCGCATTACCAGGTCACAACTAAATCACATCCCTCAGAACCACATTTCCACGTCTTTTAAGTCCCTCAAGGGATGGCCATTCCACACTCTGAACAACAGATTTAAAGCCAAAACATGTGCTAAACAAAGTGTCTTTTCCAAAATGTTAAGCTGTTCTTTTAAAATGTTAGGAATAAAGATTTGCTCTCATTGGGCAGCTGCAACAATGAGTGCTTCAAAAATGCAGCAACTCAAAACCATCTTGCCCAAGTTATAAATCCATGAATATGAGCTGATGTGATATATTACTTCAGCTGAGCAGTGCTACTGAGGTCTCTGGAATTTCAGACACACAGAAACCACAAAATACAGGTTTTCAACACTTACCTAGGAATACTTTACAATCACATCCTACAAGTCTGACTTCTGTATTGCTCCATTTAATGTTTTTAATTACAAAGGCATCCAAGGACTAAGATGCTCCACCAACTACAGAAGCCTCACGGCTTCATGATACAAATACAGATCCTTTACAACCACCACAGTACAGGCAGCAGTTATAATGCTGAAGAGTTTCAGCCAAAAGCAAGAATCATTTCAATGCAACAGAGGCTTATTTTGACAAGTTCCTGAAACAAATCCCTAATAGCTGTCAAATCAACCAGTACTGCCACAAAACGGATTTAAATCGCACCCTCAGCGCTACCCCTTCTTTATGCTGACAAGATTTTCCTTTTGCCATGCTGCAGACGGACTGAAGATCAACCTTCCTTGCAGCTCCTAGAAAACTCTCCAGCTGGATTCACACACTTAATCCTATTTGCGCCAAGAGCTATTTGTACTTTCAGTAACACGGACTTAGGCCAGGTTAAAGTCTGAACTTCAGCCTAGAGAAACAGCTGCTATTGTTGGATCACAGTTTTTCCCAATTAAACCAGAGCAACACTTCATAAATGCCACTTCAGAGTCCTACAAAATGATGGAGAATCATTGCCTTGCTCTTATGCGCCCAACTGACATCCTCTACACATCAACCAGACTCTCCCATCCACGTATCTTCAAAAGGCTGCCCACTATTAAGAAACTATATTAAGAAACAGGATGAAAAGAGATTTCCAGAATCTGTAAAAACAGAAAGTGTAGGTAAAAATAAAAGGAGCAAGCTTTACAGAAAAATTAATCAAACAGAAGCTGACCACATATGGAAAACACATTTTAAATTTTCCCCCTTCACTTTGTCCTGTTTTTCATTAAGCAAGAAAACCCTTCATGTTTTTGGGTTGGGCTGTAGTTAGGGCTATTTTTGGTAACAACAAGTACTTCAGTCTCATTTTCTTAAAAGTCACCATTACCCAGCTGGGGGAAAAAAGGCTGACAAGCATCAAACGCCGAAATGAAAAAAACTAAGATACAGCTTTAAGATGCGCAATTACATAAAAGCTTGAAAAAACTGTAAGAGCACAAGTTTTGAACTAAAAACACAACAGTGCCTCCAGCACCACATTGAAAAAGTGTTTTTCTGTAGTGTTTTATCCATTAACTTCTGTAATGCTAATAGTCCTTGCCATGTTCCAATGGGAAACCTCTCAAAAAGAACCAGCAATCTTGGAGACAGTATCTCTAGTTATTTTCCAGTGATAACTTTCTGCTGGTCCCATTATATGTCTACAAATGTTAAAACAGTTGAAGAACAACTGAGTAAGTCCCACATGAGATTGGTTGGTAGAAAAAGTAATGTCAAAGAAAGCTACTGGTATCAATATAAACAAAAGAAAAGCAGCCAGATTAGGTGAAGAACTGCAAAATGGTCACGGCTAAGGCAGCAACTGCCAAGGAATTTTGCATTGATTTTAAAAGGAAGATTAAAGTCTGGATGCTTCATAGCCATCTTCAAATGCTACTCCTAAAGTAAATCGTTGTGTGGCACAATATCCTTGTAAAGGGAGGGATGGACTGAAGACTTTTACAATTTCAGTAATCACAGAATGGTTTGTGTTGAAAGGAATTAAGAGATCACTCATTTCCAAGCTTCCTGCCATGGGCAAGAACACCTCTCATCAGACCATACCGCCCTGAGCCCCATCTAACCTGGTCTTGAACACTTCCAGAGAGGGAGCATCTACAACCTCCCTAGGCAATCTGTACCAGTGCCTCACCCCTACTCAGAATGAGGAATTTCTTCTTAAGATCTAATCTAAATCTCCCCTCTTTTAGCCTGATGCCATTCACCCTTGTCCTATCGCTAGCTGCCCTAGTTAAAAGTCCCTCTCCTGCTATCCTGCAGCCCCCTTTAAGTACTGGAAGGCGCTATAAGGTCTCTGTGGAGCCCTTTCTTCTCCAAGATGAATAACCCAAATTGAGCCAAGTCAAGATCACAAAAATAAAGTCTTAAATGAAGAACTAAGACAACGAAGGCAGTAGATTCAAGTAGTTACACTGCACTATAGGGTGTCCTCAACACCAGTACTCATCAGAAGGAAAGGCACAATGCAATACACACCAGAACCAATGGAGAAGTTGGGATGGGATGGGATGAAGACTTGGAAAAGAGGAAGTGTGAAGGCTTCAGCAGCACAAGGAAGCTTGAATAGTATTGAAAAATCAACTGCTAGCTGCATCTGAAAATAAAAGTGATACACAGGCAGCCCAAATCTACGCTGCTTCTGAACAAAACTTCTCAACAGAGAAGCACTTCAGTCACTCAGACTAATCAAGAGAGATTAGATTTAGGACAGAATTGCAAATGGAGGCTCATAAAAGGAGAGCAGTACAAGTCATCCCAGCATCCAATTACACCAGGATGAAATAGTACTACAGAAAGATCAATCCAAAAGCTGTGGAAAATGGTTTCAGGCAAGATCTAGACTTCAGAAAAACTGCCGCACTGAGCTGTGTATCAATAAACTCTTTTCTCTCACAAGAATACTCCTTCCAAAAATAATCTCACCATAATCAAGTAACTTCCTCTGTACAGGATGCCTTTCAGGTGAACTGCTTATTATAGTCTCATCCAAACTCATCAATACTGTAAAATAAAAACCAAGGTTATTACCACCTCTTCAAAACATCATCTAGACAAGGAGCATCCTGTTGCTTCCAGCCCTCTACAAAGAATGAGGTGCAGACTTTTGTTTTCCCCAGGTTACCTCTTCCCATCAAAACTATGATTGAGTAACTTAAAAGCAGGTTCAATGAAGATTTAAGCTGAAACACTTCAAAATAAAGTAATCCATCAAGCCACTCCTGAAATCTTTGTATGAAGCCTCATGAAGGTATTTCTCCAGAAAGCATACAATGAAGCTGAAGATTTTAGTTTTATTTGGTCAGTTTTCTGACCAAATAAAACTAAGGTTAATTACCATGACTGCAAGAGACCAAAAGACTAGATCAAAAAAAAAAAAACCCCACACACATCACAGGTCACTTTACAGACCCAAAGTACAGATTTCCATTTTTCTTAATTTGTAAATACGAGTAGCCCATAAAGAGCTACATTAAGGTCTTTAAAGTGATCAGATCGTAGTAATGTCTGCAGCACAGGAAGAAAGATAAAGGCCATTTTCAGCTGCACTGTCTCTGACAGAAGATACTACATACTTTTTACGGTTAATTTTGTTATTTCAAATAAGATCAGATTTTTTCACAGCTACATTGATTTCACAGCATTTGTATAAAAGCACAAAACAATCAGTCACATCTTCATTACCAACTAGATTTTTAAAGATATTTCATTGGTTTCTTTTTGCTCATAGGGTCAATTTCCCAATATCACAGATAATTACAACTAACAAGTCATCAGGCATTGAACAGGCTGCCCAGGGAGGGGGTTGAATCACCATCCCTGGATGTGCTTGAAAGCCATGTAGATCTGGAGCTTAGGGACAGGGTTTTATGGTGGCCTTGAGACATCCAAGTTAACAGTTGAACTCAACGATCTTTAAGGTCTTTTCCAACCTATACAATTCTATTCTGAAGGCTTAATTATCAGCCTTTACTCAATAAAGATTTGGAAGTCCCTCAAGTCTACTCTTCACACCAGGCAGGTTCCTCTTTCAACTTCTTGTGCATTTTCCTGAAAACCATCATCAGCACAAGTCCTAAGGCAGAGAATCCTACACAGACTGTTAGGAGTTGGAAGGGACCTCAAAAGATCACCTAGTCCAACTCCTCTGCCAGAGCAGGATCCCCTAGATCAGGTCACACAGGAATGTGTCCAGGTAGGTTCTGAATGTCTCCAGAGAATGAGACTCCACAATCTCTCTGGACATCCTGTCCCAGGGCTCTGTCACCCTCAGTGAAAAAGTTTGACGTATTTATCAACATTAATGAGGTCACCTCTCGGTCTCCTCTTCCCCAAGCTAGCGAACCAGCTCCCTCAGCCTTTCCTCATCAGGTTGATGCTCCACTGTCTTTATCATCCTTACAGCTCTGTGTTGGACTCTTCCAAGCAGTTCTGTGTCTTTCTTCAACTGAGGAGCCTGAACTGGACACAATATTGCAGACGTGGCCTTATTAGGGCAGAGTAGAGGGAAAGGAAAACCTCTCCGGACCTGTTAACCACACCCCTTCTAAACCACCCCAAGATGCTACTGGCCTTCTTGGCCACAAGGGCATATTGCTAGCTCATGGTCATCCTGCTGATCACTAGGCCCCCCAGCAAAGGCAGATGAATCAAGTGCTAACTAGCAAATAGACCCTATAAGACATAACCCTAGAGATAATGTTTTGATTTAGTGGTATTTTTCCGAAAGAAACTGAGTTCACATGATGTAAATGAAAGTCTAGTAAATGGGAACAACTGGGAGAATAACTTCAAAAATGGAATTAAGATCAAAGCTAGAACTCCCTTGTAGATGCAACCATCCAGCACATTGTTTCACCAGATCAGAAACATAAGTAAGACCTGCTGGCCATCTAGTGAGATGTGACAGACAACAGAAAGCATGGATCACTTTAGTCTTCCACCTATAAGAAGGAACAAGTGTTTTAATAACAGACAAAAGGTATGGGGGAAAAGCCAGCACTGACACTTTAGCCAGGCATCTGCAATCCCATATTTGGCAATAAAAGCATTAATTTTAAGATCTGAATGAAGATCATATTCAAGGGCCTCTTGTGCATGATCACTACTGGCCTAAAAGCTTTTTCCTAATCAATCTAATTATAGGGATATAACTTATATTCAATGCAGCAAGAAAACAAACTTCGCTTCTCTTTTCCTCAAAACTTTAGCGTCTGTCTTCCCACAGCCAGGGATGGGAGGAAGTAAACTTGCATTCAACCGAGAGAGGAACACGCCCAAAACAGTTTTTTCCTTATATTATGTTTCATATACATCTGTATTAAAGCTTTTCGATTCCAGCTTCCTTACCCAAAGCCTTGGTGTTGCTCTGTTTACTCCCTCTCAAATGCAGTAGCATTGTTTCCTCTACAGCAGAGTGATACCATCTAGTCCTTATCCCCCTCAGATTACCTAAAGCAGACTTCTATTGAGTCAAGAGCCATTTTCCCCAACCCCACCAAACTCCGTGATTTTTTGCCAAGAAGAGCAGCAGAATTCATGCAGAGGAGTAGAGATGCTCCCTTTTCCGAAGTTGAAAACCTCCACTATCAAACAGGGACTATAAATTGGTTCTCTTAACCTGCCCAAGAAAACAAACTTGAAATAGTTCCTGTAAAACCATCCAGTCTTTGCAACCACACTCCTACTCCAGAGATTTCACAACCCAATGAATACTTAGTATTTACAATTCAAACATCAGTCTATTGACTCAGACTGCAGCACGCTGCACAATATGGCTAGACTAGTTTTGGCAGATGCATATGAATGTCTTAACAAAGAAAAAAAACAATCTAAGCACCTTTGGATCATAAGAGGAAAATTTAAGGCAACCTCTCCTCACAATTTTCAAAATTAAGGATGGGCACAGTACATAGCAAACATACTCCTACCTGAAATGTGGTGTTAAGCACCAAACCTCTTAAGACCTCATAAAAAATAATATACTTCAGAACCTTTTTGCATAGAAGTTTTATGCAGAGCTCAATATTTCAGCTTTACTGGAAAACAAAACCCAAACATCTCAGTCCACTGCAGCTTTAAAGCTGTCCTTACCATTTTCACTCACTCCTTCCCAAAAGCTAAATATTTACTAATTCATTAAATACTATTTTAGAACTTCAGAGCATTTAACTGAGAAAGATCAACATTAAACAACCACTGCAGTTCGTATATCCTCAAACCAAAAGTGCCAAGAAAAACATGTAACAAGACAGAAAAATCTTAATTCATCCTGTTCCTCGTAAACCCAAACAGAGCTTGGTTTTGATTTATTCCCAGTGCTAGCTACTAATTAGCAAGTTAAGAAATGAGATAGTAAGGAGCCTTTTGTGAAAGGCAACCTAGAACAGTTTTGACAAGCAACTAAATTATCAGTGCAGCACAAGTCAAAATCACTATATACACACTTGAATGTAGCCAACAGGGTAATACAGACAGGGAAAAAGAAAACAAACCCACAAACAAAAAAACCCGCACCACCTTTCAAAACCAGCATTGCACAACAACTCATACATACAAATAAAAAAGCTAAAATGCAATGAATTTTACCAAAACTTATACTTTGTTGAGAACTTTTTTATTTATACATATATGCATATATGAATTATTCAAAGCTTCCTTTGCTACTTTGCAAGACTCTTAGAAAACCAGCCAAAACACAGAATCATAGTTTCCACATTCAGGCTTTATGAAAATATATAAAATCCATATTTGTATGCTGAAGGTCTCTGTAACTAGCTTAAAGCAAAATGAAACGTTTCAAAACAGCTGAAGAAGGCCAAGAGCTTAAGAAAGAGTTCCTATGTATTCTCCTTTTTTTACAGCCATCCTGGACACTGAAAAGAAAAACCAGTATGTTCTGCTGTTCTGGATGCAGCTGATTTATTTTATGATGTAGATTTTCAGATGGAGATTTCACATTATGAAGTGTTATGCCAAACGTCCTTCTTTGAGGCCAGCAAACCGACATGGCTGCTCACCATGGCAAAAAGTAAGAACTGGGTCTCTTTAGCTTGGAGAAAAGGAGACTGAGGGGTGACCTTATTAATGTTTATAAATACGTGAAAAGTGGGTGTCAGGAGGATGGAGTCAGGCTCTGCTCAGTGGCATCCAATGATAGGACAAGGGGCAGTGCATGTAAGCTGGAACATAGGAGGTTCCACATCAATATGAGAAGGAACTTCTTCACAGTAAGGGCACTGGAAGGGGCTGCCAAGGGAGGTTGTGGAGTCTCCTTCTCTGGAGATGTTTAAAACCCACCTGGATACGTTCCTGTGTGACTTGGTCTAGGTGATCCTGCTCTGTCAGGTGGATTGGACTAGATATCTTTCAAGGTCCCTTCCAATCCCTAATGTTCTGTGATTCTGTGAAAACCCTTCAGAATGGCAGTACTCTACAGATACAGAGCATGAATTGGACCATGAACAAACAGACCGCCAGATCTGTGCAAGAATTAATTCTGTACTTAACCTTCTAAGAGTCTTTGTCACACATGAGTCACACAAGTCAGGAAAAAAAAGTTATCCAGAGTTTACCAAATGTATTAGTGATACTTTGATGACAGAAAGGGCAGGACCAAAACTTATTTAATCCTTCAAGAGGAACCACCCAATGCGCTCACATGTAAGAAAAATGGGGGGGAAAAGGCTTCTGAGGAAAGCCTGGAAAAGAACTTATGCTTACAAAAGGCCCCATGATACAATGTTCAGATCAATTCCAAAAGCTTAAGTGGAACACGGGCAATTGAGTTCATTCTGAACAGAGTCTGTGCACAATGTCCTGCACGTGGCTTCTGTCCAACTTGGACAGTTGGACAACAAATGAAGAAATGGTTTAGTGGTGGGCCTGGTACAGTTAGGTTATTGGTTGGACTCCATAATCTTGGAGGTCTTTGTCAACCTAAATGACTATTTCATGATTTCAACATGTCATCTTATCCTTATTTGCAAGGACTTGGGTCATCTCACAGAAAAATCACCAAAAGCTGAGAGAGAGCAGCATACAGCAGGAATATCTGTCCCAGTCACAGTTTTCCATCTTTTTATCCCTGGAAAGTCAATGACTCATTATTTTTGCAAATCAAGATTTACATCTAAAGACTAAGCAGCAGCAAAATATGTTTCCTTAGTCTTCTCTTTTCACTTTCCCATCTTCAAATGCAGCAGACCAAGTCCTCACTTTCTCCCAGAATAGCTTCAAGAACCACAGCTTTTGCTTGCTTCTAGAAGAAAATAGCTCTGAAGCCATACATATGTTTTGACATATGTAGTCACTTGGTTAGAGCATGTGGAAAGAGCTAAAGATGGTTTTGAACAGTAAGTAATAAAAAGCCCTCTGGAAAAAGGTCCAAAGTACATCAACAAAAACCTGCCACCAGAAACATCAGAAACAAGATCCCTACAATGTACTGGACGTGAAAGGATGCTAAATATACTCAACAGTTCTGCTATGACACATCAACTTGAACAAAGCAGTAGAAAGGTATGTAAGGTACGGTCCTAGATCTTCCATTCCCAGAAGCATCATCAAGCCACAATGTAATTTTTTAAGTGGTCACAGAATCAGTTTGGTTGGAAGAAGCTTTTAAGATCAAGTCAAACCATCAACCCAGCAGCACTAGGTCACACGAAATCATGTCTCTTTAGTTACCTTAGTCTTCTTAGGTGGGAAATACAAATTCCTGAATTGATCATTTCTCCTGTTTGATTTTGTTGGGGTATTTTTTTTAAAAAAAAGACAAAACCTACCACAAAAATTCAGCTATGACGGGGTTTTATATAAAAAGCCAAAGAGAGGATGGGGAGATCTTACAAAGCAATTTATGACTGCAGTGCATTATAAAAGGAGATGCATATTTATGCCTCTTCATAATAAACAGGTAAGATTTACTGAGGTGTTTGTGTCGCTCAGATAATACTGTCATCACTAGGTTATGAACAAGAAATATCTAATGTGAAGAAACAAGAAACATTTTCAAAAGACAGATGGGGTGGAAATCTTAACTGGGGGAAAACTCTCAGGAAAGGAAATAAGGAGCAATTACTGCCAACCTACATTGGGCATCCACAGCCAACTCTCTAAAAAAAAAAAAAACCCCCATAACCTGCCATATCACTGTGTCAAAGTTTAAATCTGGTATTTTCTGTAGAAGTGCTAGAGGCTCTCAAATTCTTGTAAGAGCCAGCCTCAAGCTTGATCTAAGGTACAGTGAGCCAAAATATCTAAAATGTATTGAGATTCAAAAGGTTTCAGAGTCTTTTCAAACTATTTGCAGCTTCTTTTGTCTTCCTGAATGCTACTTGTGGTTCAAATGTTATAAAAAGCATTTATGTGAACTCAGGGTTTTGCTTTTTTCCTTGCCTTCCTCCCCTTGAAACCTACATTGCTTCCTCAGATATTAAGACAGCCACAGGTAACATACAAAGGACCTTTCAGAAAACTCCAGTATCCAGCATGACCTCAAACACAAGGAAAAATAAAGAAATGTAGCTTGAAACACAACTGCTCTTTCAGCACGAGCATCAAAAGCCAGACAACTGCTCACTTACATTTAAAAAGAACTCAAGAAGCCTTTTCAGGTAAACCAATATACAGAATTTAAAAAAAATATCATCAACTCTAACTTCAAAATGACTTAAAGTAAAATAGAGGAGTTTCAGGACAGCACCTGTATGGATCATTTGGTCAGACCAAAGGTTATTTTTACCTCTTAGCAACATGTGCTTGTGGGAGGTTAGAAACAGTAAATGAGAAATCATCTACAGTCAGGCTCTGATGCTATTAAACGAAAAATTTATTTCTCAGAAACCAAAAGCATGAACTCCAGCTAGTCACAACCTCTGAGCAAGAAACATCTGCAAAACACCTATTAGTAGGAGGGCTAATCAGAAGCCTCTTAAAAGACCTTTCCAGATGCATAGCCAAGAAACTGCAGGAACCAACCAACTAGTGACATCTTCACCCATGTTTACAGATAACCCCTTTCTCCCAATTAGTACCAATACAAAATTAAGTTTTTTAGTGAAAAAACAGATAGATGGAAGTATCAAGACTGAGAGATATTAAAAAAAACCACATATATACTGTTTAGAAGTTTGTCAGTTGATTACATGGTCCAGTTGTTGTTTTGAACTTGGAGGTCTAGATTTATTTTTAATTGGACAGGTGTATAAAAACATTTTGCAATTTGATGAACACTTTTTGTTGTTAGTTAAAGCAGAAGTTGGTTTTTTGTGTAGAACCTCTGACAGTCTGACAGCCCAAGTATCTGCAAAGTTCACAAAATCCTTCCTCTGCATCAGTTTTATTGTTAGTTATCTGAATGGCTGCCATTTGACATAAATCGACCAAAGGAGATAAATTCACAGTCAAATAAAAATCCGGACGCTGTCCTCAGTTCAAGCCACAGTCTACCAGCATATAAAAATCACATCCTTTTATTTATGGTCTGAAATAACTGACAATTCAAGCAAAACTTAAGGTTAAACTCTGACCTGGTCAATGCAGTCTCAACTCATTTCTTTGCATCCAGTCACTAAAACTGCTTGATCAGAGCGATCTCACTATTAAACAGTTCAACAATACCAGGTGAAAGGACCAAAATCTACAGGGCAAGAATTGAAAACAGGATGGTTTAGATTTTAACACTAACTGATATTAACAAGGTCACCTCTGGTATTTTCAGAGCAAGGAATGTACAAACGTGTAGACATTTAGGAGTGCTAAACCATGGTACCATTTCTTTTCACTTCACTTCTCATGCTGGAAACACTGAAGAACAGTTACTCACAAGCCCATGTAATCATCTCCAAGGTTTCTACATTCCTATTGTCTTTTTTCAGAAGTCTGAAGATAAAAGATTAGAAACCCAGTGACCAAAATGCAGTAAGTTCAGAAGGGAAGTGTCCCCAACTACAATTAAACTTGGGCACTGTTTTATTTTGCTAACCTCTCCACAGGTCATTAAGCAAAACATCACTCCAGCTTATTCAAGACCCAAGAAAACTGATGTCCAGAGTCAAGTTTTTATTCAGGTCCTTTAAAGATCTCCTTTTGTTATTTACTTATGCCATCCAGCATGAAGGCATCGGTACTTTCATTCCAGGGAACTGCATTAATCACTCAAAGGCCTCTCTGACAAACTGAGCTGCTTGTCTCATCAAGACTTTTCTGGGGGTGAAAAGAAAGTAAACAAACACCTTTTCATCAATGGCAGATGTAAATAGGTAATAAGGAAAACAGTGAAGCAAAAATAACCGGAAACTAAACTTTCTCAACCATGGAGGAACACATAGGAAAAGAGAATTGCTGACTTTCACAACCAACAGCAACATTCACTCTCAGGAAACCTACAGCTCCCTTTTCACTCTGCAGCATGGGACAGAAACTACAATGGTATCTCTTAATCAGAAAAAAACCATGTAGAAGTGAAGGCAAAATAATGGATCACAGTTTAATACAGATACAGAGTAAATGTTTTACAGATTTACACCACAGGGTTTGAGGAGCTATTTGAAGGCTCAGCTAGCTCTTTACCAGAATATTGTATCACAGCTGAATCTTTGAGGTCTTTCAGAAAATTCCTGAAATTCTTTCATTTGTAACAAAAAAAAGAAAAACCAAAACAAATGAGATTCTTCCAAAAATAATACAAATCCACCTCCATTTGGTGCAATAGTTCAAAATCCTTTAATTTAGTGAATTAATCAGCACAACCAGAGCCTCAATAAAGGGCAGTTCCAGCACAGCAGGACAACATAATATTCTATCACTGGCAGGTTACATTTAATGTCTAACCATACAAGTCCTAAATGAGAACTGTACTACACGCTTGTATTTTTTGTTGTAAGTTGCAGTGTAATTACTGGCTTAAACTACCTTCAAGGACAGAAGCTGAAACTTTGGCAAAAGAAAGACAGAACTGCTTGTGAAATTAGGAAGTCAAGACCCTCCAAACAACTTTCACTTCAAGCTTAGAGGGAATGAACTGTGCTGAAAGGCATCATTACAACTTTAATACAGCTTAGACTAACACGGACAGAAACAGCACAATTTCAAGGTAAACAATCACATAATCTTTCCAGTTGGAAATAACCTTTAAGATCACAGAGTGCAACCATTAACCCAAATGTCTCAAGGCCATTGCTAAACTCTATCCCTAAGCTTCAGATCTGCACGACTTTTAAAAACATACAGGGATTGCGATTCAGCCCCCTCCCTGGGCAGCCTGTTCCAAGGTGTGATGACCCTTTCCATGAAGATGTTTTGTCTCATGTCCAACCTGAACTTCCCCTGGTGCAACTTGAGGCCATTTCCTCTTCTCCTGTCACTTCTACGTGTGAGAAGAGACCACCTCTACAACCTCCTTTCTGGTAGCTGTAAATAGCAATAAGGTGCCCCAGCTGCCTCCTTTTCCTCAGACTGAAGAGCCCCAGCCCCTCTTTGGGCCCACTTCAGCACCTCAGTGTCTTTATACTGAGGTGCCCAAAACTGAACACCGTTACTACATTGGTGTTGCTGGTATGAGTAACAAAACTACTTACTGTGAAAAATTGGGATGGAAGTAAAGGTTGACAAGAACTCAAACAGAAACAGTAATTTGATTAAACACCTTCAGCAGCTTTTCTCACCTCTGAGTCTAATCATTCATGACAAATGACTGAGAAAATATAAAAATCAGACTAGCACATCAGAATAGAAATGAGAAAAAATTATTCTAAAGATAATGGTCATGATACAAACTCTAATTTGTCAGTAAATGTATTCAAGAAGCTGAACAGAAAAACATCCAAACCCAAAATGAAACAGTAGCATGGAACTATCATGTTCCATGATTTTGTAGCTTCAAACGGATTCACGATGAAGATCTGAAATGACTGTTGCAAGACTTGAACTTACTATTGTAAAATGAGCCACAGGGAAAACACACATATTGAACCAGAAGAGTCACATTCAGTGGGTCACAGTGGCTTTACTATGATTGGATATTTAGACCACAAATACTCCATCCAAGACTATAACCTTGGTTACAAAAGTAACCCATTCATTCATTAATTTAGTGGCATTTCTTGATAAAGCAGGAAAGCTGAACATTCTCAGAAACAGGAAGAAAGAAGGAAATTTCAACTCATATAGTATATTTATCTATTAAAAAACCCATAACTGGATTCTACAAATCTCATTCTGGGCTTTTAGCAAAGAATGAGTTTGCAGCTTGTAGCAAAACAGTGTGGCAGTGAAGTGGTACATGATTCCTCAGGGCTAAGGAACCGGAAATGTGACATCTAACAGGTCACTGCCCACAAGATGTGCAATGCTTAGCTCATATCCTACCAATGGACAATGACGGATCAGGACAATCTGCTTCACTTCTGAGGGTAGAATCAAACCAAGTGTTGGCCACCTGATAACCAATTTAATGAGTAAAATTATCTTTAGTTAGGTACCCTCTCAAACAGGTGATTAAATTCACGTGACATGAAATACCGTTACATCTGAGCAGCTACCAAAGCATAACCCGAACATCATGCAATGACCAATGATTTTAATATCAGGAAATCTGCAAGATTCATTCACTTGAATTTAATTGTGACCTACAAATCTCTCATCAACAGGAACAAGGACCAGCTTCAAGTGCTGATCTCACAATAATGAGCAAGTACAGGGAATATATGAAAAATCAACAGAAATTGTGTTCATGTGCACACGTACACATATTGATGTGTAAAATCAATAAGGACACTTTGATTTAGAAATAAAGTGAAAAACTGGTAAGCTAGGACAAGAAAAAACACCTGGAACAAAAACATTTATGCAGTTAGAAACCCAGCAAAACTTGCAACTGGCCTGTGGATGGCTAATACCACGACAGCATTAATTAGGCAAGTATGAAGAAGTTCCACAAAACTTCAAAAAAAGATAGTAAAGATGACATCTGCACAATGCAGAGCACAGTAATCTATTAGAGACCCAGCTGTAAAAATAGAAGAGTTCATACAATTTGTTATGAAAATGACCAGCAAATTATACCCAATACAGAAAAAAGAATATCTGCAACCAAATTACCACTGTTTTGAAGAAATAAAAGCCAACTAGGTTACAGGGAGATTCTTGCCAAATTTGGGGTTCATATCATATCTACACAATTGGGTAACAAGCCTTTTCCCCTTAAAAACTATTTCCAGGGAACAAACAAAGGATTTTAAGAGACAAATCGATTCTGATCAAAATGATACCACACAAAACCAAGTTTGGTTTAGTTTACATACAAACATCAAAGCCTTATAAAACTTTGCCTTAATTTTTCAAAGCAATATAATAATACCTGGTACTTAAGGTTAGTTTTCAGAACTCAAAGTTTGCCCAGCAGTGAACATTCAGCAAGAGGTATCACACTAAAGCTGGCATTCATATAACCCACTCAGGAAACTCTGCATTCAAACAATTTTTGAAGAAAGTAAAACCCCAAGGTCTCTTTAGAAGTTGTCCATTAAGCAATACAATTCCAATTAATGTTGCAATTGTAAACAACAAAAAATTGAGACGCAAAGAGTCATCATTTTAAATACCAGCTTCAGGTCTGGCCACTAGAGTCTTCAAGCATACTGCAGTACAACTCTGAGCACAGTGTGGGCAATGTTTAAAATGTTTAAATGTTTAAAATGAGCTTCATGAAAATTAGGATTAAAAAGAGATTATTGAAAAAAAATGCAGCCAACAAAGAAGGAGACTTTCTAACTGAAGCCAAGTAGTCACACAAATCTGTAGTTCAAACTGTCACTTGGACGCAAATCACCAGTCAGCTGGTGATTACTGATCTTCCATATCCTGAAGAGATACTGCTTTCAACAAGAGATCTCCAGAGTTCCTCTGTTCTGCCTTCTCACTAAACCTGTATCAACCTATACCCACAAAAAGGAGCAATATCTTATTGACGAGGCATTACTCCATCAATGGAGATTACTCCAGAGGAATGTGCTGTCTCTAGGAACATCCTGGCTCACCTCTGAGTTCCACCAGCTTGCTACTTTATCTCTTGTCAGTTCTGAATTCAGCATATTTTGTTTTGGCACCCTTGCCAGTTACTGGTAAGTATTAAGCTATCAGTTTTAATACTCTGAAGACAGCAGTGAACTGCACAGAATCAGTACATGAAAGGCAGTAAACTGGGGGGTTTAAGGTTATAAAATGCTTCAAAGAATTAATTCTGTGCTTGACTGAAATCTCACAATGTTGTCAACAGAATACCTGTAATTATTTCTTATTTAGAGAAGATATTTTGATTCCTAAGGGAGACATATCTATATTACACAACAGTTGAACTCAAACAGCTTTTCTTTACAAAAACAGTAGCCTGGAACCTGAAAAGAACTGTCAGACCTGGCCCAAGCCTGCTGGCACAGCAGTACCAGATGGGTGGTCAGATGCCACCAAGTGAGCTGCAGCCAAGGTCACAGTATGGAACATGGGACAGTTTTCAAAGGATGAGAGAATTGGAAGGATTGAGGTATTCTGAAGAAGGTGTAAGCAAAAAAGGAGGCAGGGCACAGTTAAGAAGCCAAAAAGGCTTTGGTAATTCTTTTCCATAATAAGCTTTTTCTTGCTAAGATACGTATGTCGGTGCAGACCCCTGTCAAGGAAAAGCTCCACAACTGATAACTCAATGATACCACCCAGGGAGGCTCAGAACTGGCTGGAAAGGTCACACCAAAGGCCAAACAACTAAATAGTGGCAGGGGCACTACAGAAACTTGAATTAACAAAGGATTTCAAACCCATAGCAGATCAATAAGGACTAGAAACATCCCAAAACGGTTTCCACTAAATTATACTGACCAGTCATAGGTTATTTTTAACTTAATTTTTCTTCCTGTTCTGCCATATGCATGATTTTGTCCCTGGCTTTAAAATTGGAGCTGGTGGGGAAGACATCAGACTAGAAAAGAACAAGTATCTCTGAGCTTCTGAGGCTCTTGGTACACACTGGTTGGCTTCATAAAAAACCCATCCTAGAAAATCAATAAACTGAATGGGTATTTCTAATCAGAACAGGATTCATTCACCAAAAACAGCAGTATCAAACCAGTTCAAGTTTTCTACAGTAAACAGTCAATTTTAAATCAGAACTTGCATTTTTTTCTTCACTATAATGTCAAGTCTTACAAAACACAGTCCTTTCCTTAGCACTTGTGCCAAAAAGCTGTATTTAACCCAAAACACCTGAGTGTGCATATAATTGCAAATGACATGCTATGACTACAATGCATGACATTTTCCTTTAAGTTGTAATCAACAGGTGACCTACAAGGCTGAAGCAACAATTGCAAAATGAAACAATTTCGTACAGAAGTTTCCAATGAGCTTTCAGAGTTGAAGCTACCACAGAGTTGTTCAAGAAATAGCAACTGTGTGGAAAAGTCCTCTGGAAAGTCACTTGGCTTTAAGTGTTCTGCACTTTGCAAATCATATTAAATAAAATGGAATTAAACTTCAGAATCCAACTTCTAATAAGGCTCATGAATCAAGACCTTGAAGTATATAGCTCTAGGAAAAGCCACCCCAGATTATTTTAAAGTACATAAAGCCTATAAGGAGAAATTTTTTCAGTTATGACTTCGCATCTACTTGGGTGTTGGTTCAAATCACATGTTACCAGCGTAATTTCAATACAAGAACAACAAACGAGGCAATTTCCTGATTCAGTGTTTGGAAAAAAGACACAGTGTTTGTTGCATACCTCGTTACACTAAAATAAAGAGAAACACACACACCCATTACTTAAGCAAGTTAATTATATTAATAACAGATGTAGCTACCATTTCACAATTAAGTTTAACTGTAAGCTATTAACCATGTCAGTATTATTTCTGCAATTTCTCTTAAGCATCTGACTTACACATGTACTTCCCTCCAAAAAAAACTTTCACAGCAGAGAAGTACAGAGAACATGTCTTGGATTTCAAACAGACCAGACATTTAGGGTGAGTTCTCATGTGTTTCAACAACTATCATGTACTTTAAGAGATTAAACACAATTAGGAAAGAAGCAGCATACCATGGCAAACTTGACATTTTTCCCACCATTTAGTATTTTGGACGTAGAATTAGAAACCACTATTTAAATGTCTTCTTTTCAAAATATCAAGAAGGAAGCTCAGTTTAATGAGAATTTTTGTCTATTTTGTGCCTTGTGTTAGTTACATTTAATGTAACCTGGAAATTAGCAACTATATTTACAGAAAAGACTGCAGTGGCATTAGAGGCCTCCAGTAATTTTAGTGATATTGACTCAAAGAATGAATTACCTGACAAAGCTACAGGCCATGGCTGAACTGGAGCCACTTCCAAAGCAACACCCCCAACCACATCAACACAGACAAAGAGCATCCATGTCCTGAGCCTGCTGCAGAAACCATGCTTTAGGCTATTCAATTCAACTACACAGCTTTATGTACACATAAATGTAAAAGCCCTCTCTCCAGCCTCACTGGCCCAACAGATGCCCAGGAAGTCACCACATGCAGCTATGGGCAGCCCCATAATCTCCAGGGCAGGGACAGACAGCATCTTATCAGCCAGGGAATAGGCATCTTATGGAGTATATTTATGCTTTACACATTTACTGTTACAGAACTGTATCACAATATCAGCTAAAGACCTCAAACCAAGCCAGATTACACTATCCAAAAGAAAGAAAAGAGCAATAATCACAATTCTACAAATCACACTTTACATTGCAATAACTACCAACAAAAGCAATCAGTAATACATAAACTATTTCACTCTCACATTTAAAACAGACACAGTTTTTCAAGGCACAGTACGACTTCATAGCACTGAAACAAGCCCATTTCTTTCCCCTGCCCTTCACCAGCTGTACTAGAAGTTGAGCCACAATTTTCTTAAAACAATTCCAAGTATCTGGTTTGTATACTCAGGCGTTGAAAGGATAGAATTAGATGTGGTTTTAATTTAGAAAACTAATGCAAATTCTGCCAGCAATTTTCCAAACAATGGTGCAAATTCGCATGCAAATGAATGAAGTCTCAGTAGAAAATACAATATTGAAACTAATTACAAGATTTTCTGATCAATATCTCATTTTCCACCTAACTGTGGACCAGGTTTTCTTCTCAACACTCAGTTTTCTACAGTTCTAAGTACAACTGCACTGGACTGTACTACAGGCAAACGTAAGAACACCACAGTCATTTTACACATTTTCCAATCCAATACGTTACTAAATCTACTACCTGCACTTTAAGCGACTTGCTTTTCATGAGAAAAACTTGGGAGGTAAAATTATATCCCCTTCTGCAATAGCAGTTTAGCAAAACCGTTCCTTCCCTCCTCCTTTTTGCCTGTAGATAGCAGAAACCTAAATTTCATTTAAGACTAAACAGTTTTGCACCAAGCAATGAATAACATACTCAGATGCAAGATTACAAAGGAACCTGTAATCAAGTTCCAAAGGAAGAAAGCAACCATCAAATTTTAAAATTCTAACTCACTTTGTAATCAAAAGAAAATTTTAAGTAACCTACAACAAGTTTTCACCAATTTGACCTTGTTTTCTAGCTCCACCAATAGCACTGTTACATAACATGCTGAATGCACACATTGAGCATAACAGTCATTTTATTGATGACAAAACATTGTCATCAAGTAAATCAAATTACAAAAGATAGGGGTAGACAGAAACAAAGAGACAGCTAGCTGTTATGAAACACTTCTAGTATTATTTTAACCAGCAGCATGTCAAACCAGAGTCATGTATCCTGCAGAAACATATCCATTACAACCAAATCTCCCCAACCTTGGTAACAATCTAGCACTATACAAGTACTCAAAAGATATAGGGAAAAAGAGGAAATCTGATGTGCTAGTGGGAATGACGGCAATCTGGGTCATTGCTAGAGCCTAAATGAACCGTTCTGCAGGGCATTATTCCATACTAACTATAGTTTTCCCTTCTCTAGTTGACAGGGAAGACACTGTTTACATTTGGTTTTCATTGCAACCATACAAACTCCAAAGGTTTGTTTAAATTAAGGCTTTGATTTTGTAGCACAGAATTTGATTTTGTGGCCACAGAAGTGCAGGATATAGCATATACAGGATCCTGCTGCCTGTGCAAGGGAAGATTCCAGCTTTACTTTAGGATCCCAGTTTGCAACTATTTGACTTTTTTATTCAAATGCAAATCAAAGTACTTCTACGATGCCATACTCACAAAGCACACTTTACACTAGAGCCACACAAACTTCTAACTTAGACCACAGAAACAACACAGTTCTGGTTCTTTATTCTCCTCCTCATCTCCTTGCATTTCAGACAATATATTCACTTTAAAACACTCTAGATTTAACAGTTTAGAAGAGAAAGATCCATATTTTATTAGATTATGCAAAACGTATTTATACCATCAGAACAGAATTTAAGTACTACATCACTACACCTTTAATGATCACCACTCTAAACAAAAGACAGACACTTACCTACTACCATGAGAGTGAACTCAAATCCTCTCTTCACAGACTTCCGGTAAACTTGATTTGGAAGATTTGCAAACCCCACATATCCTTCAAGGTTCTTCTGTTGCTAAGGCAAGAAATATTCAGGGAAAAATAAGGTAAAATTTGCAACTCATTACTTTGCTTGTACTTTTTATTTAAACATTTACTACATTTTCACAGAGCAAGCAAACACAGATTAGATAACTCTTCCAACATCCGTTTGACAAGCAGGTGAGTAGTGTAATTCTGGCTTTCTTATATTCCCAAGAATTGCAGGGGCACTGATGGGGCCTAATCTGACATCCTCTACTTCTGGGTCACAAAATGATGTTAAATCTAGACCTACACTGACACAGCGTTGCAACAAACCCTCCAATCAAAGGCAAAACACCAGCTGCCTTGTACACTGAATTAAGTTATACAAAATATTGCCTGCTACAAAGGGAGTGGAGAATCCTGTATATAAACCACCACTTAGTACTACATGAAAGTGTTGAAGGTGCTTAAATGCCTCTCCCTCACTGTGTAAGACTCACTGATCGCCCAGACATTGCCCACGTTACTTTTAAACCATTCTTCCAGTAGAATTATAAAAATGTGTTTGATTTCACAGCAGCTCTGAGGATTCTTGTAAGACAAGACAGCTCAGTTCTTTTACTGAGAATCTAAAAATACTTCCTGAGACAACTGTCTACTTAAAGCCACACAAGGTACTGTTTCTCCTGGAGCAATGATTTCAGGTTTTATGACAAAAATCACAGAATGGCAGGGTTTGGAAGAAACCTCAAAAGATCATCTAATCCAATCCCCTGCCAGAGCAGGATCACCTAGATTAGGTCACACAGTAACAAATTCAAGCTGGTTTTGAACACCTCAGAGAAGGGGACTCCACAACCACTGTTCCAACAGTCTCTCACCCTCATTGTAAACAAATGTTCCAAAGTTGAGAGAACATGTTTTGACACCACCTCTATTTCAAAGTTTTGAGAGGTCTGTATATTCACATAGCTGAAGTGCTGCCTGCAAGTTTAAATTGCCTAAGATTATCTTCAAGAGCAAAGAGGAATTCTAAAAAAAAAATTTAAAACACAAATCTGCTCTACTACCAGCACTATTGCTGCAGAAAGTCCCCATGAGGGATAGATGACAGCTAATTTAAGTTCGGTTTGTGGTGGATTCAGGCTTAATCGGGATGTTTTCTCTAAAACTGACATTATAAACTTAGTACATTATTAAGTCATAGAGTTTAATGCTTTTAATTACACCAAACATTCACTGCAAGGACATAAAAAAACCAGTATTCCAATTAAAGCACTGAATGCAAGAAGAACCAGCTTCTCTGCAATCCAACAGTGCTAGTCCATCAATTGACTTTCTGCTTTAAGTCACAAAACTGATTTCTCCATCTGACAAACAAAAATGAAGGGAGCATTGCTGAACTCCTTAACTCATACCATGTAAGACAGAACATCTAAGGGTAGCCAGCTAGAGCCAGATGTTGCAGTTTCAACTTCAAATACACACAATGCAACAAATGTTATTACTTCTCTAAATGTAGGAACACTTGCTTTGTAACAGCCAGGAATTTAAGTATTTGTTTTACTTTGCCAATCTTTTACTACAACTACACACTAGGAATAAAATCCATGTCCGTCTCAAAACCCTGAGTAGGAGCCAGTGCTTCAAAGATACTACATGACACGCAGGTGGCTGCTCTTTAAGATATTAGACTTCCTTAACAGTGGAGGTTCTTAACAACTATTAAGCAAATGCAACTGCTATTCATCCTGCCAGATGTACATCTAATCACAGACACTCCTTATAGTTCTAATTGTCAACCACCTTCATCTTTTAATGCCTACGTACCTTTCGATGTGTGTCATGCTTGCCAGAAACAGCTGAGCCCTTCATAGTTTTGCTACTACGAACTTTAAAGAACACTGAGTAGGAAATGCTGAACAAGAATAGATGGAAACTTTGGGGTTGTTTGCTCTGTTAAGTGGGTCCATAGCATTTGCACCCACAATTTTGGATAAACAGCAGTGTTACTGACCAGAAATATACAAAGCGTACAAAGTGTTACGCTTTGCTTTAATGCTGTGTTTAAAGGGAGCATTTATGCCCTCTAGTAAAGAGCCTTTACAAAAACCCCCAAAGTTGGACACCAGATTCAGATTTGTGGTATGCCAACTGCAATTAAACACAAAGCTTCCAAAGTTCTGATATTTCAACAGTTGCCTTCATTCGAAACTTGCTACTTTTGAGCAAACTGACACAAACTAGAAATTCAGTTTCTAAAATTCCTGCAACAGCTTTTAAAAGAAGTTACTTATTACTTTCTTTTGTTGGAGCACTGACTTCCACTGTATTGGTCATGGTTCCAGGCAAGATCTCATGTTCTAATACTTGCAATAGCTTCCTCTTCACCTTTCTGCCTTTCTGATTTCCAACCAGCTGCTACCTAAGCTCAGTTTCAGTTTACCTACTGAAACCCTACTGCTTCTTGTACACCCACCATAATACAACGGTACCTAAGTAATACTTACAGCTACTTTGTAAACAACATGTTTCCACCATTTCCAGTGTTGAAGGTATCAGTAGAATACATTCAGAGGTAGTCCAGTAGAACAATGGGTTTGAACCATTGCAGCAAGGAGTCAACACAGGTGCAGCAGCAATCCAGCAAGAGAAACCAGGGCAGTGGGAGGAGGGAAGGAAAAGCAAAGAAAAAGTTACTTCCATTTGTCCAAAGTTATGTACAACACTTCTCATCTGGTATGCTTAGTGTACAGTGGTTTACATTATCTTAATTTAGCTTATTTCATACATGACAGCTTCGTTTCATGACAACACACAACATGACCTCCATGCCATTTAATGATCAATACAAGTAGTTATTTAACAGCTCTTTTTTACTTTAATTATTCAGTGTGCTTGTTGTTTACCAGATAGCTTGTGCTATCTGAACCTGTAACTGGTTCAAGGCTGTTTATTTCCTTCAGAGAAACACTACATGTTCACCAGAACACATAATCTCATTTCACCACACTACTACACAACATTTCTGTTTTGAGTGGGGAAAAGTACAAAGATCAAAGCTATCATTGTGAACGTATCATAGGATTTTGCATTTCTCTGTCACTTTACCACATTCAGTGAAGAGTGTCAATCCACTTCATCAGCAATACAATAGAGCACAGCTACATATTCAGGTATAACTGTCACATTCAACAGCCAAAAAATAAAGAACTAATTAGGGGGCACGAGTTAAGTGTCTACTCAGCATCATCTAACTCTGTGGATGACAAGAGACCTATGCTAGTTCTCCAATGTGGCACTTCAACTACAAGCACAAAGACCCTTTAAATTTCTGGTTTTTCAGTAAAGAGAGAACCTTAGAATCATTTCGGTTGGAAAAGATCATAGTGCCCAACCATTAACGCAACTGTCTCAAGGCCACCACTAAACCCTGTCCCTAAGCTCCAGATCTACACAACTTGCAAACGCGTCCAGGGATGGCAACTCAACCTCTGAATCACAGAACCACAGAACATTAGGGATTGGAAGGGACCTCGAAAGATCATCTAGTCCAATCCCCCTGCCACAGCA
>JAOXOE010000506.1:28870245-28890193 GCA_028565055.1 Phoeniculus purpureus
CCCGTGGGCGCGTTCCTGGTACCTGGTACCGGCCCGTCTCCTTCAGCGGGGGTGGGGTGGGTAAGGGGTGAGGGGCTCCACTGATCTCTGTCGCTGTGGCTGCGGGGGAGCGACCGGGAGCTGCCTTTCGCTGTGCTTGCCCCCAGCTTTTCTCTGCCCCCCCAACCCCTTCCCCCGCCGCGGTTCCCGGGCGGGTCCCGGCCCGTGTGAGCTCTGTCTCGGCCATGGGCTCCCCCTGCTGCCCCAGGAATTTCACCCCCGGCCGTTGAAGCCGACCGGAGAATCGCGGAGGTTGTAGAAGGGGAGAGGTGGGGGGGGTGTCAGGGCAGGGCAGGGCCGGCCCTGGCAGCATCATGGAGCAGAGCGTGGTGGATCACCCGGTGACCCTCATCATCAAGGCCCCCAACCAGAAATACACCGACCAGACCATCAGCTGCTTCCTGGATTGGACTGTGGGCAAGCTCAAGTCTCACCTCTCTAAAGTCTACCCCAGTAAGCCGGTGAGTTGTTGGGCAGCCCTTGATAAGGCTTGTGGACAGTGGGGCAAGACTTTGCTAAGGTAACCTGCGAAATCATTGAGTCCTCCTGCCAGAGCCCCGTGTGAAGGCAGTGGCTGAAGTTCTGCTTCCAGGGAAGCTGGCAGTATCATCACATCTGCTTGTTGACATGCTTGAAGATCATCACGGTGTGGTGTCCTGAGAGGTGGTGGCATCACTGAAGACACTTGTGCTCCGTGTAACTTGTTTAGCATCTGGGGTTTAGATACCACAGTTAGCTGAATTTCACACTAATTTCTGTAAGAATTCTATCTAAAGTACTTACTTATAAGCAGTATATCTAAGATTACCACAATTCGGTGAATTCACTGAAGTGTGGAGCAGGTAGGTGTTTCTCTACGGTACAGTTTGTCATAATATTAATTCAGCAGCCTCTGGAATCATTGCATTTATTTTTTCTTTCACCTTCGCAAAGCAATTTTTCGAGGTGGTGTTGAAAGCTGTGCTCTCAGGTATCCTGCAGACTTGTATAACAGCTGCAGCGCTGATTTGAAACTTAAAGACCTGTAGCTTTGTTTTCTTGTTTCCTGAGGGATGAGGCAGTTTATTTGCAAATTTTTTTTAAGTTCCAAACTGGGCAGTTAAAAGGAGGCTGCGAAAACCACTCGGATTATAATAGAAGGATAACACTGTAGCTGTTTAGAACGACACACATACAGAACAATGTATTTGAAAAGTTGTTCAGAAAACTGTGTAAAGGGAGTAACTTTGCTCTCCACACTGCTAGCAGCATGTGGGACCTGGGCCTCGTTGTGAGAAGCATCAGACAGTGGTGGCGTTTTTGTTGCAAGTGGTCGGGAGTCACCTAGTTCAGTAAAAATTGGTACTAGTTTGTTTTCTTTCCCGGGCAAGATAGGGAGACAGTAAAATAGTAGCTTTGTGTCTTAAAAGGAGAGAGAACTCCTTTTGGAGGAAGAAGAAAAACAGTAAACAACTTGAACTGTGTCACTGTTGAGCAGTATTTAAGAGTTTGTGGATTTGGTTGTTGTGAGTAATTCTCTGTTGAGGAAGAAACAAATACGCGACTTCAGCTGATTGCTGCTTCTTCCGCCTCACTACGGTCTCCTCTTCTGACGTATTTGTGCTTAAACACGTAGTTTTCTGACTCATCTTGCTAAACTGGGTCTTAATGAACGAGAGGTTTTTACATTGCCTGGTAGGTTTTTACTGTATTAAATTCCGGTTTCCTGGAACGTCTTTTCTTCTGTTGAAAATTGATTCTTCACCTTGGCATGCCTTGTGTTATTAGCTGACTAGCTGAGAATCTCCAGAGTGGTTCCGGGTTTAAAGAATGGGGAGTTTCCTCAGTGAAGATGAAATCAGTAATTTCATTTTCATTTGTTATTTTCTGTGCTTGCAATTAAACTCGTGATTGAGCACATTATTTTATAGACCATTTGAAATTACAGTTATAACATGAGAGGGAAGAAGGGTATTTCATAGGGTGTCTCCTATGCATAGTAAAATCAAAGTGTGTCTTTCTCTTGATGATGTTGAGTAAATTTGTTTAAATCTTTGTGGTTTTAGGAGCTCCCTCCCTCTTTTATTTTTGCTTTAAACCAGATCAGTGTCAAATGCTTGACTAGATTTCTGCATTCCCTGACTGTGTTTGGTCCTGGAAATAACCTTTGTTCCAGTGCTGTTTTAAGACGACGAGAGTACGTCAGAACACAGATGCTCTCTACAGGTATTGCTGTGTTCTTGAGGGTACGACATAGAAATCAGTTGCATATTTTCTGAAGATGAGAGGTTAAAGTAGCCAAATAAGAACTCGGGCCTTGAGGCAGTGGTGTCTGTGATTTGCCCTGATTAATTTGTGTGAACAATGCTGCTAAATAGATACAAATTCCAAGTGTAGGCAGGTTTAAACTGCTTTGGTAGTTCTTAAAGTTGGTGGGTTTGCTAAAGTAAGTAATTGAATAACCTAGAAGATTTGTAACTGTATTGAGTTAGCTTGTGGGTCTGTACTAAGCTTCATAGTCATCAGTACTTTTTCCTCTGACTGGAACAATTTTTCACAGCAGTTGCAGTGTCTGTACATGAAATGTTTAAGAAAATTCGTGATATCAACCTGGTAGGTTTTAAATCCACCAGGCTGCATTGATTTCACCCACAAACATGGACTGCTGTTCTCATTTCCTGCAGGACCTGTCACCTTACACACACTTTGCCCACAGGTGGGTGGGTGTCTGGGTTTTTATTTCCTGTGGAAGAACAGGAGAGGGGCCGAGTGACCAAAATGATGTAGCTGAGGATAGCTCAGAGATTGCGTTTCCAAAGGAAGCCGCTGTGTTTGCTTAGGTCTGGTGGTTTTGATGATGTACTGGGCACAGTTAACTTGGACCAAAGCACTGGAGAAGGAATGTTGCTTAAAAACAATAGGCAAAAACCCCACTAGCTATTGAATTTTTAGTTTAAAATGCATTACTTTTGGATTATGATCTGAAAACTCTTTCATCTCACTTGAGACTTGAGAGTCCAGAAGTATTTTATGCAATGCTGTGTGCTTGCTCCTGAAAATGGGGCTGTTCTAGTTACATTCTTTTCTCTTAGAAGTGTTTTTCCATCCCGTTTTGTTGTTTAGGCTAGCAATGAGCACGCTGTTCTGTGAAGCAGGACGTGTGGTAGTGAACCTCTTCTGGCAGAGGATGAATTGAATGCCTGTTCCATTTACTTTGGCATATATGTGAATCACTGTGTTTTGACACTTAATACCTCTTCTTCCGTATGCAGTTAAGAGACCCAAACATTTCAGACTTCCAGGATGGCTTTCGCTCTGAGCAAGTGACAATGCTGGATTGCAGAATTAGGTAGTGAAGTTATTTGGGGAGGGCTGTGGGATTTGAGAGCTCATCTTCCTCTGTTAGTGTCTCTAGTATGATTAGCAGTAATCAATGCACATGTAACCTTTTCTTTTGTGGTTTTATAGGGAACTGAAACACGTTACCAAAGGTGTGCAGTCATCAGCTTTGAGAGGTCATTCTAATCTAGCAGTCTGTTCTCTACAAATATTTACATTTAAAAAAATAATCTGTCCTATTTATATTGTGTTTGTGAAGAGTCTTCATTAGTTGAGGCTGAGGGGAGCCTCTTGTATAGGGTACTGCAGAGACAGGTCTGAATTTGACTGTGTAGAGAGCTGTGAGATGGATGATAACAGCACTCCAGTGCCAGGCTGGGTGGTGATACAAAGACTGGACTTTGGGGGTGGTTGTTCTTACAGATTCCCAATTTTGTTTTCACTACTTATGTGTTCTAATTAATCTCCGGGTAATTGTCACAGGACCCTGAAACGGAGGTTTCAGAGTTTACTCCTGGCTCTACCAGTAACTGATACTCAATCAATTGAGCTGTTTTATCACAGTATCACAGTACAGTAGGGGTTGGAAGGGACCTCAGAAGATCATCTAGTCCAATCCCCCTGCCAGAGCAGCCATTGGAACTGCAAATTGCTAGTTCCTTGTGCTGTTAGAAACTTAGAAAAATACTGTATTTGATTTATTATAATTAAAAAGGCATAAAAATGCAGAACAGACAATTATTTTTCACTAGAAGAGATAAACAGTTGTGTAGGCTGCAGCAGGTTATACACTCAAGTTTTTTGAAGACATTTTGAGTCATGAGTAGTTACTGTGGATTTGGGAAAAAAGCTACAGCAAAAGTTTCTCAGATTCAGTGTGTTCTTGTGTGAAAGCTTTTTCTAATTACAGAGATCTGGATCTGAGGTATTTGTGTCTTAGTATCAGCATGAATAAAACTGCAGAGTATGCAGGAGAAGAATGAATGAGAGGGAGGAGAGGTGTTGTAAGAGTAGCTGTTTGCAGGGTAGGGAAATTCTTCAAGTATTCATCAGAATCACAGAACATTAGGGATTGGAAGGGACCAATCCTAGTCCAATCCTAGACCAAGTCGCACAGGAACATATCCAGGCAGGGTTTTAAATATTAATCAGAAAAAATGTTGGAATATTTCATGTGTGTCTGTTCACTGGTGTTGGTCTCCCATTTCTTCACCTCAGTCCTCTCTGACAAGTGCCAAACACTGTAGTGTTAATGTAGGATGCTAACAGTAGTTAAACTAAACCCATGTACCAGCTGGATTCTCTTTAAGAGTCTTCTGATATGGGTGAATATTTAGAAGGTTTTCTGTGTTTTAACAGCTCCTTTTTTTTAAAAAAAAGACTATTTCTGTTTCTGAACTGAATTGAGTGGAATTGGATTTTATTGTTTTTTGTTTTGTTTCCCCAAGTATGCTGCCCATTGCTTTAGTGTACTGGCATCTTACCATAGATAGGTACTCTAAAAAAATACTTCTCTTTGTAAAAGATGGTGACTGTTGTCACCAACTCTTCCATCTAGAAGCTATTACTTTATGAGTTATGTATCATTTGTTTGGAGGAAAAAAAAAGAGAGATTGTGCCATTACCAAGGTATTTTCAACCTGGAAGTGCAAGAATGGGCAAATCAAGCTTACCAATGTTTAGAAGCTACTTTAAAATAAAACAGTATTTTGCTGCTTTATGCTTTTTTATAATCTCCTCCTTGTTTTTTTCTTTTGTGTTTTTTTTATTTATGGCTTTTTTTAGGTGGGGATGGGGGTCAGGGACTAATAACAGAAATTTCGTGTTGGACAGAGATGAAAATTCTGTATATTTAAGTTATAATTTTATCATCCTACTAACTGCATTTTGGTTTTTGCCTTTTTTTCTCCTTTGTCCCAGCCACTTTTCTATGCCTGGGAATGGGAGCAGGGTGAAGAGAAAGTCTTTGTTAAAAGAAAGGAATTTAAAAAATACACTTGATCGTTTACTTGAGCAGCATCTTCCAGTGAAATGTTGTTAATTGCCATGGTGCTGTAGCAGGATGAATTTGGGTGTTAGGCTTGTGAAGCCTCTGAAATGTTTTTAAGGCTGTCTGGTGGTGGTTGGAATGCTAAGGGATTTTTCTCATCTGCAAATATTATCTCCAGCTGTATATCTGTACAGCAGGAAAAAGCTAAATTCCTTTCTTTGTCCCATCTCCTAGTCTACAAAGGATCAGAGGCTGGTGTATTCTGGCAGACTCCTTCCTGATCATCTGCAGCTGAAAGATGTTCTCAGAAAAGTAAGCTTTATATCAACAACATATATTTGATCAAAAGCCCTTTTTGGGAAATAGGAATTTAGATTTATGTTGTTTGACTTCCAGTTTTCATTGTTGTATTTAGAGATGTAACCGTGTAACATTGATACGTTCTGGACAGTGTGTGTGCCAGGGTGACGCTTGTGGACCAAGGAATGTTTCCAACTGGTGGCAGAGCATCTCGGCTTTGGAAGTCCCAAACAATATGAATGGAATAATTTAACAGATCTGTTTTGGTTTCAGACGTGACTTCATTTCTTGTACATACACAAGTGCCACTTCTAATATGTGTTCTTAGGTTAAAGAAAGCACATTAAGGGCAATATATTTATATACAAAATCAGAATTCATTAATAGTGTTGCTGGGACAGCTATTCTGGTTTTGTTCACAGAATCACAGAATGGTTTGGCGTTGGAAGGGACCTCTAAAGTTCATCTAGTGTTCCCCCAATGCAGTGACATCTCCAGCTAGAGCAGGTTGCTCAGACCTCGTCCAACCTGACCTGCAATTGTTCCAGGGATGGGGCTTCTGCCACCTTTGGGCAACCTGGGCTAGGGTCCAACCACCCTCAGCATAAAAAAATGTCCTCATCTTCCATGTATCTTACATTCATCAGCTGTTAACCATTCCTGATGATGTTGTAAAGTTAGTTTGTTCTTAGATTTTTCTTTTTTGTTCTGCTGGTTTATCTTAATTTATTAATTTAAACTTTGGATTCTTCAGCCAGCATTTAAATCCAAATCCTGAATACATGTGACATGCCATGTAGGAAGTCTTCAAATACATGCACTTCGTTCTCAAATTGGTTCAAATAGTTAAGATTGATGCTACCAGGTGATAGTGGCTTCATTAAGTTAGTGAGTTTTTAAAAATTTATAGAATTGGGTGATACTTAGGGCAGATTATCAAGGACTTTGTTTCAGTTTTGATGGCTACAGAAAGCATAATGTATTCTGTTTGAGCAGTCTTTAAACTCTTTGTAATCTCTGTAGTTTGTTAATTATACAGTGTGTAATCCTAAGAAACCGGCGAGTTCTGTCCTGGCTGTTGGTGATGAGAGTTGTTTGTAATGTACTGAAGTACAGAAAACTGGACATGGACTTGCCAGCCAGTCTGTGCCCTGTACCACTTACAAGCTCATGAAATCACTTATGTAACTTACCTCAGAACTTGTAAAGGACAAAACAAAGTCTGAATCCATTGTGTTCACTTGGCCTCCTTACAGCAGACTAGTTGTAGGAAACACGATTTCAATCCTAGCTTACGTGCTAGAGGAGAAACTTTGCCTAACTCATGTCTTCACTCTACAGACACTTTATTTGACTTGCAAGGTATTTTAGTAGCTACAAGCCTTGGTTTCAGTGAAAGAGATTTAATAAATTTAGAAATACGTTCACATTATTCTTAAACACAAACTTTTAAAATTTATGTTGGAAGAAGAGGAGGTTTTTGTGCTCAAGCTTTTAAGAGCTTTAAAAAAAGTATGTTTACGTTTAAATTCAATCTCATTCTCTGCCATGACCTTCCTATTTGATTAACTACAAAGTCCTAATATTGTCTGAGGTTTTACTAAATCTCTCAATTTAGCTTTGTGAGACTTGCTCTTTGATACTGAGAAGTGTTGTTTGGCTGATATAAAATACCTTGAGGCTGAAAGTTTTGGCAGACTTGAAGCATAATGATGTCCAAAACATTCTGTATAAACAGAAATATATCACAATAAACTGTCACATGGAATACAGCTGTACGCTGTGAGCTTGCAGGATGCATCTGTTGTCTATTGTTGCCTTTTGAGGGGCAAGAAGGTAAACCAGTTAGGTTAAAGGCGTTTGATGTGGTGAGAATGCTGATGGCTGTGTTCAGTGCTCTCTGATCGTTGCTAACTGCCACGGACTGGTTAGAAATTAACCGAATAGTGAGGCTGTCCTTGAGGCTACAAGCCAATACACACGGGGCTGAGTTTAAGTGAGTGTGGTTATGCGTAGACTCTGCTAGCAGTAGTGCACGATAGAAGTAGTTATCCTAAAGTTTAAAACCTAAAATTAATGAAATGTACGTTAATATATTCTTTTCTCACAGTTTAAAAAAAGAACCCTTCAAACCTGCTATTTCTAAGTGTCATCTTGTTAACAACTGCAGCTTGACAGCATAACGCTGATTTCAGAATCCTAGAATCACAGAATGGTGGGGATTGGAAGGGAGATTGAGTCCAAACCCTCCCCAGCTAGAGCATGATCTCCTAGGGCAGATCCCACAGGAACACGTCCAGGCGGGTTTTGTATGTCTTCAGAGTTGGAGACTCCACAACGTCTCTGGGCAGCCAGTCCCAGCGTTCGCTTACCCTCATTGTGAAAAAGTGTTGTCTGCGTTTAAATTGACCCTCCTGTGTTCCAGTTCACGCCCACTGGTCCTTGTCGTGTCTCTGGGTCCTATCATACTGACCCTCGCTCTTTGGGTCTATCTCAACAAATAAGCATTGTTGAGATCTCTCCTTAGTCTCCTCCTCTGTAGGCTAAACAGCCCCAGCTCTCTCAGCATCTCCTCATCAGAGAGATGCTCCAGCCCTCTGATCATCTTTGTTAGTCTGTACTGAACTCTCTCTAGAAGATGGGAGGGATTTTTGTTGCTTTTCTTATTTAAAATTTGGATACTAAGGAAGCTGTAGTGTACAATTTAAATACTCAGTCATAGCTGTTCTTATTGCTATGACTATAAAAGGTTCGGGCTTTCTGCTGTAAAGTGGAGGTGCTTTCATTTGATCCAACCAAATGCCTTCACACTGAAGTTCTTACATCCATGTTGAGGGGGACGTATCCATGAAGAGTTGGCACAGGCCTATCACTTGCATGCTCACATGCATTCAAGTGGTGCCATTCATTCACTTCTTCGCTTTCAAATATTTAGGAATACTCCAGTGGTTTTATTACCATTCCCTGAGTGTGGAATGTCTGCAGGTTAGGTTCGAACCAAGCTTAGACTGGAGCGAGGTGGAAACAACAGATTCTACCCTTTTTTTACCTTGGTCTGCTCGTAGATTCCAACACCTACAATATTCATTGACTCCATTGTATCTATTGAATAGTACTTCATTAGACCTCAGAGCCAATGTAAACGTTTAACTTCAGTGAAACTGAACCCTGAAAAGGGTTTGAGGTTTTTTTTCCAAACTAAAAGTTGAAGCTTGTGATCTGTTCCCTCTCTTCTCTGTGTGGTCTTCTGCTGGTTCTGCTGTCCTGTGGTTCTAGGGAAAACTGGGGTCAGTGAGCATTGGAAATGTTACTGTAGAAGCTGCTAAGAAAACATGAAACAGTAGGTTGTGCTAGACTTGAGTCTTGCCTTATGGTCTCTTCATTAGTTTAATACTTCTTTAACTGATTGCAAATGTGGCTATGAAAGCTGTTTGTTAAAGCCAGGTTTTGCTTGTGAGTTGCTAAGTTATTGTTGCTTTAGCTCTTCAATTTATTTACTCATTTTTTTTAGCAAGATGAATATCATATGGTTCATCTGGTGTGTACTTCCCGGACACCTCCGAGTTCTCCAAAACCCAGCACCAGTAGAGAAGGTCACGGAGCTTCAACCTCCAGTAGTAGCTCAGTGAGTTGTTCTTTTTTGTTTTTTATGCATTTCTTTGACACTGATGATGAGGCTTTCAGGGATTTTATCTTTTAATTTTTAAAAATTCTACCGTAAAGTAGTGTGGAGAAAGAAGGAAGAGCATGCTGCATGAACCTGCACAGTGGTATGTCACTGTTTAGGATGTCTCTTTCTTTACACAAAGATGACTGTATTTCAGATTCTAATGCAGTGATGTGTGTTAGTTGACAAAGCTTTTAGCTTTTTGTAAGCTGTTCTTTCTAACACTTTTACCAAAAGTACCTTTTCTCTTAATATCCCTGCATCTTAGGCAACAATCGTGCAGTGCATTCAAATTCTATTTTTTAACTAAGTTCTGACTGATTTTGTGCCCTTGTTGCAAGACCGGCAGATAGAGCTTGCCAAGAATTGGTGAGAACTTGTGTTTCAGCTTCAGTATAGCCATAGGGTCTGCAAACCAGTGAGAAGTGCTTTTAGCCTTTTATTACTTAAACTGTTCACAGAATCCTTTTGCTGAGGGTGTTTTGGACCTTTCCTTCTTCACACTGTCCAGAAATAATGATGCTCTGCTCTGAATAGAAGTGTAGTTAATGGTTCTGTTGATGACTTGGGTTCAAATTACTCTAATTCTCTTGGGTTTTTCCAGAGCTGGCAGCATCACTAAGCGACCTGTAAAGGTTAGTTAGAAAGGAATGTGTACAATACCCTTATAGGGCCTTTTTATCCGTGCTGTGTTACCAGCCTGTGGGAAATACCCTTCCAGGTTGTCCTCATTCTGCTTTGGGTAGCGTTTCTGACTGTGGTGTAACAAAGACTCCAGGAGTTAAAGCAGTAGTAGAGGGTGGACAGTGGCTAAATCATCTCTCAAAGATTTTATTTCTATCTCTGCAAGCAGGACACAAGGGGCCTCTGTTGTGATTGAATTCTAAGTAGATCAGTTGTAAATGTTTTTAATGACGACTTAAAGTAGTCAGTACACAAGCTGTTAAGTTCCTAATGCTTTGAAGGAAAGAACCTAAACCCAAAGCTTGAATCAAGGCCTTCGTTCTTCCTTTTGTTTTTTATTCTTCTTCCTACCCCTCCAAGGTCAAGTGGTAAATTGTTCCTGTTTTCCTTTGTCGGGCAAATGCAATAGGGATGCCTTAAGTAATTGCACACCCCCCCCTTCCTGAGTGATAAAAGTTGAAGAGGATTTTCTACTGAGTAAACATTACTGTAATGCTTAGCAACAGGATTGGGGGATTTATTAAAACTAAAATATGCATTTTAGTAGCCAAATTGTAGTCTTGTTAGAGAGACACATTCTCTAGGAGAGACGATGATTGTCCTGCTTCCTGGGTTATTGATCTTGGAAAGCGTGGAAGGTTTGACACTAGTTTTAGGTGTGTGTCTGGGAACCTGAGCTGCTTCCCTATTCCCGCCCTCTACCCAAGCACAGTAGTTTGGGCTGGGCAGCTGGCACAGTGGAGGATGAGTAAGAGTGGAAACTGAAGATGAGGACACAGGAATGTAACCCACTGGTTTAATTTTAAGCATCTGTTGTCTCTGAATATAAATTCAAATTGTGATGTTCTTAGTGACATTTATGATAGAATTCTATTCATTGTAGAATTTTTGTTGCTGCTAAATATTCTACCAGTTAAGCTTCAGGTTGGCTCAGGTTTTTGAAAGTTTCATTCACAGCGACTTGTGGTTTTCTCTGGGTCCTATCAAGTGTTGAGTCTTACAGGAAACTTCACTTTCTTTTATGTGCAGCTGGGTGTAATTTTGAATGTCTGTTTTAACTAAAGGCTTGCCAGAACCAATACCCAGTCAACTTGCCTGGTGCTTATATTTGCAGTAAAACTCAAGACAAAATATTAAAGCAAACAGTTGAGTTTTTTAAGACATGGTAGTAAATATTGTAGTTGTGGCAAAATGATCTTCAACCTCAATTTTGTTTATTTTTAAGAGTTTAGATCATTCTGGATCAACTGCTGCCTCACCCACAAACCAAGAAGCTTCACCTACATCTTTGAACACTAGTGCAGATGGAGTGAGACACCGTAACCTTCCACAAGCACAAAGCAATCCCATGCAAAGCCACCAGTTCCCTTATTTAATGCAAGGGTGAGTGAGTCTGAAGCAATCTCTTGGAGACTCTTTTCAAGTACCTTAATAATATTTCTTTTGCAGTCTGTGATGTTATTTGGATGGTTTATCACATTAGAAGCGTTTTTCTTCTGAACATTAATGTTTTTAGCCAGGATTGAATAAAAGAATGTTCTTGGTGTTCTCCTTCAGGCTGTTTTTTAATGTTTTTCTTCTTGCTTTCATACCTCAACTTCCTTTCGACAAGCGCAGCAGTAACGTTTATCTAGTGCATGTTGTCAGTAATGTAACTGATAAAATCACTGGTTTTGGTTCCTTTTACCGGTCCTTTATTGCAGTCATTAACGCTAAATTCTTATCAGGGTATGAATGTTCTTAGGTGTTGACACATAAGGGATGTAACTCTTCTCTATATTGGTTTCAAGGGGAAGGTGTGAGGATGGTGTGTTCTGAGATGGTAGGAATCATTTCCTCTGGGCAGTCCTTTGAGATTTCTTTGTGACAAGGCCTTCTCCCAGTACTGTAGAGATTCACAGAATCACAGAACATTAGGGATTGGAAGGGACATCGAAGGATCATCTAGTACAATCCCCCTGCCAGAGTGGGATCCCCTAGACCAAGTCACACAGGAGCATATCCAGGTGGGTTTTAAATGTCTCCAGAGGAGACTCCACAACCCCTCTGGGCAGCCCCTTCCAGTGCTCTGTTACCCTCACTGTGAAGAAGTTACTTCTGGAGGTGTTGTTTATAGGGTGTGAAATAACAACATCCATTAACCTACTAATAGCAAGTTGTTTCAATCACTGAGAAAGAAATGTCAAGAGCTGTTAAAAATGTATTTAGTTTGTTAAATTTACATACTCTCTTGTTAAACTGTAGCCTAGACTTTACTAGTTTTAGTAGTTTTCATTCTGACATCCTTCAAGTCTTTTTTAGACTTGAATGGCATAAACCACCTTTCTAGAGTGGAGCACTTAATGCTATTCTGCTGTTCTTTCCAGAAGTCCTCGTATTTTCCTACATGACAAAGCTGGGTGACACTAGGCTGACGTTCATGACTGCTGTTTGTTTCCAGAATTAACTTCTGCGACACCAATTTATTGCATGTTATGCAAACTACTAATTTGCAATAAGTTTTAATGTTATTGTAATTAGTTTTTCATGTACTTGGAGAGTGAGTTTTTGGTCAGTGTACACAGGGAACCAAACAGGTGGTGGACTTCAGAAAGGCAACAGAACCATTCTTCAGCCTTTTGATTTGTTTGGAAGATGTAACTGTGCTTGAAAGAAAGAGTCACTCAAAAATATATAAATAAAATTTCTATCTGGCTCTTAGTAGCAAGTAATGTGGATTGAAGGGTGTGGATTGTCGACTGAAAAGAAGTGCTGAGAACCTGACATCAACACTGCGTTAATTGCAGGTGTTTGTGTCTTCCTTGGACTATCTCTGGCTTAGTCACCTGCCATAGGTGGCTGAAGTGCATTATCAGTGCACCTAAATCACATATTTCAATTCAGCATAATCCCAAAGGAATCCAGATAATCTTGGACTCTACATTTTTGTCTAAAAAAAAAATAAAAAAATTGAAGCCTACCAGAGCTTAAGGGAGATCTTTGCAGAGTGCTGGACTCTGGCTCTGCTCAACCTTAAAGAGTCTGTGCCAATGCCTGCCTAGGCTTCTTGAAAAACCCTTTATAGTTCTTTCAGTAATCTTCTCAGATACAGCTGTTACTTGCTTTGGGGCACTGCTACATGTATTCTAGCAGTCAGAAATGCTTTCTGTTCTTTTAGCTGCTCTCCTAAACATTATTTAGGACAATGAAGTGCAGCCTTAATGTAACTCATACACAGACTAAGATTTGTTAGGAACAACAAAGATTTGCAGAGTAACATGAATATGAAATGATCACAGAATGGTTTGGATTGGAAGTGACCCTAAAGATGATCTACTTCCAAGCCCCTTGGCATGGCCAGGGATACCTCTTACTAGACCAGGTTGCCCAGAGCCCCATCCAACCTGACCTTGAATACTTCCAGGATTGATTCTCACAATGTCACATCTCCTAGAAAAGCCTTTGCGGGGGGGAAAGTGTGGAAAAAAGCTTCCCAACATATTTGGATGGGTAAGGGAAGAACACAACCGAAATGTTCTGTGGTTTGCCTTGGTTGACAGGTTTCTTAATATGCTGTTAAGAAAAGACATAAAGAAAGTGACTTTTGAGAGAATTTGGAAGAAAGCAGAAGCTCAAATCCTATTGTATTTCTAGAAGACATGTATGTGAAGGAGATCTATTAACCTAAGGCCTTTAAAATTCTGTTGAGCTCAACTTAACAGTTTTAAAGAAGAACAACCCTAAAATCTGTAACTGATGAGAAAAGGAGCTGGTGAATTTGTGTAGAATTTGTTTGTTAAGTTGGGTAGCACTGCTTACTGGTGACAGAGCTGGAGAAATGGTAGTGAATGAACAGTGAGGGGTCCCACCAGTTTGTATCCCACTTGAAATTGAGGTAGTGCTTGGTTTGTCACAAGGGTACCACCCATGCAGAATATCCAGATCAATCTTTATGTTCTGAGAGTCAGATGTTTTGGGATGGTCAGTTGTTTTTAGTTTTTTATTTTATTTTTTGGAGGTGTCTTATTTTGGAGATGGAAAAACACGTCGTTAAAGCTTGCAGCCATGAAGATAAAAGTGTGATTGGTGCTTTTCAGCAGCAGCTTGACAGCTTTGCTGTTCCCACAAGCTAATTATGCATAAATAAGTAACATCAGCAGGGCTGCCAGTTCACCTTTGCAGTTTCTGAAAGGAGCAGAGCATTGCCTGTGATTATTTCTGTATGTGGTATCAGGAAAGTAGCTTTTGCTTTCTTTTTAAATTTTTTACCCAAACTATTGTCAAAACACTTTATGACTAAGTAGGAACAGGTTTAGCAGAAGTTATGGAGTTGCCTGGCAGGCTCTTGTGCAGAATTATAGTGTGTAATTACTTAGTCATGGGTACCACGGGGGGAAAAAGGCTTTTAATGTCTTCCATCTTTCTTTCTGGGCATGTCTTGTATATCTTAATGCCTGGGAGACTAATGCAGATAATTAGATATCACCAACAGATAGCACTAATCTCTTGATGATATCTTTGCAGGGAGTGCCTTCCTTAAGGAACAGATATAGTCTGCAGTACAGGTACATCAGTCTCAGCTTTTGCTACTTGCAGTCTGAATAAACTTCTCGTCATGCTTTATACTCTCATGCTGACCTGCAAAAGATGTTCTGGTTTACTACAGTTCACTAGATCACAGTCTTTGGGGCAAGAGTTGGAAAGCTTGCTAAAACAGGCTATATGCTCTAGGAGCAGAAGCTAAGAAGTTTGAAAGTAGGCAAAACCAAACGCAAGTCTTATTGTAGAGGAGCTTCTTTATCTCCTGCCTCTGAACTTGAGTTAAAAACCCAGGAGGAGAATTGCTTGTGCTCAGATTATTGAGGCAGGGTGGGAGGGAGGAAGAAAATAGTTTACAGTGGTTTTACTGCCCTTGCTTGTGTTTGCTTCTTCCTGTCTGCCCACAATGGGTAGTCTAAAAGAATCACAGAACCACATAACGTTAAGGATTGGAAGGGACCTTGAAAGATCGTCTAGTCCAATCCCCTTGCCAGAGCAGGAGTGCTGGAGTAAGTTTTCCCTTTGCAGGTCTTGCAGCACCTGTAAGGGTAACTACTGAACTCAGAAGGGACTGTATGAAGACTTTTCTGCTGTTGGATATAGAATTTGGAGAATATGTCCATGTGGTTTTGTGTCAGAGGAGCAGCTTCTAGATGCAAAAGCACAAATCCTCTTCCTATAGAAATAACTCTGCAGAGTAATTTCTGGTACAATACAGCATTTGGAATGGGTTGGACGATGTCACTACGTGCTTCACTCTTGTATCAGTGCAGTAAGGGGACAAATGAGAGGAAAAATGCTCCTTTACTTGTGTTTTAATATTAGTGTGTTTCCTAAATGTGGCAATTTAGAACTGAGTATTTTTCTTTAAATCCTTTTGTAGCAATATAGGTAACCAGTTACCAGGCCAAGGTGTTCCTGCTGGGTTTCCTATGTATCCTGCCTTCAGTCCCCTACAGATGATCTGGTGGCAACAAATGTATGCTCGCCAGTACTACATGCAATAGTAAGTCTGCATTGTGGTAGGTAGTGCTGAGTTACACTGATGAAAGCAAGGTATTAAAAACTGAAAATGTTACTGTCTGTTTTTATTTTGTCGGGCTGTGCTGCTTTACACTGTTTTGCCCAGTATGAAAGCCACATTTAGATTTGCGTTAAATCGAGAAGTAAAGATTTCAGGGGAAATGGAGGTTCTTTTGACATGTGTTGCATGTGGAACTTTGTTTTTGTTAGGTGTAGCAAAGTCAGGAGTAGGCTTAGAAATTCTGGTGTGTGTTGGGTTTGTTGTGACAAACTGGTTTTATGTTTGAATTTTCAGCCAAGCTGCTGTTTCAGCCCAAGTGACTTCCAGCACTGAGTCAGCAAGACCTGCAGTCACCCAAGCTGTAAATTCAGGACATGCTCCTGCACATGAGCCTGCAGCAGTACCAAATGTAGCCGTCCAGGAGAACAGGCCTGTAAACCAAAACGTTCAAATGAACGCGCAGGGTGGCCCAGTAGTGAACGAGGAAGATTTCAACCGGGACTGGCTGGACTGGATGTACACATTCTCTAGAGCAGCGATTCTTCTGAGCATTGTATACTTCTACTCTTCCTTCAGTCGGTTTGTCATGGTAATGGGAGCCATGCTGCTGGTTTATTTGTGAGTACAACAGCGGAGTACAGCTGCAGATATTGTACGTGGAATTTGGTGCTAGAGTATAATCCGTTTGAACTGAAAAAATGGCCAAATGCAGAATCAGAATCACAGAACATGAGGTATTGGAAGGGACCTCGAAAGATCATCTAGTCCAATCCCCCTGCCAGAACAGGATCACCTAGACCAAGTCGCACAGGAACATATTGAGGCGGGTTTTAAACGTCTCCAGAGAAGGTGACTCCACAACCCCCCTGGGCAGCCTGTTCCAGAAGTCTAGGCATTGCTGCTTCACAGTGTTGTGTGCATAGTGGGAAGAAATAGTTCACATGGAGAGGCTGATAGAAAGTGTGAAACGCTTTGAGAATTATTTCTTCTAAGTTGGATGCGGTTCGTAGCTCACGCAGAAGTGTTGGTGATCATTACATTGAGGTGCTGGAGCAGGTCCAGAGAAGGGCAACAGGGTTGGTGAAGGGTCTGCGGAATAAGTCCTACAAGGAGTGGCTGAGGGAGCTGGGGCTGGTTAATCTGAAGAAAAGGATGCTGAGGGGAGACCTTACTGCTCTCTACAGCTGTCTGAAAGGAGGTTGTGGGGATTGGTCTCTTCTTGTGGGTCACTAGTGATAGACAAGATGCCTCAAGTTGCACCAGGGGAAGTTTAAGTTGGACATTAGGAAAAATTTCTTCATGGAAGGGATCACCAGACCTTGGAACAGGCTGCCTAGGGAGGGAGTTGAATCACCCATCCCTGGATGTCTTTAAAAGTCATGTAGATTTGGAGCTTAGGGACATGGTGTAGCAGTGGCCTTGGGACAGTTGGGGTAATGGTTTGACTCTGTGGTATTTTGCAACCTGAATGATTCTATGGTTTTAAAGTTTCATTTAGTATTATTTGGATGATATAATTAATAGACCGGTATTGTAGAAATGCAGGATGGAAATGTAGAAAGTGAGGATGAAGAGAGTCCATAGAGCTCAAGCACAAGCTTACATAAACTTAAATTACTGCTTGGATGTGAAAGGAAAATCACAGAGCAGAGCTCTTACATTTCAAAAAGTAATGTCTGGGATTTGTGCAGTAACTAGTTAGGTAGAGTTAGGGTGCTGCTGCCATAATGGTGGCTACTACGTACCTTACAATTGTAAAACATTTTACAGCACATCATACAAGACCTGAGCACCCTCTCTGTTTTACTGAGAAATATCAGTGCTGTTGTCATCACTTCCTTTCATATCTAAAAGTACCTTAATGATGTAAATAGGAGTGGAGAAAAGCTTGGTACTTTGGACTGAAGAAATTCACTGGGAGTTTTCTTACATTGTAGTCTCAGTCCTCAAAGGACTGTTCTGCTTTTCTTGCAGCAATGAATGTTGAAATTAAAGTGCAGGCACTTGAAGATGTAAGAGAGGCTTCCTGTGTATTTAATCACATAATCGTGGTGAAGTATATTCTGGAACAGAGGACTGTGAACAGCCTTCAGAGAACAGCTCTTCATAGGACCCTTCTTAACCAGATGCCAAAGAATAGCAATTCAATCTAGAAATTAGACTGTGCAGGGAAGTACTTGTGGCTTCATTCATTTGCAAGTGCTTGAAGAATTCACTGCAGCAGTTAGCTGTAGGAGAAGAATCTTTATGTTCCTTATTAAGAAGTTTTTGGCTGTTCCATTTTCTTACCTAGACACCAGGCTGGATGGTTCCCCTTTAGGCAAGAGGGAGGCCCACAACAGGCAGCCAATAACGTGGAGGTGAACCGCGATGGGCAACATGTGAATAATCCTGATCTTGAAGAGATGGTAAGAGCAGACTGCTGTGGATTGAGGTGTGATGTGATGCCTGGACAGAAAGTCAGCTTTTATGACATGTAGTCAGTTTAACCATAAAACGTCCAGTGTTGTCCTCAGTCCAGTGCCTACTGCTGAAACCCTGTCTTTTTCCAGTTGACAGTTACTGGCTGTCTGCTTCACTCACAGACTTTGTTCATGGTAATTACTCTTCAGGAGGTTGTTCTGAGAGAAGTCATTCGATACAGAAAGATACTTCTGGTTCCCTAATGTCAGAGCTCTGAAAAGTAGCAGAGTAATTGCTTCAATTTCTCTTTTTAAAGGAACGGCTTATGGATGATGGGATTGATGAAGACAGCGGAGAAGACGCAGGTGAAGACGCGGAGCAGCAGCCTGGCTTCATGGCTTCTGCTTGGTCCTTTATCACAACCTTCTTCACATCACTTATCCCTGAAGGGCCTCCACAGGTTGGCAACTAAAGCAGGAAAGGAACTGAATGAGGCAGCCTCCGTAGCCATACATAGAAGTGGAGCAGTTTCTAGGGAGTGTTTGAAATACAGTGCAATTTCTACAGATTTGTGATGTCATCTTTTGGATCATGGTGTACCATGACGTGTGTTTTGTTTGTTTCTTTCGGCTTCCTCATGCATTGACTATTTTAAGCACAAGTGGACTACTAAATGCTTTCTTTAAGATTCTTCTTTTTTCTGAAGAATAAAATGTAAAGATATGGGTCTTCCATGATTTATTTTCATTTCAAATATATATTATTATAACTGAGGCCAAGAGCTTGTACTTAATCTGCACCATTTCCTCTTTAAAGAGCTGTTAAAATATGGATGTTGACAGACCTTTCCTAAACGCTTTCAGTGTATCTTGTGGTTTAGTTTTAGGAATTATCACTCGGATTTTGGAGTCTGCCATTCATGAAAAGAAAGCTGTAAACACAAGGATTACCCGTTAATGGCGTGTTGTCTTCATGCCACACAATCTGGAGCCTCTTCTCATACATCGATAAAGCTAAAAGCTTTTTCTTGAGGCTACACTGGAGTTCATTACCGCTGGAGATGTTTGACAGCTCTTCAAAGACAATTGACAGTGATGGGATAAACCTTCAATGTTTGATACGTACAGTACTTTTTAAGAAAAATATAGCTGCACTGGGGAAAAAAAAACCATGTACATTAGGGTTTTTTAAAATAAAAACACTTATGGTAACTCTTCTGGAATTTTGAATGCGAACAGCTACAGAGAGTGCATTAGGGATGAGGGTTTGACTGATTTGAGATGGGAATAAAGCTGTCATTGTGGCATTACTGACACAGGGACTTTTACTAGGGCAGCTAGTGACTGGACAAGGGGGAATGGTGTCAAACTAAAAGGAGGGAGATCTAGATTAGATCTTGAGAAGAAATTCCTCCCTGTGAGGGTGCTGAGGCCCTGGAACAGTTGCCCTGGGAGGTTGTGGCTGCCCCATCCCTGGAAGTGTTCAAGGCCAGGCTGGATGGGGCTCTGGGCATACTGGTCTGGTGAGAAGTGTGCCTGGTTACGGCAGGAGGTTTGGAACTGGATTATCTCTGAGGGCCTTTCCAAACCATTCCATGACTTCTTGGAAGTGTTTTGCATCGTTACCTGGGGGGGGAGCTTAAACTGCCGCAAATAAACAACCACAGCACTATGGAAATCCACGCGCTGGCGAGCGCCTGATGCTCTTGATTTGTTAACCAGAGAAGGAAATGAGGACGAGGCAAAACGAAGAAACCACGTCCCGAGTGACGGGAAGGTGCGGGAGGAGCCGGGCCCACCCTCAGTCCCTGCGCGTGCCCCGCGCGGGTGCCAGGCTGTGGCGACGCTGCCTCGCGCCGCTAGGTGTCGCCATGAGCCAGCGCGGCCGCTGGGGAGAGGCGGGAGCGGAAAAGGCGGGAGGCCGTCAGGGGCCGTCAGGGGCCGTCAGGGGCCGTCAGGGGCCGTCAGGGGCCGTCAGGGGCCGTCAGGGGCCGTCAGGGGCCGTC
>JAOXOE010000506.1:28907354-28918683 GCA_028565055.1 Phoeniculus purpureus
AGGGTGTTTCAGGAGCGGGGTTAGTGGTTGGGGGTTGTAGAGCGGATGGCTGGACTTGATGATTCTCTGATTCTACGATTCTAAACAAGGGGCTGACAGCTCACACAGAGCCCAGCAGGCCATGTCAAGCTTCTCGGTGGTGAAATTCTCGGATTGTTTTGTTCTCTGCCTGGTGAACCATCCTGCTGAACCCTCATGTGAGGTCAGGCTTCCTGCTTAGGAATTCACCTTTGTAAAGCTTTAAGATGTTATGGCCTTGACAGAGCAAGCCGGAGGAAAAGAGTCCTGCTCAGCCAAGGGCTGAACCATGTCCTCTAACCTGTGACTCTCGAGTTGCTGGATGATTCTGGGCTGTATCTCACAGATCATGAGCAAGAGAGCAGGGTCAGTGCAGGGTAGGCACAGTCTGGCCTCACTGCTGCCCAAGAGGTTTCTGCATCAGGGAGACAGGGTCAGATGTGCTTTGCACTGCTGGGGAGTTCTGAAACAAACCAAGGGGCTCCTGCTGTGAACAACAGAAGCTAGTCGTGATCTGTTAGCAGCAATGACTGAAAGATGAGGATGTGGTGTTGTCAAGGTGTGTGTGTGTGTGTGTGTGTGAGGGGCGTTGCATTCCCGGGAAGATGAGATTGCTGCAGGGAGCTGACTGCAGGTCCCTAAATGAGGATTCTCTGCCCCATCTTAGCTTGGATCATGGTGCCATAAGCCTGATCAGTCAAACCTCTCCTTCTGCCGGCTCTGTGAGCCCCTCTGTGCCTCGGGCACACAGGATTTGCCTCCTTTCTGGCCAAAGCTTGGAGCTCTGTTCGATCAACAAGGCCAGGACAAGAGAAGCTACAAAGAGAGCTGAGGAGTAGGAATCCACCCCAGACAGAAAAGCATTTGGTTCAGTAGTTGGTTACAGAATAAAACCCTGGCCTGAGTGACACGGATGAAGCTGTGAGTCCTTCCTCAGCTGGAACCAGCGTCCGGTTGGATCTCCAACACACCCTTCCTCTTTGCCCTGGTGCCAGGCAGCCTGGGGATGTGACGGCACTGCCACAAGGCAGAGAGCTGTCGTGCAGTGAGCTCCTCCCTGAAGAGGACCTGTGCTTGGCTATGTGGGTGTTCAGAGACTGCTCGGTGTGGATTCAGCAAACTGAGCATGCAGTCTTCTTCTGCCAGTCCAGGTGGAGGCACTTGGTCCTGCATCAGGAGGATGAATTGTCTGCTAGTGGTGCTCTGGGCTCCCAGCACCTTTCCCTGGCCCTGGTAGCCAGGAGACCAAAGCCAGGCAGATCACGGGCAGGGTAGGTGCTGTGGGCTTTTGCCCTTGACCTGCCTGTCCTGCTGCCTCCTGCTTGAAGAGGCTTCAGAAATTGGGGGCCATTGCCCATTCCCTGCATTATCCAGGCAGAGCTGGCAGCGAGCAGGACCGAGCAGCAAATGGACTTGCACTGAGTGACTTCATGGGTCAGCGGGACAGGGAGGGCAGAGAAGGGAGAGGAGAAAGAAAGCAGCAATGTACGTCTTCATTTCAGAGCCATTTCTCTCTCTGTCACAGTCAGACAGGCTCCTGCTTCAATCAAGCAACTTCATTTCTCATCCTGGATGAATGACTGCAGTTCTGAGGCAGAAATCATAAAGGACCCTGTGCCTGTACCCCCCACCCAAATTACAATGACAATGAGTCTGTAGCTGATGGCTGCCAGTGGCATTTGCATTCTGAGGGATCAGCTTCTCTCAGCAGTGGTGTGACTCATTTTCTTTTTGGATGGAGACAGCCCAGTCCTCAGCAGGAGGTGAGGAGAGGGATTTGGGATCCCTGAGCAGCGGTTTCTGAGGAGGTGGGTGCAAAGCGCCACAAGCAGCTCCATATTTGCCAAAACCATGGGAGACCTCCAGCCATCACACTGCTCTCCCAAAGCACTTGCTGTGTGGTGGGGAGGAAGGGAGGGAGGGAAGACAAACATTAAATGTCAGTAATCCTCCGCAAGGCTGCAGGGACATCCAGGTCTGTCTGCAAACGGGGTACCTGTACTCAGAAGCCACAGCAACTGGGCATGGTGAGCATGTGGGATTTGGTATGGGGTATGGATACTTCAATACTGGGGTGAGGTCTGGGCCCCTCACTCACTGCCAGAGGGACATAGAGAGGCTGGAGCGGATCCAGAGAAGGGCAATGGAACTGGGGAAGGGGCTGGAACACCAGTGCTCTGAGGAGCAGTTGAGGGAACTAAGAAGGTTTAACTGGAGAAAAGGAGACTTAGGGTAGACCTGACAGGAGGTCGGAGCAAGGTGGGGGTTGGTCTCTTCTCCCAAAGAACAACGGACAGGACAAGAGGAATCATCTCAAGTTGCACAGGAGGGGGTTTCATTGAATGATTGAAAGTTTCTTCCTCAAAAGGGTTCCCCAGGCCTGGCCTGGGCTGCCCAGGGCACTGGTAGAGTCCCTGTGTCTGGAGGGCATGCAAAGCCATGGAGATGTGGGGTGAGGGACAGGAATTAGTGGAGACCTGGCACCGTTGGGTTTCCAGTTGGCCTTAATGATTTTAAAGGTTCTTTTCCAACCTAAAAATTCTGTGATTTGATGTTCAATGAGATTTCAAATTAAGTATGAGACCTGCCTGACCATGTTGGCAAAGCCTGGGGCACCTTCCAGGGAACAGAAACGTTCTGTTTGCACCATTTCCCCTTTCTAAACTTATTTTCATTTGGGGGACATTCATTCTTTATCAGAAGGTTTGAGAACTCTAATTGCCCCCTACTCCACCCTATACCTCTGCCCCAGCCTCATGACACTCTGTTCTACTGTCATGTCCCCTTATCCACTTGTAGTGGCACATTCTGTCACAGGAATGGGCTACTGTACCCTTGCCAGAAATAAATGCTGTGCTGGCCTTTCCCAAGCGCACAGGGACTCAGCTGGGTCTCCAGGACTTTTCATAGCCCTCCAGCTAAGTACTATCTTTGGTAGCATCAGCATTTCCATAGCAACCACCCATGATGTCAAAGCAACATGTTTTTTTTTGGTGGGAACAGCAGGAAGCAATGAACTCTTCATAAATAAAGATCCCATTTTCATGCAAATGTCTCTGCTAATGGCTGCCTACCGCTGCTCTTTATGGTTCTGATTCTAATTATCTCTCTGTTACCTTGCTGTCCCCATCTGTCATCCCCACCTGTTGTATGATCTTGAGTCCATAGTGCAGCACCTGCTGCCTCACAGGAACGTCGGGAGAGAAAGTTGCTCTTGTCCAGCGCTAAAGGAATCATAGAATGGCCTGAGTTGGAAGGGACCTCCAAAAGTCATCTAGTCCAAACACCCTGCAGTGAGCAGGGACATCCTCAACTAGATCCCTAAGAGGAAAGGAAGAGAGGTAGCAGTAGCATTTAAATACAAACACTGGATTTTTTCTTGACCACAAATAGTGCCATTGGCCAACACCAGCCATCTCCAACCTTCTCCAATGATCAATACTTTTCCAGTGGATGGATCTGTTGTAGTGATATGATCTGAGCTTCCTGATGATCTTTTTCAGGACCTCCTACCTGCAGGATCTCCAGGAACCTGCAGCCCACAGAGGAAGGATCCTGGGTTCATAGACTATACAAACAGCTCATAAGGGAACAAAGCTAATGAGTGAGCTTTTAAACCGCAAAGGCTGTGTGCTAACCATATCTTGACTAACCCATCCTGACTAATCTTGTCTGCTGCCACTCCACATGTCCTCTAACCCAGAAGGCAGCAGTGGGGGATTTCACTTATAATAGGATCTGCTTGTCTTTATCTGCAGCACTGCCTATTCTTCAGCCCAAAGCACTCAACATGTTGGAGGCTGCCCCATAGTATTAAGGATTAAGCTGGTAATTTCTAACAGTTAGTAGGACAGACTTCCCCTCCCTACCGAGGGTGGAAGAAACAACATACTGTAACTCAATGCTGTAAAGAGTAGCATTTATCTGCTGAGAGCTCTGCCTTTGTTGGACTCCTAGTGTTTTTTCACTGTGAGTGAAGTCCTGAGGGTGAATCTCTGTCCACAGCAGTGTATACACCTTGCCCACTTCTAATTTGGGCAATAAAGGGTCAACGTGCTACTCCCTGCCCAGCCTGAGTCAACAAACAAATGAGTTTACTCCTCTTTAATTACAGATAAGTCAGTGGCTCATTGGCAGCAGAAACTGCTCTGTGGTGTCTGCTGCTTAAAGCTCTCTCACGCTGTGCAGTAGGTTCATACAGGTACAGCAGAGCTGAGCCGGGATGATGGTCCATGCAGAGAAAATGAGTTGACAGCAACCCCCATCAGCAGTTCCTCCATGGGAAGAGCAAGGCAGGACCAGTTCTGGGCCCGTCAGTTCAAGAAGCACACAGAACTGCTTGAGAGAGTCCAGCGCAGAGCCACAAAGATGATGGAGTAGAACATCCCCCTGATGAGGAAAGGCTAAGGGAGATGGGTTTCTTTAGATTGGAAAAAAGGAGACTTAGGGGTGATCTTATGAATGCTTATAAATATGTGAAGGGTGGGTGTCAGGAGGATGGAGCCAGGCTCTCCTTAGTGGCATCCAATGACAGGACAAGGGGCAATGGGTGTAAGCTGGAACATAGGAGGTTCCAAACAAATACGAGAAAGAACTTCTTCCCAGGGAGGGTGACAGAGCACTGGAAGGGGCTGCCCAGGGGGGTTGTGGAGTCTCTTTCTCTGGAGATGTTTAAAACCCACCTGGACATGTTCCTATGTGACTTACGTGACCCGGCTGTGGCAGGGAGATTGGACTAGATGATCTTTTGAGGTCCCCTCCAATCCCTAATGTTCTGTGATTCTGTGACAACATCCCATGGGTATTTCCTCCAGGATATGAAAGGAGAGACTGCAGTAATTATGGCTGTGAACTTCTAGATTATTTCTGTTGTAATTGAGATTCTGAAGGCAAGAGCAAGGCAAGAAGGCTGTGATCATCTTTTCTGGCATTAGCACTTTACCAAATGAATAGTAGAAAGCATCAGATTTGGGGTGCACAGATGCTTTTGGTCTTCAGATAGCATGTCCCAAAACTTTTGCCTAGAGCTGCCTTCTTACAATACAGTAAAGGAAAAAATATTTTGGAAAACAGCAGGGCTGATTGCAGTGAAAGAGAAATATTAAACACAGTTCTAGAGTTGGGGGGCGGGGGATGACCCTTTTGTTTGGCCAATTATTTTCTGGCTTTCAGCCTGATCCAGGAAACCACTTCTATCAAGAGAATGAAAGATTAAAGCCAGAAATTTAATTGCTTCAGAAAAAAGATTTGCTACCCATGAGGTTCATCGGCATCCAAAATAAGATCTGTTCTGAAGTGTCCGCTACATGTCAACCACGCTGAAAACTATTGCTTGGCAAAATGAAATCCTGGCATGTCCAAGAGCAGGCTTCTCGTTCCACCACAAGAAAGTGATTTCTCAATACCACTGGAATGTGGTTTCTAGTACAGAATTTCTGCTTACAATATTCTCCTGTCATCTGGTGAATTTAAAGAATGAAATTAAAGGAGGAAACATTTTGTTATTATAGATCAAATAAATTAGGGCCTGGCTAGCTGAACAGCTTCTTGAGTTATCCATAAAACACTTTATTTTTATTTGCATCCCATGTATATAACGCAGTGTCAGTGTCGCTCTTCTGGCTCTTAGCATGTGATGCAACATAAACTCTGGTGCAGGATGGTGTTGAGGACATGGTTCTTCTGGAGCAAAATGGGGCAGCCAAGAGGCTTTAGGAGTGCCAATTCAGACTTTTCTGAACTGGGCTCTTATTACTGCAATTGTTATGAAAAAGAAAAGAGTAGTGTGGTTTCAGCCTTTGGATCAAAAACCCCGCAAAGCCTATGTAGTAACTATGCGCTTTAGGACTTTGTAGTCAGAGCAAATGCATGCCCTTGCTGTGACTTACCTGCCTAGTGGGATAAGGGCTTTTCTTCCCCAAAGGGCAACAACAGCAGGAATGGGGTGAAAACCCAGAGTCTTTTCTGAAGTTTATTAAGTTTTTTGCATTACTAGAGCCACTAGCAGAAACTCTGATTCCTCAAGAGCTTTTTGGAGGGCACACATGGAATGTGGGAAGGAAAAGCACACGATGGAGCAGCACTGTAGGGGTTTGTGGTGCTAGTAGCTGTAAGGTCAGCTTAGTGCTAAAAGGGGAGTTTCTGGACTCCCAGTCTGAAGCTCTACACAGGTATACTGGGTCTGTCTTGGGAGGGAAGGCAGTGACTGGGCCCTGGGGCAGAATCACAGAATATGAGGGATTGGAAGGGACCTTGAAAGACCATCCAGTCCAATCCCCCTGCCACAGCAGGATCACCTAGACCAAGTCGCACAGGAACATATCCAGGTGGGTTTTAAACATCTCCAGAGAAGGAGACTTCCACCCTGGGCAGCCCATTTGCTCCTTGCTGTACATCTGTGCTGGTGCGGTACAAGCAGCACAAAGACCTTTTCCATAGAACAGGTTGCTCACTTGTTTATTAGCCACAGAAACACAGCCACAACCAACACAGCCAAAGCCTGGCTTTAGAAAACTAGCAAACATGAAAAAGTTCCTCTCAGTAACATTTCCCCCCCACCAACCCCCACTCTTAAAAATGACACCTTAAGTGCAGACTCAAGAAGGGCACCACGAGGACATTGCAAAGGCCCAGCCAGCACTTCACCTCAGGATTTGTGTCCAGAAACTTCATGTTGCTGCTGCATCCCTTAGCCGGGGGAAGCAGCAAAACTGGGATGTTTGTGCGCCCAGCCCCTCATCTGCTTTTTCTAGACAACCAGACATTTCTTGAGTTTAAACTGCCCGAGTGCATGGCAAGTGCTTTGCCCCCACTGGAGGGTAGAAGCGTGTCCAGAGCTGCCTGTGCCATCAGCAGGAGGGTCCTGCGATTCACAGCTCCCCACCATCCCTGATCCTACCCACCCAGCTCTGGGAAGTGGACGGATTCCGCCCAGCAGAATCTGCAGCCCGCAGCACAGAAATGCCCTAAAAGACGCAAATACTGACAAGATCAGGTTTCTGTTTCCAATCCCGTTGGAGCTCATGTGTTCACTAACTGTGGTAAAGGAGGCTATTTGGGTATAAAAAAAACCTTACAGTGTCGTAAGATTTTGGAGCTTAGAAAGGAATAAATTAGGAGCTAGAATTGCACAACTTCTTGGGCCTGTCCTCCCCGATGAGCTGCAAGTTCCCATCTGTCTCAGCCTGTTTCATCTCTATCTTGGGGGGGAAGATTCCTCTACTACAGGTCAGTCCCTCTGCCCCCGCATGCCCCGCAGGCTGAAAGGGAGGTGGCTGGCAGGAGAGCAGTGCCAGCAGGGTGGAGGAGAGCAAGGACTACACCTGCTTGCTAATTCTGACAGGGTGTGAGCTAGTCTCAGATAAAGACACTGGAATTTGAGAAAACAGGCAGATCATTTTCCTGCTGAGGACAATCGTCTTCAGGGAGAAACAGACTATCTTGCTAATCACCTGCTAGCGCTTAATTTTCAGGGAAGAGTTCAGCATTAGATCTCATTTTGCAAATTAAAAACAGGCAGGATGCCCTTAAGCAGTTCATTCGGTAACATCATAACTCCAGGCATTGCAGGGAGAGAAGGGAGGGGTCTGTCGGTGAGAGGGGCTGTGGGCCAACCCCTTCCTCTCCCCTCACAAGAGGTTTCACACCAGTATCCCCTCCACCAGGACGATTTAAAAGGGCACTTCACCAACCATTCTGTTGAAGTCCTTCCTCAAAGTTGTCTTCAGCATCGGTCTGGACCAGAGGCAAATCGTTCCGGCGCCAAAGGGTTAGTGTGGACGGCTGCTGGACTCTAGGTGGGAGCGTTTGCCAGCTGCTAGCATGGTGCTGCTCTCCGTCTGCTCAGGGAATGGGCGCTTGTAGGTCCGACCGTGTCCATTCATGGCCCCTCTCTGCCACTTGCAGATGTCTCCGTTTAGAATGTCTTGAATATGCTGCACTATGAGGTTTATAGCAACTGCGGAGAGAAACAGGAAACACAGGACAGACAGTTCTTGACTGAGCTGTCGAGGAAACCTGGAGCACCCAGCCCTTAGAGCCATGCTTGTCCTCTGCAGCAAGGGCAGACCTCGACAGAAACCACCACCAGCTTTAACACTGGTGCTTTGCTCTACATCTCCAATCGTAGGTCACTGTTGGTCACTGTTTCCAGCCCTCCACTGGCTCAGCAGCTCAGTCAGGCTGTGAGCAGCTCCCTCCTCTCCAGCCCTCCACCAAAACCCCTCTCCTTGCAAGCATGCAAACACGGCAGAGGTGTGCCAGCTGCCGTCTGCCCAGCCCCAAAGGCAGTCTCCACAGAGAAATCAGGTGGAGAACCCAGCTCCCTTTTACCCATGTTGTCCACTCCACGGGGGATGATCACATCTGCATACTTCTTTGTCTGCAAAACAGCAACAGCGATGGAGACCGTTAACGAGAAAAGCCAGAACGGGAGGATTGTTAATGGGAAATGATCCTAGGAAGAAGCTACCAACTGCCAGAAAACTGGGGGTAAAGCTGGAAGGGTTTCTGTGCTCCAAAGCTGCAAGTCAGAGCTCTCAGTCATGGAAAACACCTGAATGAACTGAGGTCACAGTGGCTCATGTGCAGTGGGTTTAAGGTCACAGATTGGTCTCACTGTCCCTTTGCTCCACCTGGCTGACAACAGGAGCATCAGTGGAGGTGGCTGGTGCAGAAGGAAAGAAGCCACTGTGAGGGTGATGTTGAGTGGTGGAAGCAGAAGGCGAGGTGTGGAGCACTTGCTTCTACATTCCTGCAGAGTGTGGCTGCCTTCAAACAGATCACCCGCTTCCAGGCTGAGCTCTGTTTGCTAAGAGCTGCTTCTAATCAGCATTTCACAAGCCATTGCTAAATCTCTGCCAAGAGCCGAGGCACCCACCATGCATGTGAAATTCCCTACTACCTCTGTGACATTTTATTGATCTTTACTGCCACAGCAAATTCAGCATTTCTAATGAGAGCTTTTACCATCCCACAATTACTTTGATCTGGAGCAAGAGGCACCTTTTCCATCTTATTTAATCCATTCGCAGGACTTGGTTCTCAAAGGGGTTTCTGCAAATGACTGTGATTATGTGAGCACCTGAATGGACCCCACGTTACAGGGTGTAGCCAGCAGATGCTGTAGTGGTCTGCCCCAGGTTTTCACCAGTGTGCTCTGTCAGGAGCAGGTGCTGGGAACCGAGCGCTTCTTCCTTCCTGCTACACTGAGGGCTCTGTGCAGGGTGGGAGCGTCTCAGTGAATGGGACACGAGCTCACAGAGCCACAGCAGCCAGGAAATGTTCTCTAGAGATTTCCATGGTGCTTTGCAGGACAAGAGACCAACCATTTATGTTCCTGTAACAAGCAGCTTGTGATGATTAAATAGATGAGGCATGGGCCTGGTAAAATGGAAACATCACCAGTGCAGCTAATCCCCAGGTGATGCTGCTCCTTCTCCCTTCTAAAACCAACCCCATAAATCAGACTAGGGAAACACTCGGTACCGGTAAGCAGAACTCCTCAAAGGCAGGCTTGACAAACGTGGTGTACTGGGTGAGGATCTGCTCCAGGTCCCGCCCGCGTTTCATATCTCGCAGAACTGGGATGGGAAGATAAACCCCGTGAGCCTCACCGCGTGGCCAAATACGGGTAAGGAACGTGAGAGGCTGACACCGCACGGACAGCAGAGCATTACCTCTGCGGGACAGCCGGACATCAGAGTCTGTGTCGACAAAGAGCCGGAGGTGGAACATGTCCCGGATGTCTTGATTGTAGAAAACCAGGATCCCCTCGAAGAGAACAACATCAGCGGGATAGACCACCGTCGTCTCTGGCAGCCTGACGGGGAGAAACACCCCAAGTAGGGCATAAAATGGGTCTTGTACCACTGGGGACAGATGATTTGGCCATCACTTAACCCCCAAGACTCCTCACAACACTGACACCTACCTAGAATGGGTCACGAAGTCGTACGTGGGTACCTCAACCGTTTTGCCCTCAACAATGCTCTTCAGGGTTGTGTGCATCAGGTCATTGTCAAACGCATCTGCGGAAGGAAAGTTCAGAGAGGAAGAAATTCAAACCCTGCCATAGGGAATGTTCTGCTCAGATTTTTTGAGGCCCGAAGGAAAAAACTCCTTGGGGACTACTGCTCTAGGAAATCAGGGGTTTGTTTAATTATTTCCCACCAGCAGCCACTCAGCACTCCCCACCCAAGCTGGATCTGCTAAGGAAGAGACAGTTTGATGTTGACAAGCAGCTCCAACACAATAAAACGAAGAACCCAAACACAAAGCAGTTAATTAGTTAATTTCACCAAACCACTCGCTAACTGGATAATTTCATGCAACTCTTTACTCTCTTAGCTAATTCAGAAAATCCTCAGATGCCTCTAATGCTTTTCAAGCACTAGACCCAAAGCTGGCTCCAGCCAGGGCAGATCACCGTCCCTCTGGCAACCCACAGTGCTCATGAGCAACTGGTTTAGGTGGACAAAGATCAGGAGAGGATCTGGCACTGGGACAGGTTGCCCAGAGAAGCTGTGGCTGCTCCATCTCTGGAGGTGCTCATGGGCAAGACGGATGAGGCTCTGGGCAACCTAGTCTGGTGGACAGTAAAGATCATCCGCTGGCCCACGGATGATCTTTAAGGGCCCTTCAAACCCCAACTGTTTGATGAGTCTGAATGATGGAGCCTCCTGACACCCACAGATGAAGAGGCAGGGATGTTCTCCAGCCACCCCAGAGCAGCAGCAGCAGCAGCAGGGTGCTGATAAGCAGCTGTTGGCGGGGCAGAGCCCATTTCTCTCCCTCCTCGGCTGCTCCTGTGCACCCAGAGCCCCATTAAACGCCTGAGCCGGGGGGTCTCACCCGGGTGGTCGAAGTTGTACTGTCCCCGCAGCGCCTTGGCCTGCTGCTCGGCGCTCAGCACCTTGTAGAAGCTGTCCTGGCTGAGGATGAGGACCTGCCGCTGCCGCCGCTCCACCGCGTTCTGCCCCAGCAGCTCCATGATCTTCTCGCACACTGTGGACTGAGCGGAGCGGGGCCGGCGGTCAGCGGGGAGCTCCCGCCGGCACCCACACACCCGCTCGTCGGCACCCACCCCTCGACCCCGGCCCGGTCCGGTCCCACCTTCCCGCTGGCGGTGCCGCCACTGACACCGATGAGAAAAGGCCGCGGGCGCGGCCGCTCGGGCTCGGCGCTGCCGGCGGAGGCCATGGCGGGGCGGCGCGGGGGCTGCCGGGAGGTGCCGGGGCTATGGCTAGGAGGGGGTGGGGCCGCAAGGGGCGGGGCCAAGTGGGGAGGGACGCAGGCACGTGCGCGGAGTGGG
>JAOXOE010000506.1:28928533-28951780 GCA_028565055.1 Phoeniculus purpureus
TAAGGCCAGGCTGGATGAGGCTGTGGCCAGCCTGATCTAGGGTGGGGTGTCCCTGCCCATGGCAGGGGGATTGGACTGGATGACCTTTTGAGGTCCCTTCCAATGATTCTAATGATTCTATGATTCTAAGAAATCGATCCCTGCACATGCAGTAACACTCACACTCCTCTAAACACAACACAGGTTATGACCTCATACCTTTCACCACATCTTGTTTTTCCATGAAAATCTTTTCAGTTGAAAAATTGGCACTAACACGAATAATTCCCTTCTTCCTGTGTAATCTAGAAACATTACAGCTTTGTATGGAGTGAAAAGGACAAACTCAGAGGCTCCCCTTCCCTCCCTCTAGCTGCATTGTTACTTGGCTCACAAATACACTTGATGTAGTCTGGCAAATCTGTAGGACATTCCAGAGACAGTGAATTATCTGGAGGGCTCCAGCATTCCCATCACATCTGCACAGCCCTTCCTTCACAAGTATTTAAAATCACAGCAAATCCAGTGCTCAAAAATCAGTCAGAGAGATGTAAGGCTGATCGGCAACTCAAAACAAACCCCCCAAACCCAAAGTACACCTTTTGGGGGACTTCTTATGAGGGACTCAAGTGGTACAAGGGAGAATGTTTTCAAGTTAAAAGAGGGTAGATTTAAGTAAGATCTTAGGAAGAGATCGATCACTATGAGGGTGGTGGACAGCAGGATGACCATGAGCCAGCAATGGGCCCTTGAGGCCAACAAGGCCAGTAGCATCCTGGGGTGGATCAGAACCAGGGTGGTTAGTAGATGGAGAGAAGTTCTCCTTCCCCTCCTACTCCGCCCTGGTGAGACCGCATCTGGAAGCTTGTGTCCAGTTCTGGGCCCCTCTCTGCTGGAGAGAATCCAGTGCAGAGCCACAAAGATGATGGAGTGGAGCATCTCCCTGATGAGGAAAGGCTGAGGGAGCCGGGTCTCTTGAGTTTGGAGAAAAGGAGACTGAGGGGTGACTTCACTAATGTTGATAAATCTGGGTGTCAGGAGGCTGGAGTCAGGCTCTTCTCAGTGTAATCTAACAATAGGACAAGGAGCAGTGGGTGTGAGCTGGAACAGAGGAGGTTCCACATCACTATGAGAAGGAACTTCTTCCCAGTGAGGGTGACAGAGCACTGAAAGGGGCTGACCAGGGGGTTGTGGAGACTCTTCCTCTGGAGACATTTAAGACCCACCTGGACGTGTTCCTGTGTGACTTAGGTGATCCTGCTGTGGCAGGGAGATTGGACTAGATGATCTTTTGAGGTCCCTTCCAATCCCTAAAGTTCTGTGAGCTTGATGGGGTTAGGTTAATGGTTGAATTTAATGGTCTTAAAGGTATTTTCCTGCCCAAACAAGTCTATGATTGTGACTGGACTGATGCAAAGTTCCTGTGCTTTCAAACTCCTCCTTGCCCTGTTCTTGCATGGTTTTTCCTTTTGGAATTTGAGCAGGAATCCTCTCCTTTGTTCCAGGGAAGCCCTGCTGCACTGTTGGCTTTAGCACATCATTTGGGGACCTCTTTAAAATGCAAACTAGTTAGATTATCTCCTTCATAGATATTGGTGGGACAGATGCTCTGTTGGATTAAATTTATTTTATACATCATAAACATTAGGCTGATGGAGCTGAAGTGCTGAGGTCCTTTTTAAATCAGAGGCACCAGATTAACTAGCTTTTAGTCTTTCAGAAACTCACTTACTCTTAATGAGTTTACCATGATATAGGTTCACAAATTTCCTGTCTAGCTTCTTTTGGCACTCTGAGATAAAAATGCCATCTGGGAAGGAGAGTTATTGGTTCTGAGTTGATGTCCCTTCCTTATCACCTTGTTTTGCTGGCCCTGAGCTCATCCCAAGATAGCAGTACTTACCTAGACAGCATCAGTTTCTGTCAGACACAAATTGTGGAAATAATTTAAAATACATTGACCCTTCTACCCCAGACAGGATTTATTGTTCTTTGCCTCCATAGTAAAACCTCTTGTTAATGTAAAATGCTCACATAAACACACACATTTGTACGCACAGCAGTTTATATATAAATAAGACCTGTAGCTATGTTCTTGTTGTTCTGTTCTGCTTCCACTGTAAACTCTGCCTCTTTTTTTCAGGAAGGATTTTTGATTTATATTTGTGTTCATTTTGCAGAAATGATTTTTGAGCTTCAAACATCCTCTGTTGCCTGTGCTCTAGGATGCTGGTACCAGTCAAAGAGGTTCTGGGGCACCATTTTATATACAGACCCTTTAGCTCTGTGCATTTTTGGCCTGGATATGTTCCTATGTGAGTTGGTCTAGGTGGTCCTGCTGTGGCAGGAGGATTGGACTAGATGATCTTTTGAGGTCCCTTCCAATCCCTAATGTTCTGTGGTTCTGTGATTTCCTTAGATGCAGGGATGGGTGAGATGCTGGGTGAAGATGATTGAAGCACCATAGGTACTTCTCAGGATATCAGAGTGATGGGGACTTCCCAACTCTTCAGTTCCATGGGGCTGTGGGTTACTGTTTAACATTACATCAAGATGGTACCAGGGAAATGAGCTCAAATATTCACTGCCGCAGGGGGCCAGGACTATAGTGATGATAGGTCATAGGCTGGGCTTGATGATCTCAGAGGTCTTTTGCAGCCTCCATAGTTCTGTGATTCTGACTCTGCCTTGTAACCAAAAGCCAAGTAAAGGAGAAAAACTTGGAAGAGTGTTTTAATGTATATAGAAGCTGCTAGGGCCTGCAATGCTTCTGCATTCACACTTGTTATGGTAATATGGAGGACAGAGCTCATGGGTATCCCTTGAGCTCTAGTGACCTGAAAATCATTCAAGATGTTTAAAATAATTCTGTATCTTCCTGTAAAACCTCTATAGGAAATACCTTACCCAGCAGATACCCAGTAGAAAGGCAAACTAGAAATATATCCCTGGCCGTGGGAAGGTTATTCCTTTATACTCAAATGTTGTTGAGGAATGACTTATCCTGGGTTTAGCTGCCTGAACTGCATTTCTACACTGACCCTGACTCATTCTGTGAGTAGATAAACCTTGTGGAAAAGAAATTAATTTCTTTCTGAAATACCTGGGGAATGGATTGTGTGTGAATCAGGGGAGGTTGTAGCTATTGATGCAATGAATGTAGACATTATATATTTTAATTTTTAGATGGTGACACTTATCTCATGGTAATGCAGCCATGTAGTTGTAACAGTAGGGAACTGTTTTGTGGTACGTGAGTTGAGAATGGTGGTGTTTGCATTGCTTTTCTTTCCTTGTGCTTTGTTGCCCCATGTTGGTGTCATCTTTCATTCCTCATAGCATAATGTCCCTCTGATGTAGGAAACTGCCAGTGAATTGGTTTCAAGGGATGGCTTTGCTTTCTGAACCTTCATAGCTAGAGGGGAGGAAGCTGAATCACAAGCAAAATTCATTTTTGCTTTACTTCTCTGTAAATTTTGTGTTTCATGATCTCATCTCTTCCTCAGTGCTGTGTTTACAATGGTGATGTCCTAATCCATGCCTTGATCTTGCTTTCACTTAGCAGCAATCTCTGAGCTGTCAACACTTGATGCTGTCCCTTTTCCTCCTTAGCCTCACATTTAAGAGGAGAGTATTTGACTCTCTGCTTTAGACAGACAGAGAGACTTCACAGGACTCTAGAGGGATATTTTGCATTTGTTGCTCTGATAATGTGAGAGCCATATTGCCCCTATCTCAGCATTCACAAGGGAAATGATCATCATGTCCCATTACAGCCGCTGGCTCCTGCCTGACAATCCCCTGCCTTATCTAGCTACATTTTTTTTAATGCTGTGCTCATCATCTTAGCACTTAAGTGCCTTGAAGGTTTTCCATTGCTTCAGAGCAAAGATTCATTTAAGGTTGTGCTAGTGGAAAATTTGTCCCTGGTTCTGGTTATTTGGTTGATTTGTGTGAACAGGGGTGATAAAAGTTGAGGTGAAACTGCACTGAAAAATTTACCTTTCAGTACAACTGCCTTTTTCTTAACAATCTTGATCCTTGTTGATGTCTTGTCCAAAATACTGTTGTGTAGTTTTTCCTTCTGGTTATGTTTAGGGATTAGCTGGATTTTGCAGGGTGTCTGGCCCCCCTGGTTCAGTGAACAAGCAAACCCATGCTCTGTTCCAGTTCATGCTCTCACACTATTTATCTGCTGTCTTCAGTGATCTCAGGTCTGGTTTGAAGCTTTTGAGGCTTTTTAGTTGCCAAGTAGATGCCCCTTTAATTGGAAATAAAGCAGTTTGGCTTCTGCACTGGAGTTTCACTTTGCTGTACAAGTTGTAAGAAAACCTGATGGAAATGCTGGTGCATGTCAAATAAAGCTTTTTTCCCCCCCCCCCAATTTAAACTGGGAATTGAAGAGATGGCTAGAAACCTACAAAGTATTCATTAATCATGTTTCTAAGCAAGCCCATCATTTGTGTCGCCTGAATGTTCTGAGAGGCCAGTTGCACCCAGCTGCTGTCTGTTTTTTCAACCTGTATCAAAAAGCATGAGAATTTAATGTGAGGACAGATATGGCTGTGTTTGTGTGAGAGCTGGCAGCACCCTTCACAGAACAGATCTGCCTCACCAGGTGCTTTACCCTCCTCATCTGACCCCTGTCCCTCAGCCTCCAGAGGTCTGCTCCTGGATGTAGCTGCCTGGCTGGTGCTGGAACCACAGGATCACTTCCCAAGCGCTGCCTTTGTCCTTTTGACACCTCTCAGCTTTCAGGTTCCTCACGGCTCTAGGGACATTAGGTCTTGCTCCTGCGCTGGCTGGCGTTGCTACTCTGCCTTTCTTAGAGATTTGTGCTGTTGAGCTGTTGCTGTGCCTGGTTGCTGCCTAGCTCAGCAGTCAGCAGCAGGCTGTGAGCACTTTGATCCTCTCCTCGAGTCATGGCTGATCTGCTGAGATTCCTATGTGATCCGACAGCTCTCTGTGCTTGGCCTCGAGAGGTGTTTGCAAAGTTAATGGGACAAAAGCCACCTTCTATTATTTTATTATTTGCAGCCATCTACACTCAGGACTCCTTTTTTTCATGTGATTGCAATAGTATTTCCAGAGTTTCTCTATTAGCTCTTTGTGTCAGTGAAAATTTGGAGGGGGGGGAAGTAGAGATATTTTACTATTCTGTCCTGCTGGTGTTGAGTTTTCAGAGCAAACATCAGGAGTAAATGCAGATTCCCAAGTCAAAGGGAGTTCCTGTCTGGCAGTTAGTTCTTCCATCTTGCTAAGCCTTGGGGTGACGGGAGAAGACTGAGGTATCTTGTGCCAATGATGACTTTATTCTGACTTGTATTACATTTAAATGAGATATTAAGTAGATTTTCTGGACCCATTCCAGGCCCTCAATCTCTTTCTTGAAATGAGGGGCCCAGAACTGCCTCCAGTACTTGAGTAGAGGTGTCACCAGTGCCCAGTACAGGGGGAGAATGATGTCCCTAGTCCTGCTGGCCACACTATTGCCGATCCAAGCCAAGATGCCATTGGCCTTCTGGGCCACCTAGGAACACTGCAACAGCACCTTGCAAACAGTCCCAGTGTTTCGTCTGCACATTTCCGCACTGTCAGAAGTCACTTTGTTCTGCTGGCGTGCTCAAAAAGAAAAATCACGAAAGGGAGAGATTCTGATTTGGCTTATGAACTGTACTTCATTTCACTCAAATGTAGTCAGTGTAAAGCAAATAAACTGCAGCCGTGTGGGTCCTGCTGTAGGAACTGATGTGTGCTGCCTTTGATCTCAAAAGTATGAACCTTCTGCTTCTGACTCAACAAGGTTCTCCATGTGCCTAATAAAAAGCATGCAAGCCTGCCTGCTGAAGGCAGTAAGATTGTCCACATGCCTACTTTTAAGCACATGCTTAAGTGTTCTGCTGAACTGCTAATGAAGAGAGGTTTCCATCTCCCTTGGCCAACATTGCTTGGAGCTATGAGAGGAAGCCCAGAGGGGAAGAGATACTTAACCCAAGACCTCCTTCAGCAGCCAGTTCTCTTGCTACTTAAGGCAAGATTGCTAAGGACAGTGTGATTGGCTTTGCCGTGTGCTGAAAGCTTGTTTCCTCCAAGCTTGTGCTCTCATTTCCTGCCTTGTAATTAGCTCTTCCACATGGTTACCCCAATGTGCACAGCATGCAGTCATATGATGAGCTTATGCCACTGGACATCCTCAGTGGGCAGAGAGGTGTTAAATCCTACCCTCCACATCTGCCAGACCCTAATGCAGGCTGATGGTAGAGGGAGGGACTGGCTGTGGAGAAACTACCTCTGACTGCAGGGATTTGGCTGAATTTGGGCAAAAAAAGCAATTACTCTGGTTGGGGGTGCTTCTGAAAACACTACTACTGCAATTAGATGTCAATTTGAAGCATTGAACCTTGCCTACACCTTGAGGGTCACAGCAGATACACCAGCCTAGTCCTGCTTTGAGGTACGGGACAAATCTGGTGTGGGCTGTGGGACACTATACTGAAGAGGGGAGAGTTTGACTAACCCCAGGTTTCACAAAACAAGTCTTCTCCTTTCTTTTAGTTCTCATTTCCCCGTTAAAAATCTTATCCTGAGGTGGCAGATGTCACTTCACTGAATCTCTTCCTTTGGATCCCAAACGCTTTTGTGATGTAGGATTTTATTTTAAAGCTGCATTTCTTTTTTCTTTTTTTTTTTTAAAGTGGTGTTTGGTATCTTGTTGCTTTCATGTCAAAACAACAGGGAGAAAAGTTACATTCTTTTCCAGAGCCATGGTAACAGGAGAGCTGATAAACACAAACAAGGTCAGTCCTGAACTTTCAAATGGTGCCTCCTGATGAGAAAACTGAGATGAGAGAGAAGAGAGAATCTACTGGAAGGCACCAACTTGTTTATGGTACCAACTTGTTTATGGTAAAGCATCTCATAGTGTTAAAGCTATTCGGCTGTTCTGGATGTTCAGAGGAACCCATGGTTCTTCCAAGCTGTCATTATTCAAGAGTCACCTATGACCAAAGCTAATACATCCTGACAATGGTTAACACTTTATTTTAACCCTGTTGATTGAGAGTGTGGGCCATGAATCATGCTCTTTCTGCCCCCTGCCAAGTGTTGTGGTCCCACCAGGGACTGCTCCAAGTGTTTACTGTCTTGAGGGCCAGCTGTGAACCAGCAGCTCACAGAAGCACTAAGCAATGCTGGAGGCCCTGTTGATGGCTTTTGGGGCTAGGGCTTGCAGCATTCCTGACTGGGAATGGCTTTGTGAACCTCACGGTTGCTGGGGCAGGGGGTTGAGTAGCCAACCCACAGTTAGTGGAGGAATGTGTGTGTAAGTTGGACTTGCTTATTTTCTGACTTCCAAATGTGGTAATTCTTTTCCTGACCATGATCTGTTCCCTTGGGCATATAATGTGTTATTTTAAGTGCCAGGTAATGAGTTAGAATGGTTTGGGTTGAAGGGACCTTTAAAACTCATTGAGTCCTAACATCCTGCATTGAGCAGGGACATCTCCAACTAGAGCAGGTTGCTCAAAGCCCCATCCAACCTGACCTGGGAGGGTTCCAGGGATGTGGCTTCTCTCACATTTCTGGGCAACCTGGGCCAGAGTCTCACTCCTTTTAGTAATAAATTTCTTCCTTACACCTAGTCTAAATCTCCCTCTTAGAATAAAACCATCACCCCTTGTCCAGTTGTAGCAGGCCCTGCTAAAAAAGATTGTCCTCATCTTTCTTATGGGCCTCCTTTGAGTATTGAAAGGCTGCAATAAGGTCTCCCTGGAGACCTTTCTCTCCAATACTGACCATCTCCAGTTGTTGATGTGGCACAGTATGAGTCTAGTGTAGCTGTTACCTCTTGCCAGCAGCAGATGCCTTTAAGAGCTACAACCAGGGTGCAAGGAGAACTTCTTCCTTTCCTGCTTTTCCAGCCCTGGTCACCTCATTCTCTGCTTTTCTCACATGTTCAAGCATGACACTTCTCCAAGCATGGCACTTCTCTGACGACAACCCCCACAAAGAAAACAGCCTCCACCCCTGCTTCCCAGTTGCCGCTGCTCTTGTGTTGTCTGTGCAGGGTGTTTGTTTGCAGAGAGCTGCATTAACACTCGGTACTGCCTTAGACTAAGCAGACTAATAGACTCTTTCAACACCTCCACAGCACTGCCCACTGTGGTAATCATTCAGCGGTCATGGCTCTCTGCAAACAGCAGCACTGAACTCGCCCTTCAATTACCAGTTTATTATCCTAAGATGTCTGGGGAGCAGAGTGGTGATAGCCATATGCCAATATGGCTGTGGGCTGCCTGTGAAGTTCCTCGTGGGATAGCAAGAGTGAAGCCAGGGTTGTGAGCAGTTCTCTTAGGCTGGTGACTGACAGCCTATCTGACACAGGCTTAGAATAACCCACCTCAGAAAAGAAAACATACTGCCTCTGAATTCCTAATATGCAAAAGCTAAGCTCAGATCGGGAGCTGAGCTTGTGTTTGGGAGCCAAGGCTAAGGTGTGTTGACTGACCAGGACAGCCTATGTTTGGTGCTGGTTCACTGTGCTCTCAGGCAAGTCCTTCCAGCACTTAGGAACTTGGTTGCTTTTGGGTTTTGTGAAGCTCCTATGAAGCAACTCACTTCTTGCTGAAATTCAGAACTGAAGTGAGAACTGATCCTTGTTTTGGGCTGATGAAAGCTGAGGTTTTCCTGGTGCTGACACAATGGCCTCTGGCTGGAGAGGGTCTCATGCTGTAGCACTTGTTCTGGGCTGGTTCCTGCAGTGATCCTTGGAGAAAAGCTTGGGCACAGAGACTGAAATAACAAGAACCAATCATCATGAAAACACATCTGGGGTCACAGTGCATATGCTTTGTAAAGTGTTGCTGCTATTAGAAGCTGTTAAATAAAGCTCAAGCTCTTCCACAGTGCTGGGAAACTGAGCTCCCTTGAATCACTTAGTTATGCCAAGAAAAAATAAAGATGCAGTGGGTTTCTGTGTGGCTCCAGAAGTGTGAAGAAACCTCACAAAACCTGTATTCACTCTTTTCAAAATGTGCATACAAACTGATTCAGCTTCCCAGGACAGGACTGAAAACCAAGAATAGCTTCTAAGATTTTCCCATTCAGCCAGAAACTTTGTCAGCTGTGGGTTGTATGGAGGGGTTTTTTTCTCTAATCCATGGTCTCTCTTCAGTTTGGTATATTTCATATTCATGCTCAGGGTGTCTATGCTAGCTTAGCAAGCGGAAGGAGACAATGGAAAGTAGTTTTCTGAGCTGGTATAATCCAAAGCAAAACTTTGCCCCTTTTAGTAGCCAAGACGCAGAGTCATTTATCCTGCAGAAGGCATCCAAGAGATAAGGAAGCTAAATCAGAGAAGTGTGTATGTTTTTAACCTCTCGGAACCCTTACTTGTGCCTCATTCCTTGTTACTGCTGGACATTTGTCCTGGCTTGAGTTAGAACAGAACCAATCCTCCTCACTGACTTCACTCTTCAGCTCAGTCTCTTCTAACAGCTTTCTGCAGCTAGAGGCAGGTTTGTGCAGTCAGTGGCTGCTCCTACAAGTGATAACTATGCTTTGTGGTTGCAGTTACTACTAGGAGCTGATATGCAGAAAGGCTCGGACTTAGACTTGCTTCTACAGACAGCAGAGTCACTGATAAATCTTGTGTGATACAGGATAAGTGAGAGGCTGCACCTGTGGTGGGAAGTGGACAGGACAGGTGACCCTAAACTGTCCATCCAGATATATAAAACTGAGGTACCATGAGGGTCAGGCTCTTCCACTTCTCTCTTTTGCTCTCTTTCTTCTTGGCTGGCATCTAAGGAGGACTGTGCCTAGTTCTGCTTTCCTGACCTATTCATTCCTGAATCCAGTTTCTGCATCCAGTTCCAGTCTGCTGCTGTGTCCAGACTGGGACTTCCCTAGCATCTGCATCAGTGGTGAAGGTGCTGTAATTGCCAGGAGGTGATTGGGTTCAATACTGGTGCTGTGTATGTTTCATATTATTGTTGTTTTTATTAAAGCTCTTTTGTTTTCCTTTTCCGGTTCCTCCCTGTCCCCTCTCCCTTTTGGAAAGGGAAAGGGGCTAACAGAGAGCATCTGTCACTCATCTTACAGCTGGCTCAGCCTCAACTCATGACATTTATGATAAGAATAAATCTACCAACAGCAAAGTCCTGCTGGAACTTGCTTATTCTGAATTTCTCTCTTGTGCTGCAGCATTAAGCATTATGAGAAAATCTCTCATGAGCCAGCTTGGTATCAGAAATGTATTTTGTGTGTGATGGGGGTTGATGCTTGTCCTGTGTGTAACAAGCTAGCTGGCAAATGTGTGTTTATGTCAGCAACTGAAGTGGCAGGCTTGGGATTGGCGGAAAAAAGAGGAGATGCAGGGTCTGACTGGGGAAATCCCCTTTCATCCCTTCATATTCCAAAAGTCTCTGATGCCAAGATTGAGCTTTGGGAGTGGAGTTGGCTGTGTAGCAGCATGGTGCTGCGCAGGGTGGTGGTGAAAGCAATGGCAGAAGGGAGCAGGTGAGGAATGACTGATCTCATGGGGAGTGTAGGGTAATGAAGGATCTGCTGACTCAGGGGGATGAAGAAAAGGAGGTAAAAGAAAGAAAGGCTTATGGAAAGTAAAGAAGTTTAATTAGAGTAGCCTGAGAGAAAGAAAATGAGAGAGCCGGGGTGGATAAAGATGAGTAGAAAGTAATAGCTGAATGTTTCCAGGTTTCCTCAGTGCTTGCTGACCAGTCAGGCATCTCAGAAGATACTGAGGATTCAGCTGGAGTTGCTATAGTTCTGTTGCACACTGGTGGACAGGGTAAGTTCCCATTTCCCAGCGATGTGGGGCCAGCAGGTTTTTTTGATGTAATTTTTGGTCATGCATGTGGTACGTGGCATGGTGACTGTGAGTCAACTTCCCACCTAAACTAAAGCATTTTGCTGCATTTGGAAGTTTCAGTGTCTGGGTCTAGGAAAACAGAGATCTGTGCCTCAGGTGCCCTTGTGGATGAATTTTAGGTGTTGCTATGAGGAAAAAGCCTGAGGATATTGGGGAAACAACCTCAGGCTTTGATTCAGGCAATCTGGTGTAGTGAGAGGTGACTGTGACAAGGGGGGTTGGAACTAGATGATCCAACCTAAGCCATTCTATGATTCATATGTTAAAACTTTGTGGAATGTGATGACTCTCACTCTTTTGAACTGCAGATGTCACAGAAGTGCCCTGGCTACATTTGTTCCAGCAGTACGACCGCATCCTATAATGCACATCAAGTACTGAATCTTCCTTTCAAGGCTCTGACAGGGAATCAGTGCTTTGTGCACTGCATATTATTTTACTTTTTAATATTTTACATGGAACCAGGGCTGGAGTCCCAGGTTACTCCTGTCATGGCAACGAAGCCAAGTATTTGTGCAAAGGCAGAGGTTTGAGCCATATTCAGAAGCTGCAGGATGTAATCCAGGCTGTTAGTTGTGTTTCACTGTGGTTTGGATGGTTACAAAAGCAACAGGTTTTCTTTGTTTTGGAGAGGTACTCTGGAGTATTGTAGTCTGGCTCAATCATATTTTAATTGCTTTTTCATCTTATCAGGGATTGCATCCCTGAAGTGTAGAATTATAGAACTGTAGGATCATAGAATGGCCAGGGTTGGAAGGGACCTTAAGGATCATCTAGTTCCAACCCCCTGACATAAGCAGGGACACTTTAACTAGATTAGGTTACTCAGGGCCTCATCCAACCTGGCCTTGAACACTTCTAGGCATGAGCCAGCTACCACTTCCTTGGGCAACCTGTTCCAGTATCTCGTCATCCTCACAGGAAAGAATTTGTTCCTAATATCCAACCTAAACCTTCCCTCTTCAAGTCTGTAATCTTTTCCTGTTGTCCTCTTGCTACTACTCATGCAAAAAGCCCTCCCACTGCTTTCTTGGAGCCCCCTTCAGAGATTGGCAAGCTGCTAGAAGGTCACCTGGGAGCCTCCTCTTCTGCAGGCTGAACAACCCCAACTTGCTCAGCCTGTCCTCATAGAGGAGCTGCTCCATCCCTCTGATCATTTGAGTTGCTCTCCTCTGGAGCTTTATGTCCTTCTTATGTAGGGGACTCCAGAACTGGACCCAGTACTCCAGGCAGGATCTCACCAGTGCAGAGTAGAGGGGGAGAATCACCTCCCTTGACTGACTGTCACTGCTTTTTTTTGTAGCCCAGGACACAGTTGGCTTTCTGGGCTGCAAGTGCGCACTGACTGCTCCTGTTCAACTTCTGCTCCCCCACCACCGCCCAAGTCCTTCTCCCCAGGGCTGTCTTCAATCCTTTCTCCTCTCTTTCTGCCTGTATGGGGTTGCCGCAACCCAGGCAATACTTGCCCTTGTTGAACTTAATGCAGTTTGCACAGCCCACTTCTGGAGCGTGTCAAGGTCCCTCTGGATGGCCTCCCTTCTCTCCAGCCTGTTGACTTCACCACACAGTTTGGTGCCATCAGCAAAATGACTGCAGGTGCATGCAATTCCACTGTCCATGTCACCAACCAAGATGTTAAATAGTACTGGTGTGAGTACCAACTCTTGAGGCACTCATCACACCTCTCCATTGGGACACTGAGCCATTGATCACAATTCTTTGGGTGTGACCATACAGTCAGCTCCTTATCCAACGAGTGGTCCATCAGTTGAATCCGTATTGTTCCAGTTTAGAGATCAGAATGTCATGCAGGACAGTGTCGAATGCTTTGCACAGCTCCAGGTAGATGACATCTGTTGCTCTGTTCTTGTCCACTGAGGCTATGACCCCATCATAAAGCCTACCAAACTGGTCAGGCAGGATTGCCCTTGGTGAAGCTGTGATGGCTGTCACCAATCACCCTTTTATTGGCTTGCCTTAGCAGAGCCTTCAGGAGGATGATCTTGATAGAATCATTATGATCTTGCAAGTCTATTCCAACCTTAAAGTCCAACCACTGAAGCAAGATATGAGCGTCCAGCCTCCATCTGCTCCTTCTCCTCCCCATTTAAGCACTTGTGTGTGCAAGAAACAGTCAGCACAGTGCGTCTGTACATGCAACTTGCTCTGCTTTGCTGGAGTTACCTCTGTATTTGACTCGTGCTCACTTGGAAGAAGGACCCAATGGGTGGCTTACAGAATCATATAATTAACTAGAAAAGATCTCTAAGGTCATCAAGCCCAGCCCATGACCTAACATCACCACGTTGGCTGGACCATGGCACTAAGGGCCACATCCAGTCTGTCCTTCAACACCTCCAGGGATGGGGACTCCACTACTGCCCTGAGCAGTCCATTCTAGTGTCTGATTCCCCCCTCTCATGAGGAAGGGCTTCCTAATATCCAACCTACCCTCTCCTGGCAGCTTCAGGCCCTGCCCTCTTGCCCTGTCTCTAGTTACCTGGGAGAAGAACCTGAGCCTCACCTGGCTCCTGTGCCATCTCGCGGCTACCACCTTCAGCCAATATTAACAGTGGTTCTTGCATGGTCAGTGGATTCTTCAGAAGCAAACAAGCTGCCCTTAGTCCCCATGCATATTGCAAATGTTTTTGGTAGTGTGTGACTGCAATCAGCCGAGCTCAGCTTGGCAGTTTTAATCCCCTGCTGTCTAGTTGGGGGCTGCTTGTTATGCAGCCAGCATTCACTCAACATAATGGTCGCTACCTGCCAATGTGCTTTGAGGGATATTGTTAGCATTAAATTTGCCATTTACATTTTCCTGTTTGACATAATTGAGGAATGAATGCTCTTATGAAAATTAAACTTGTGGTCCTCCCGGACTACTGTAACCCTGTTAAAATGTAATGCGATTCTTGATGCGTCTTCTTTGAGGTTTTTATTAAATAGAATATCCGTATGACTAATTCCCCTGGCCTAAATGTAGCCTGGGAAAGGAGCGTTATTGATAGGGCTGGGCACAAATGGCCCTCTATACTCAGCCTCTAATGGCCTAATAATGCATTATACTTGAATCAGAAATACTAGGAGTCGCGGTGCTTATTGCCATTACTGAAAACACCTGGATGCTCCATTCATCAAGGTTACATCAAAATGGGGCCATTTGTTTATTAGTCTGTCAGTAAACATCTTTATTTAGTTTCCTGTTCCTCTGCTCTTGGTAACGTCGGGGAGGACAAGACTGTGCAGTGTATCTTTCTGTGGTTTGCTGTTATTAGTTTTCCCCGAAAAAGGAAGATAATGAAAAGTTTGCTCAGAATTGCTCAGGTTGGAAAAGACCCTCAACACCATCGAGTCCATGGGTGGCTTCAAAAAGAGAACATTTTTCTGGGACTTTGTTCTTTGATTTCCCACCCCCCTCCCCTTTTTAGAAGAAGGGCTAAAGAAAAGCCATTTTCTTTAGGTAGGTAGTTGAGATGATGAACAGAGTTTCCAGGACGAAAATTCCCAGCGTGTTTAGCTTGTGAGGGGTAGCAGGGAGCTTGTTTTGAGGAGGAATTTCTCATACATGGCACTCTGGTTTCTCAGTTCAGGGCATCACACTCTACAGGGACCCAATTCTGCTGAGTGCTGATACATCCAACCCCAGAATGAAGACAGCCACAGAGATGAAAGGAGGGCAGCATCTCCTTGATGAGGAAACAGATGATGGGAGAGGAGCATCTCCTTAATGAGGAAGAGCTGAGGAAGCTGGATCTCTTTAGCTTGGAAAAAAGGAGACTGACAGGTGACCCCATTAATGTTGATAAATATGGAAAGGGCAGGTGTCAGGAGGATGGAGCCAGGCTCTGCTCAGGGGCACCCAATGAAAGGACAAGGGGCAATGGGTGTGAGCTGGAGCAGAGGGGGCTCCACATCAATCTTAGAAGGAACAACTTCCTAATGAGGGTGACTGAGTCCTGGAAGGGGCTTCCCAGGGGAGTTGTGGAGTCTCCTTGTCTGGAGATGTTTAAAACCCACCTGGCCATGTTCCTGTGCAACTGGGTCTAGGGGACCCTGCTCTGGCTGGGGGATTGGACTGGGTGATATTTTGAGATCCCTTCCAATCCCTAATGTTCTGTGATGTGAGGCATGTTTTGGGGCAGGCAACCTCCAAAGTGTTTTGCTACAGCTCTTTACATTGGTGGGGTTTGCTATGCAGGGGATAGGGATACTCAGAGTTGGGTACAGCTGTTGGGCATCTCCAGCTATCACAGCCAAGAGAACCTGTGCCCAGGCAGGTGTGTTTAGCGGACTGTGAAACCCCCAACATTTTTTTGCCCCCTCTTCCTTTTCCCTGTGACAAAAGGATGAATTAATTTGTATTCACTGAGTGCTTTCAGACTGGGCAGGATGAATAAGGTGGTCCCAGTTACCAGCTGAGGAGGAAGGGGCTGTTGAATTACTTTAGCCTTGCAAACCTCCATCTCTGTCATGCTCACTGAAATAGCTTTTCTTTGTCAGCAAAGCTGTTAGCTTTGAATGTTTATTCAAGTTTCCTTCTGAAAGGGAATATTTAAATGTGACACTTTTGATTGTAATTTCCAAACAGAGAAAAGATCAACATTTGAGAGTCAAATGCTTCATTTCTTTTCTTTTTCTTTTTTTTTTCTCCCCGATGTTTTGCTTTGATATTTTCCAATCAAAATTCTCCAGGATCTGCAGTTCTATGGAGATCATAGCTGGAAATCTGATGCAGAGCAGACAGCTCTTGGGCACTGCTTTGGAGCTGAAATGAGCTCCAGCTGAACCTGAGCCTTCCCTTAGATCAGTCTGGTCAAACAAACATTATTCTTGAGTACTGCATTACCCCATGTTTGATGCCAGCCATGCAGCATTTGCACCTTGGCTTTAAAGACAGGAACTCTCATGCATGTTAACCTGTCCCTTATGCTTGATCTCAAGAAACTTACTCTGTTCCCAGACCTGTGGTTGTACTGTGGCTCATGCATCACTGCTGCAGCATTGGTGGTCACATCCATAAGACAAAACTTGTTGGGGCAGAATAATGGAGAATCAGAATTGTTTTTGTTGGAAGAGACCTGTAAGATCGTTGAATGCAACCCAGCGCTGCCAGGTCACCACTAAACCACGTCCTTAAGAAGCTGGTGTGTGTGGGTCAGGAGGTGACGTGAAACATTAGAAGGCCAGAGCTCCAGCAGCTCATTTATCCAAAAAATATGGATAAACTTGAATGGGGTGAGCGGGGCAGGGTAGGGTACACAGGGGATTGGCTTCAAGGTAGCTGGGTTTGAATTTCTGAGTTTGTTGCCCTTGCCATCCTAGACAGCCAACAAGGGAAAAAGGAAATCTGTCTGTGGTTTCCTTGTAGAGGGTTTGCTGCTAATACAACTTGGTGCCTGAGTGCTCTGCTTCCAGACCATATGTTGCTGCAGGTCATAATGAATTGCTGTAGTGGGTGTTTGAGGTACTCAGTAATACCAGGGCAGGTCAGTGGCGTTTTTTGATGGTTAAAACCCATCCTTGGCAAAGACAACTTTCCTGTCTTCCTCACTGGGGGCTCTTCATACCTGTGGAAGGAGCCGCACTAAATCTGAACCTCAGCTTCAGTCTTGTTGGTTGGAGTGTGTTCCCCGGTGCATCACCCTAAAGCGACAGGCTGGGAACCAGCCTTGCAAGGGGTAGTGGTAGAGGCAGTTAGGTGGGATTTGTGTTGACATTTGCTGTGTTATGGCCCTCTGATAGTTTGGGTCATGGCTGTCTGAAGTAGGACACTGTCAGCAGAACTATTTGGCACTGTTGACAACATCTCTTCTCACTGGGGAAGTATTGATGTGTTTATGGCAGCATATCAGAGGAATGCTGAGCAGGAAAAGTGCTGTGTTTCCTATAGGGTTTGGAGTCATGTGAGTTTCGGGGAATAAAAGAAACACTGGGGATTGCACATGCAGGGAAGCACAGGTCTGCAGCTCTGTGACCCAGATTAGGTCAGGTGGATATGGGATTACGTCAGTTTGAGGTGGGGAGCACCTGCAACCTGGATGGTGTTAGCGGCTGTTACCAAAATTCACAGGAGCTTCTTACATCTTCTGAAACTTGCTCTACAGAGCTTCCAGAGGGCTGTTGCAGACCTAATGCCTCTCTCTAGACTCCTCCTGCTTCATGTTCATCCAACTTGAATTCTGGCAGGAAGCGCTTCCTGGAGGTTCATGCTCTTTTGTTTCTTTCTTTCTTCCTAAGCATAGGAGAATACAGGAGAGAGCAGGCTGAGCAGCAGAACAGCTTTTACATTACGCAATAATTTGGGCAATCTATAGCTGATCTGAGTGCATGTGGGCTATTGTTTCATTTTACAATACATACAATACTGTTCAGAGCAAGGGCAGATAATTTGAAATGGAGACACTGTTAATCCTTAAAGTTATTGAAAGAAAATTCTTGATCTGAACCCAGTAGAAAACATTCTATTGGTATTGGCTTCTTCGATGCTCACATCTATTAAGGTCCTTTGATTGTGAATACTTGCAAATTAATCCATCTCTACATCAATGTTCTTGTTCAGAATTGGTGAGCTTAAGTTCACTGGAAGAGAGAATGATGTGGTAGGAGATGAGGCAAATGGTGGCCCAGAGTGGTGGACACATCTGCTGTCACCTGCTGTCAGTTGCTGCTGCTCCTGCAGTGCTCGCTGTGACTGGAAGGATTTGGAGATAGGAATGAAGGAGGTTAGATATCTTCATCTATGAGTGGGAGGACATAGCTCAGTAAATTAACATTTGTATTTAAAGAGAGAGGCTGGATGTTAATAGAACTGGTCCAAAGATCTCAGGTTTAGAGCCAGCTGAGCAACTGTATGAGCACGTGAGCCAGAATTCCCATGTCTTCCAGCAGGTTTGATTTACAGCAAGGCTCTGTGTTGTCATTGAGGTAAGGGAGAGGACTTAAGTGTCCTTTTGCATGCATAATCTTGACAGCTTCTCCTCTAACCTGGAGGTACTGAAAGCCCTCAGGTTTTAATCCAGAAATTCAGAGATAATAGATTTTTTTTTCTAGGTTTGTGGAAATGTACATCAGTCTGAGAGATAGAAACAACCTAAACCTGAACAGGCCTTGTGTATCCATGGTTTTACCCTCATACACACATAAACTGGGCAGACTGCTTGTGGTTAACTGCTCTTGTGAGGTGTAAACACTGGAGAATCTGGTCTCTGGCTTGTTTGTATTCAAGCTAGTAGTGAAAATATTCACCCAGCAAATCTGAACTCAGAGCTCTCTGGCTCAGGCTGTAGAGAGGAGTGGGCTCCAGCTGGATTTCCAACCTAGTGCTGCCTCCTGTGAGGCAGTACCTGTGAGTTGGATGTGGTGCTTTCTTCTACGCTTGCTGGCTGGTGATACAGCTCCAGCATAGTGGTGGGCGTCCCAGGCAACAGAACCCTGAGCCTAGCTCACCCTTTCTTCCTGATTTGCATCCATGTGTCAGAGGATGGTCAGAACATGCATCTTATAAGGTTTCTAGGGTCAGCTTGTGAAACTGCAGCCACCAGACTGGGTGGAGGGAAAGCAGGACCTGGTGATCAGAGACTTAATCCCAGTCTGTGCTGTCTACTGTTTCCTTAGGTTAAACAAGCACTGGATGGAAACCAGGTGCTTCACTAGCACTTCCCTGCTGGGTTTGCTCTGCCAGGAAGCAGCAGCTGGAGTTATTCCTGCCTAGAGCTTCATCTGGGAGATTAGGGCTGCAAGTGGGCAGAGATAAAACTTGCAACGCATCCTTGTATTCTGCTACAGCTGAGGATGGGGGAAACCAAATCTCCCAAAGGTTTTGGGCAGAAGAGCGAGTTGCTATGTGTCTTGATGCCCTAAATCCAAAGAAAATGCAAGGCAAGCAGTCTGGCTGAAATCTTGGGAATGGGGAGGTGAAAGCTGGTGTTTTACCTGTTGTTTTGACAGGCTCTGAAGCCACCTCTGGTCAACGCCCTCAGCCCCAGCAGTGCGACAGAAGTAGGGACAAGTGGAGTAGGGTCTTAGATGCGCCATTCTTGGTACCTCAAGAGTACGAGGCACCAAACCTCAGCTGCGGAACTCCTCAGGGAGCCCGAAGCCCCCGGATGGTGGATTTTCCCCGCCGGTTGCAGACGGTTTCCCAACAGCAGCACTAGATGGTGCTGAAGCACCGATGGAAACTCCGGGACAGGGTGAAGTGTTGTCGTCTGGCTTCTCCCAGGGAAGGAAAAAAAAAATCGCCCCGACTGTGGCACTTCTTGACCAGATGAAACTTGAGTAAACGAGGGGTTTTAAAATTGCTTTTCCTTCACTTATCTCAGGCTAGGAGGCATCTGGTTTGGCACGGGCGACTGTAGTGAATACGATTAAAATTGATTGAGTGCAAATGTTTTAATTGTATAATGTTTTTTCATTGATAATCTCAATAAACTAATTTAATTAGGGATAATGGGAACATGTTGAGGGACATTTAGGGCCCATTTGGCTGTAATGGGTTCAAAATGTCTGAACAGAGCCAAATCACAGGGATTCGTTGGCTACAGGCTGCCCTTTAGCTAAAACCTTAGAGGTGCTTCATGTGCAGTCTCTCCCTTTTCCAGCAAGGCCAGGCTGCCAGAAGAGGACTGGGGACAGTGCTTCCAGGCAGAAGCTCAAAGACTTCCCCCTTAACAGGTTGTCCAGACAGATGGCCAGTGCCCCACCCCTGGAAATGTTCCAAGTCCTCTTGGACAGAGCTCTGACCAAGTTGAAGATGCCCCTGCTCACTGCAGGGGGTACCACTGGAAGAGCTTTAAAAGTACCAACCCCGACCACTCTACAATTCACCTTACTGTTGTACTGAGGCTGCTGCAGGAGATGCTGGTATAGGTGGGACTGAGGAGGCTGCAGGGAACAGCAATTTGAGGTCTTGGGTCTTTGAGAAGATCCTGGCCTCATCATCTGTGATCTCACCAAGTCATGGGACATTCTATCCGCCTCTCTCCTGTCCTGGCCATCCAGGGCACAGGGGTAGAGCAAGGTGGGGGCTATTCTGGCAACCAGAGGACCCATTTCTATTCCCTGATTTTAATATGATTTTTAGTATGAAGAGATTGATGCTTCTTCCACATGCTCTCCTGGCTTCTAACTGCTTTCAGCTGTTGTTCTGGGGGGAACTGATTTTATTTGAGTTGGCTGATGTTTCTGTGTATAGAGTGGTGGACTTTTTCAGTATGTATGAGGATCCAGTCTTTGGATTGTCCTATTAGTTTCCAGCTATTTCCACAAGTTCAAGATGAGAAATATATCATGGATGCAATTCTCTGCAGGAAAGACTGAAGTTGGGCAAAGGAAAGGAAAGCATTCAAATATTGAGTGCTGTTGCTATGGATTTTCTATAATCTTATTAGAAGTAATGTTCTGGATCCTAGTAGTAGTAAACTTGCATGAAACATCCTTCTCAGGAGACAATTCATTTTGCAGCCCTCAGTTTCTCTTGGCAGTCCCTTTCCAGCCCCACACCAGCTGTAACCCTGAACTTTGTTAGCCCAAACCCAAATCCTAGGCTGACTCACAGACCAGGACTATAATCCACTGAGACAAAAGAAAGCGGCCAGTGCAAGCCTTTAAATATTTTTTGGAGAGAATTTTGCAGGCACAGCAGTGCTGTTGCTGCAGGTTTACTCACTAGGAGCTATAATCCTAACTCTCAGCTGTCCATGGGCCAGGGATTCCACTTCATCCCTCTCATCCCAAACCCTCTCCTGTGTCTCAGATGAGGATCCTAACCTCAGACCTTCCTTCCTTTTGTGCATCCCTTACACTCCCTCCCCAGTCTGCAGCTGTAGGTTTTATCATTTGTTCCACATTCACCCAACCCAACATTGGTTTATTTAGCAGTATCCTACAAAAAACCCTTCAAATATACCAGGACCTTTTTCCCTTAGAAAAGAGTAATAAAAGACCAACAAATATCTAGTTTGGAGGCCTGTTGCCAAGCAGTATCTTGATGAAGCAGATACTGTGTTCAGATATTCTGCATTTTTATCTCACAGCTACACTAAAATGTGGTTGGAGTGGGGAAGAAGTGAATTAACTGTCCAGTAAATATGGCAAGAATAAGCCAAGCTGTCCCATATGAGGAGCAAGAGGCCCAGTAGAGCTTTTGGGGTGACCTGAAGCATTCAGGAGGTATATGTGACCCAGTGCTGGTCAGCAGCAGGTGGCTTCTAGAAGTGGCAAGTCAGCTTTCTGGTTTCATCTCCTTCAGGTCAGCCATAAATCTTAGTGACCTGTGAGGAGGAAACTAGAAAGCAGTGCACCACATTAGCAGCTGAAGACAGAAAATCAATACAAAGTCTTAGTGTACTGGCAATCGAGTAACTGACTAGAAATAGAGTATTTTTTCCTTGATGCTCTTTGGAAATGTTAAGGTTACAACAAGCATCTGAGAGCAGATCATGAAAATAATGGGGGGGGAGAAACCACAGCCTGAACCCTCAGCTGACAGAAGTGGTGCTGTGATCTGAATGTAACTGCTGTGACTTGAATTTGTCCGGCTGTGTAGCCTATCTACATGTGTTTTATCTAGCTGACCAATATGTATGTGACTTTCTGTATGAATTAAAACTATATTCACTGGAGGTGGACCCAACTTGAGTTGCTTCAGTGACTTTGTCAAACTTGCACGTTTTCCTCAGAGTAATATGATTAATTCTGTGTAATCCAGTGTTTAAGAGCCACATGTGTTGATAGGTCATTGAAGTACATGATTTACCCTGGAATTCGTTTGTACCTGTGTGGAAATCTAAAGTGCTTGAACATATGACCTTTAATAGCAACCCCAGGTACCCCTATAGGTTGGGGTCTGACCATTTGGAGAGCAGTATAGGCGAAAGGGACCTGGGGGTCCTGATGGACAGCAGGATGGCCATGAGCCAGCAATGGGCCCTTGTGGCCAAGAAGGCCAATGGCATCCTTAGATGGTTAGTAGACTGAGAGAAAGTCCAGCGTAGAGCCACAAAGAGGATGGAGTAGAGCATTGCCCTAATGAGGAAATGCTGAGGGAGCTGGGTCTGGGAGAGTGAGGGGTGACCTGATTAATGTTTATAAATATGGAAAGGGTGGGTGTCTGGAGGATGGAGTTAGGCTCTTCTCAGTGGTATCCAACGATAAGACAAAGGGCAATGAGTGTAAGCTGGAACATTGGAGGTTCCACACCAAGATGAGAAGGAACTTCTTCACAGTGGGGGTGACAGAGCACTGGAATGGGCTGCCATGGGGGGCTGTGGAGTAGTCATCTTTGGAGGTGTTTAAAGTCCACCTCGACATGTTCCTGTGTGACTTGATTTAGGTGATCCTGCTGTGGCAGGGGGATTGGACTGGATAATCTTTTGAGGTCCCTTCCAATCCCTAATGTTCTGTGATCTCTGCCAAAGTATCTTGGGGTACAGGGTTGATCTCTTCTGAAATTTTTTTTGGTGTGATTGGTAAAGGTGCCTAATCAGGATGAGAGATGAGTCAAAACAGAATCATTTCTGTGTAAGTAGGCAGTAGTGTCACTTCCTTTTAGTCTTAGGAATTACCCTAAGTGACAGAAGTAATATTTAGGGCTCCCATGTAAATCTGTTTGACACCAACAGGACACTAATGTCCCATTTTGCCTGAAGTGGTTTTTTGATACAAGATACCAGGGAAACACAATTCAAAACCTAAAGGAAAACTTTGCTAAAAATAACACAAATCAACCCTAAAACTAAATGAGAAATTCCTGTCCTGGCTGGCAGGTACAAAAATGTAGGATAATTGCAGAGCAAGACAGAGTGGTGGGGTTGCGCCTCTCCCCATCCCAAAGTCTGCCTGAACTGTGGCACTAAAAATGTAAACTGCTATGGCCAGATCCACATACTTTGTTGAAGCTGCACGTGTTTATCTCAGATGAGTTTCTGACCTTCAGAGTATCTTTAGCTATCAGCATTTTTTCCCATGGCTCTTGACTTTGTGGATGTCCAATCAGCACAATGACTAGTGTGGTAAGGGAAGTCCCTCGTAGTTAAGCTCTGCCTGTCAAGCTTCTTACTCTGCTACCTTGTGTTAGTGCACTTGGGAGAGGAGAATCCAGTTGACAGAGCTCGTGGAGAAATCCCCTTTCATGCCTGTTAGGACTTCTGCTCTTTTGCCCTTGCAGATGGCCAGTGAGGATCTATTGTGGCCCTGCTGTGCTGCTATGTGGGACAGTCATGAGGAGAAACAGAAAAAACTGTCTCCATCTTGAGGACAGAATGTGTTTGGTTGCAGTCGACAGAACGAAAAAATTGTGGCAATGACAAAAATACCCCTAGTCCTTAATATGATTAGAAATATGTAATTCATTGATCAATTTATTACGAATGATTTTTATA
>JAOXOE010000506.1:28961873-28999129 GCA_028565055.1 Phoeniculus purpureus
TTCCTGTGTGACTGGATCTAGGTGATCCTGCTGTGTCAGGGGGATTGGACTGGATGATCTTTTGAGGTCCCTTCCAACCCCTCATGTTCTGTGATTCTGTGATAAGCGCTGAAGGAAGCACAGGAACGCCTCAGCTGTGCCTCTGAAGACATCTTCAAAGCCTTTTATTTCCATATTAAAAACCCCCTCCTATATCCTGTAAATACACAGAACCAGCAAAGACACCCTGACACTTCACAGCGACTCTGTCATCCTCTATTTCCCTCCAGCCAGGCTCGGAATATGTCTGTGCTGCAGGACGGACGCTGTCTCCTGTCACTGCATCAGTATCACACTACTAGAGATCCATGATTGCATCAGCACGTGTGTATTTCAGGGTTTAACTGGGGAGTGTGACAGAGCGAGGCAGCTCCTCTGACAGCACATTAAAAACGCTCATAAATACCCGGGTAGCCAAGGAATTCAGAATAAGATGCAGCCACACGTAGGATTTGATCTATTTACTGCAACTCCAGAGCTCTGAAGCGCGGGGATGGTTTTGAATGGACTACATTATTATTATTCATCCCCTTTATTATCCTGCTTGCTGCCTGCTGTAAGAAGTGGTTTATTATAATGTGATTTCTCAACTGCACCAGCGCGAGACACCGGCAGCTAATGAAGTGTTCAGGCACCCCAAACCCCAGCTTCATTGGAATTCATTGCCACTAAGATTCTAATTGCTGTCAAGGCTGCTTATGCTCATGTCTTAGCTCCATGTCACCTGGTGACAGAGCTGATGCTGGTGCAAACCAACATGAAAAAGCTCTTTCCAGCTCACAGCACAGCCCAGCACATTGCAGGAGGTTTCACCAGTGAGAGATAACACCCCTATGGGGACAGAAGGAACTGGGGTTATTTAGTCTAGAGAAGAAGAGGCTGAGAGGAGACCTTACTGCTCTCTACAGCTACCTCAAAGGAAGTTGTAGTGAGGCTGGTGCTGGTCAAGTCTCCCAAATTACTAATGCTAGGATGAGGGGAAACAGCCTCAAGTTGCATCAGAGGAGGTTTAGATTGGATCTTGGAAAGAAGTTGTTTGCTGGGAGAGTGGTTGGGCACTGGACCAGGCTGCCCAGGGAGGCGGTGGAGTCCCCATCCCTGGAGGTGTTTAAAAAAAAAAGATCTATCACTTGAGTCCATGGTGTAGGGGTTAGGGAGCTGTTGGGATGAGGGCTGGGCTTGATGGTCCTGGAGGTCCTTTCTAGCCACAATGATTCTGTGGTTCTATGATTCTAACAATGTCTGGAGGAAACTTTTTTCTCCCCCTTGAAATTGAAATACGGCATTTCAGGTTGTCCAGTTAGGTTGTGGCAGCTCCATCCCTGGAAGTGTCCAAGACCAAGTTGGATGGGCAACCTGGTCTGGCGAGAGGTGCTGCCCATGGCAGGGGGTTGAAGCTGGATGATCTCTGAGGTCCCTTCCAACCCAAACTAGTCTGTGATTCTGTGATTCTAGGATTTACTTCCAGAGGAAATAATGATTGAGTATGGAATGGTCTTAAGAAAAAAATGGGGATGTCTCTGCTGCACCCTGAATCACCAGGCTTTGAGAAAGGTCCGGGGCCTGACCCAGACCTTAAAGACCTGGGATATGGAGACAGGAGAATCACAGATTCACAGAACATTAGGGAAGGGACCTTGAAAGATCATCCAGTCCAATCCCCCTGCCACAGCAGGATCCCCTAGATCCAGTCACACAGGGACATGGCCAGGAGGGTTTTAAACATCTCCAGAGAAGGAGACTCCACCACTCCCCCCGGCAGCCCCTGCCAGGGCTCTGGCACCCTCACTTGATGTGGAACCTCCTCTCTTCCAGCTCACACCCATTGCCCTTTCTCCTATCACTAGATGACACTGAGCAGAGCCTGGCTCCATCCTCCTGACGCCAGCCCTTCACATATTGATCAACATCCATGGGGCACCCCTCAGTCTCCTTTTTCCAAGCTCAAGAGGAGATGCTCCCCTCCCTTCATCATCTTTGTGGCTGAGAAGGCAGTGGGGAGCACCGAGTCTACTGCTGTTGAGGTGTCTCAGCCCCAGTGCTCCCCTGGGCGCTGAGCAACCACCTTGAGCTCCTACTGCCCTTGCAGGATCCGCTCTTTCCCCTAAATTCATACCTGCACCCAGAAGACCAGCCCCTCTTCCCAAGCTGCAAACGCTCTTTTGCAGACCCAGTGTCCCTTTAAAGGAGCAACAACTGCAATTTGCTGCGAAGGAAGGGATGGGAACTTCTGAGCTCAGAAGAAGTTTGTGAGCCCCGGGACTGCTCGAGCAGCTTTGCTGAACGACCGCAGTTACACGATGTCTGCGCATTCCTGTTCCCAGAGTCAGGCTCCGCGCGCTACCCCAGAGACGCCTCGCCGAGATCCTTGGGGCCGATCCAAGGGAACGATCTGGACTCTTGCAGGTGGGTTATGGACCCCCCGAGAGCGGGCTGGAGGTGTCGGAGTTCACTAATTACGGCTCATTACAGCTTGCAGGGGAAGGATGCTCTCAGCACGGCGAGGAGGGGGGTTTTAGCAGGACACCTCGCCGGACGCCTCCTGATGTGGGTGAGGTGAACAGCAACGTGAGCTTCTCATTTCCACCTTCTGGAGTTGCTGCTGGTGAGACGGGTGGCAGCAAAAGCACCCTGATGGGTGGCAGCTGATGACTTCCCTGCAACTTTGGACCGCTGCGACTTGGCCACTTCATTTCAACGAAGGCAACTGTTATTATCTCAGTGAGAAGCCTGGATGTGCTGGTGCTCGCTACGTACACATGTTCGAGCGTTGCTCGTGCCATAACATCTGCTTCTTATTGGTAATTGCAGCCTCCCCGTTTTAATAAGAGGTAATTCTTACATTTCTCATAAAATATACTCGGCTCCAGGGGAAGAAGGTGAAAGGTTTTGCAAGCCCCACGCAGCCACAAGACCAAAATGAGTGGAAATAAATCCTCTCCGAGCAGAACTTGTCCAGCCACTCACATGCAGGGGTGCCGGTGCGACTCACCATCCCCATTTCTCCTAATTGTTCATGCTCTGCAAACCAGACCTGCACAGTCTGAGCACCAGGGCCCCTCTGGGTGCTATTAATGTGCTCAGCAATGGGGACCTGGTCCTCAGACTGCATGACCGTGGATACCCCTAACTGGGAATTAATATAAAGGGGGTTCAGCTCTGACCTGGGGAACAGTAAAACTTTGTGGGCTGTTTCTGAGTGGTTTAGATGCTTTCGAATCGCAAAAAGGTGTCCAGAGCAATGGACCGTGACTTCTTTGCACCCCTACTTATTGTGGGTTGGTATAGACTGAGTTGAAATCATGTGTCTGAATAATGAATCACATCTGAAGCGAGAGGCCAGTATCTCCTCGTGCTCTACTCTGCCCTATTGATGCCACATCTGGAGTGCTGTGTCTAGTTCTGGGCTCCCCAGTTCAAGAGGGACAGAGATCTGATTGAGTGAGTCCAATGGAGGACCACAAGGATGATCAGGGGACTGGAGCACCTGCCTCATGAGGATCTGGGACTCTCCAGCTTGGAGAGGAGAAGGTTATGAGAGGACTTAATCATAATCTATAAATCCACGAGGGCTGGGTGTCATGAAGAGAGAGACAATCTCTTTTCACTTGCACCCTGTGATCGGACAAGGGGCAATGGGTGTCAGCTGGAGCACAGGAAGTTCCACCTCAACCTTAGGAAGAACTTCTTTACCGTAAGGGTGACAGAGCACTGGAAGGGGTTGCCCAGGGAAGTTGTGGAGTCTCCTTCTCTGGAGACCTTTAAGACCTGAGCACTGGAGAAGGCTGCCCAGGGTGGTGGTTGAGTCTCCATCCCTGGATGAGTTTAAAAGTCGCTTAGATGTAGTGTTGGGCGATCTGGTTTAGGGGTGAACTTGTAGAGTAGGATTGATGGTTGGACTCAATGATCCCCAGGGTCTTTTCCAACCTGAATGATTCTATGATTCTGTGATTCATTCCTATGTGATCTGTCTTAGGTTCTATGATCCTGCTCGAGCAGGGGGGTTGGACTCTATGACCTCTGGACATCCTTTCCAACCCCTAACGATCTGTGGATCTGTGTATCCAGACAAACGACCATGAAAAAATCCAGTCAAAGCTCCCAGTTCCTTATTTCTCACTGTCTCGCCCGCTCTGCCAAAGCAGGACCCGAGCTCTGCGATTCCACCGAGTGTTTCCAGGGATTTTTATGAGGTTTTTTTTTTTTCCCAGCAATTCTGGACAAGGCAGTGACAAATGACACTTTGGCAAGGTCATCCCAAAATCGTTGAAAACCAGGGAGCTTTTCAGTGCCTTTCAAGCGAGCGCCAGCAAGCCGAGCCCATATGGAGCATTGTGCGCTCGAGCTCGCTGTCGATGCAAACGCACACAACCAGTTTTGATTAAGAACAAAATGCAGAGTCGACTCAAACTGCTGCTTTTCTCTCTTTTTTTTTTTTAGGGGGGGAGGTTTGTTTGAAAAGCTGCAAGCCTCTCATTATCATCAGGCTTGCTTTCAGGGCAGGAAACTGGAATTTCCATAAAACAACGCTGAAAGGCACGCGGGCCAAGTCCAAGAGCGTTTAGGTGCCTAACGAATGGAAGGATAAACACGCACGACAAATCTGGGGACACTCAGCTAAGAACCATTTGGGGGCACGTTATGGCATGAGGATTGTTTAAACTATTCAATGAATATTAAGCAGCCACAAACGGTGAAAGAACAAAGAGAGAGGCTTTTTCCCTTCGCACAGTAACTCTTCATTTCCCAGGAGGTGATAGGAGGTTCCACATCAGAAGGAGCTTCTTCACAGTGAGGGTGACAGAGCCCTGGAAGGGGCTGCCCAGGGGGTTGTGGACTCTCCTTCTGTGGAGACATTTAAAACCCACCTGGCCATGTTCCTGTGCTAGTTGATCTAGGTGATCCTGCTGTGGCAGGGGGATTGGACTGGATGATCTTTTGAGGTCCCTTCCAATTCCTAATGATTCTATGATTGTCGGCCTCATGAGGGTTTGTGCTGTAGTGTTGTTGGGATTTTGGGGGTTTTCATGTGAAAAAGGAACTCATCCCAGCACAGCAGAATCATAGAACCATCAAGGTTGGAAGAGACCTCCAAGATAACCCAGTCCAACCACCAAGTCAACCGCACCCTGCTCACCAAACCCTGGTCTTTAGGGTCTCTACTCATTATTTTGAACCTTTTCACAGAATCACAGAGCATTAGGGATTGGAAGGGACCTCGAAAGATCATATATGGTTATATATCATTAAATTCCCCCCTGCCCAGCTGTCCAGCCTGTCCAGATCCTGCTGAACGGCAGCCCAGGCTGCTGGGGTTTCAGCCACTCGTCATGACAACCCTAGCACTTCCCTGGGCCGCCTGTTGCAACCCCTGACCACTCTGTTAGAAGGTCCCACAGCAGCATCTGTAGCCCTGAGTTCACTGAAGTGGGACCAAAAGGTCTTTGTGTAACCTCAGGGCTGTTGTTTTGAGACACTGTTGCTTGGAATCACTAGTCACCGAGTAGAGCCAGCACACAGCTGGTCCAGCACCATTTCCCATCCTTGGGATATCCTGTCTGGTGGGAAAATCCTTGTGCCAAGGGAAACTGGAAAGTGGCAACCACATCCCTCTTTCAACAGCCAGATAAAGCTGGCTAGAGGCTCTCTCCATTTTTATGGGGGTTTAATCACAGCCAGGGCTTTGCAATGTTCCGTACAAACGAGGGTGTTTGGTATTTCCTCGTGCAAGACCAGGCTCCTCTGGTGTCTGGCTGATACTAGAGGGGCTTGGTGCTTCCTGGGAGGAGAGGAATGAAGGGAAGGACATGTTTGCCAAGGATGCCATTAAAAGCGACATGGCAACGACAAGCTCTCCAAAGTCAGAAAGTTGGGGAGCTCAAGTTTCTTTATCCCTGCTTCTCGGCTTGGTTGTGCACATTTCAATAACAAAAGCAGCTCCTCTTGCCCCATGTTGTCCATCAGCCCGTCTGGGTCTGAATCGAGCTGTGGCACTCAAAGTTCAAGGTCATTCCATGTGGCCACAAGAAAGAAAAACAGTTTTCAAGGCACCATTTCACAACCCCATGAAACCATCACCCTAAACAACCAGTGTACTTTAGGGATTGACCTGTTAGCAGCGTAGGAGAAAGGGACCTGGGGGTCCTGGTGGACAGCAGCATGACCATGCCCTTGTGGTCAAGAGGCTCAACAGCATCCTGGGGTGGATTAGAAGAGGGGTGATTAGTAGACTGAGAGAGGTTTTCGTCTCACTCTACTCTGCCCTGCTGAAACCACATCTGGAATCTTGTGGCCAGTTCTGGGCTCCTCAGTTCAAGAAGGACACAATGCTGCTGGAGAGAGTCCAGCGCAGAGACACAGAGACGATGAAAGGAGTGGAGCATCTCCCTGATGAGGAAAGGCTCAGGGAGCTGGGTGTCTTGAGCTGGGAAAAAAGGAGCCTGAGGGGTGACCCCATGAATGTTGATCAATATGGAAAGGGTGGGTGTCAGGAGGATGGAGCCAGGCTCTGCTCAGGGGCACCCGGTGACGGGACAAGGGGATCAATGTGAGAAGGGACTTCTTCATGATGAGGGTGACAGAGCCCTGGCAGGGTCTGCCCAGAGGTGTTGTGGAGTCTCCTTCTCTGGAGATGTTTCAAACCCTCCTGGCCATGTTCCTGTGTGACTCTATCTAGGGGGTCCTCCTGTGGCAGGGAGATTGGGCTGGATGATCTTTCGAGGTCTCTTCCCATCCCTGATGTTCTGTGACTCTGTGATTTCCCAGGAACAGCACAGAGCTGTTGATGAACTAACTTCCTTCCCATTTGTACCAGTTGATGCTGTCCATCATCAGCTGGGCTTTATCAAAGGCCCCAAGCTGTATTTTCCAGCAAATTAGAAGCTCAACAACGTTTTAATAGCCTATCAAGTGTTTTAAGTGTAAAGACACGAATTTCTGTCGAAACCCTTGTGCCCTGCAGTAATTGATCTGTTATCTGGAGCAAGCCTGGTGTCTGTTCCTCATGCTTTTGCTTTCTTAAGCAAATCCCTTTGACATGAGACGTTGGTCTGAGTGACATGGATCGACAGGCTCCCTTGTACTGTGGATGATACCAGAAAAAGCTGTGTACTTCCCACTACTCCGTAGTTTGGTGAGGTCATTCCCACAACCCACAGAGCTGTTGGTGGAGTGAAGGTGGTTAGTGTGTGTGTGGCTGGTTTGTATTTGGGGTGGAGCTGCACAATGGCTGAGTGAGAGATCTCTGTACGTGAACTGTGATCCTGCTGTGGCAGGGGATTGGACTGGATGATCTTTCAAGGTCCCTTCCAATCTCTGATGCTCTGTGATTCTGTGAATGATGCCTCTTTAGTGATGCCCCGTTAAGTGACCCACTCATGTCCTCAAAGAACCCTGGGGTGCTTGAAGAGCGGCATCGCATATGCAGCGGAGTTGTTTGAGCAGGCACGCTCAGAGCTGCCGAGGAGCCAACGAGGTGCTGCTGCTGCAGCATCCCCAGGTGATACTGTGTGGAAAACCCTGCTACTGGGAGCAACAGGGTTAGAAGCCGGATGGGCTTGTTGTCTGTCTGGAGCTTCACACAGCCCCCTTCCACATCAGAAAGCAACGGCAGCAAGTCCTTGATCGAAGTTCAGGTAATTTAATTATTTTCCTTAATGAATCGGTGGGGCCCTCGCACGAGCTCAGAGCCTCTGAGTATCAGAACATGGGAAGCTTATTGCTCCACTCCGACGCTCCAACATCAGAGAGAGCTTGTTCCCCCAAACAAAGCAGTTCTGAAGACGAAGCACTCAGGCAACAGCTAGCGCGGAGACGTTTGGGTCTCCAGGATCCTTGTGAGCTGGGAGTTAAGCTGATTGCTGTGGGGTGAGGTAGTCAGCCCTGTGATTCTTTGCAGCTCTTTTATGTAACTAAATATCTGCACTGACTGCTAGCACCTGATTCCCACTCTTGTGTGTTCCTTTGGTTGACAGGGTCCCTCATTTTAATGTGGCTTTTCTTACTTTATTGTGCACGTCTGTGTCTGCCAAGCTGGAGGAGGCTCTTTGGCCACATCACGCTCCAAGATCCTCATAAGCACAGCACAGTGTGGGCTCTACACCCCAGTGTGGAGGAGGGAACTCAGAGCTCATTCCCCTAGCCAAAAGGCAGAAGGAGGTCAGGGTGCTGACAGAATCCCCCGTCTAAAGGAGCGGTGCCCAGTCCCAAGCACCCTCTGTGCTTCTCCTCATCGGTGGCTTGGACTGAGGGACCAAACCTTGGTTGGTATGTTTCAATCCCTAATGACCACAGAGATGGCCCTGCTGGTGGAGGGATGGATTCTGAGCCCTTTCCACAGAATCCCAGAACATCAGGGATTGGAAGGGACCTCGAAAGATCATCCAGTCCAGTCCCCCAACACAGCAGGATCCCCTAGATCCAGTCGCACAGGAACGTGTCCAGGCAGGTTTGAAACGCCTCCAGAGAAGGAGACTCCACAACCCCCCTGTGCAGCTTCTGCCAGGGCTCTGGCACCCTCATCATGAAGAAGTCCCTCCTCACATTGATGTGGAACCTCCTCTGTTCCAGCTCACACTCACTGCCGCTTGTCTTGTCACTGGGTGCCCCTGAGCAGAGCCTGGCTCCATCCTCCTGACTCCCACCCTTCACATATTGATCAACATTCATGGGGTCACCCCTCAGGCTCTTTTTTTCCCAGCTCAAGAGCCCCAGCTCCCTCAGCTTTTCTTCAGCAGGGAGACGCTCCCCTCCCTCCATCGTCTCTGTGGCTCTGCGCTGGGCTCTCTCCTGGCATCAGGAACCACACTGCACTTTTTCCCTTGGCACTTCTCACCTTCCAGTGTGAAGATTTATTTTCCTGAGGGTGCTTCTCCCTACAGGCTGCTTCCGTGGAACCCAGAGGCTCCTGTAATTGAATTAAAAGGTTTACAGAAATAAGTTAAAGGCAGAATTGCCCAGGTGGGCCTGGGTGGGGGGACATTTCTGCGTGGTGCAGCCCATTATGTAGATGTGTCACCACATGGCACCCGGAGTGAATAAACCTCGTGCTCTTAACACTTTGATTATAGACTATGCAGACAATGCAAATTAAAATTCCTGCTGCTCCATAAACGCACTAAGAGGAAATTATGTAAATTCTAACACATTGGATTGATTTGTTTGAAATGAGACCTGTTCCGCTCGATGTTTTAGGGGGAAGAGCCACAATTACAGTGATTGAGAAAGTGCGGCGTTAATGAAGCGAGTTATTGCTAATCAATTCCTCCTCCTCTGGTAACGGCCCGGGCATGGGCACTGCCACTGCAGCATGCGGCAGCCAGCACAGCCACCACCACGGCACCCACAGGGCAGACACTCAGGCTGCCACAGAGTCTGAGCTGAGTCTCTTGAGCAGCATCTCCCTGCTGAGGAAAAGCTGAGGGAGCTGGGGCTCTTGAGCTGGGAAAAAAGGAGCCTGAGGGGTGACCCCATGAATGTTGATCAATATGTGAAGGGTGGGTGTCAGGAGGATGGAGCCAGGCTCTGCTCAGGGGCACCCAGTGATAGGACAAGGGGCAGTGGGTGTGAGCTGGAGCAGAGGAGGTTCCACATCAGTCTGACAAGGACCTTCTTCCCAGTGAGGGTGCCAGAGCCCTGGCAGGGGCTGCTCTGCGGTCCTCTACCACAGAGTTCATACCAGTAATTGTACTAAGCCATCGTGAAATCCCTGAGCTGGCGCTGGGTTTCAGACTGTCATCGTGTCCTACACCTGAACTGTCTTTTGGTGCAGCCCAGGACCAAGCTGGGTGGGTGGGCGACATGTGTGGTGCCCTGGAGTTCCGCGTCCTGTGAGTGTAGGAGTGGAGACAGATTTGCCATCTCTGTGTGAAACTGGGACAGAGCTGTGGTTCATGCTGAGTGCTTCACATGCAGCCTGTGCTGGATGGGTTCTGCGGGGTGTCAGCGTCAGTGTGACAGCTGCCAACCTACAAATGAGGGTGAGCACCAGAACTGAGGTTGCCGTCATGAGGTTAATGCAGACCCATAACGCCTAGCAGGGGTGGAGAGATGCTGAAGACCAGTATAGAACCTGTTAGCCTTGCAGAGGCAGAGGAAACCCAAGGCAAGGGGAGACTTTGCAGCTGCACTCACCAGTACTAAAGTCAAAGTTAAAGTGATGCTGGAAACTGTGGCTGCTTGGGTTGCCAGTTCACCCAGTTGTGCTCTGAGCTGTGCTCAGCACTGGGATTCTTGTTGTACTGTGGAACAGGGAGCCAGGGTGTTTGCTCCGGGTTCTAAATGGCTTCCTTTGTGTTCCCAGCCTGTGACAGCTGGAGGAACCCCAAGTGGATCCTTGTCTTTGCAGAGGGTTTAGAGGTTTGGCGAGTTGTCTCTGGAAGTAGCCGCAGAGTGTGGGCAGCCAGGGAAACAGAACAAGGCAGAGTAAAAGAAGTAACAACGTAAATATGAAATACAGTAGAGTAGAATAAAATAGAACAGAATAAACTGGAATAGAATCAGAATAGAATAAAATAGAATAGAACAGAATTAGAATAGATAAAACAGAATAAATAAAATAGAATTAGAATAGATAAAATAAAGTAGAATCAGAATAGAATAACCTAGAACAGAATAAAATAGGATCAGAATAGCATAATCTAGAATATAATAGAATAGAATAACCTAGAATATAATAAAATAGAGTAGAATAAAATAAAATAGATTAAAATGGACTAGAACAGAACAGAATAAAATAGATTAGACTAGAACAGAAAAAATAAAGTAGATTAGAATAGAATGAAACAGACTAGAGTAAACTAGGATAAACTAGAAGAGACTAAAGCCGAAGGTCACAAGGCTCAAGCAGTAACCTGAAGCCCTGCGGTGTGCGTGAGTCCTTTGCACGAGCAGATGAAGATATTTCAAACCCTGTGGCGCTGCAAGCAGACAGGAGCACGTTTTGCCGCAAAGGAGAGTCCAGGGAAGCCAGTGGCTGAGCTGCGCTTGAAAGGGCTCTAGCTAATCCAATTAGGGACCTGCCTAAGATGATGCTAATTAACAGTCTGCCAGAGCCTCCTCACGAACCTCCTGAAGGGCTGCTTTGGCACCCAGGGAATGGGCCACCTTCCTGCTAGATGTAGTGCTTTGGGCAGGGCTCAGGCCAGCTCCCGTCGGACTGGATGGGGTTGGGTTCCAGTTTGTTCTTTCCTGCTTCCGTAGCCCAGAACATTAACTCGTTTGTTTTCAGTAGCGTCTGTCTCTCTTCTGTGGTCGCTCCTCACCACACGCATTGGGGCGGCTGCTTTGCATGGTAACTGGAGGAGAAGCGAGAGATGAACGCCCTTGTTTAGGTGCTGGTACTGCCAGGGTGCTGTAACAGCAGCTGCAAACATTGACGGTGGCAGGTTCTAAAGGAAACAGATAGGAGCAGGGTTGCCAGGAGCCAGCAATGGTGGTCAAGAAGGCCAGCAGCATCCTGGGGTGGGTCAGAAGGCGGGTGGTTAGCAGATGGAGAGAGGTTCTCCTCCCGATCTCCTTGGCCCTGGTGAGACCACATCTGGAATCTTGTGTCCAGTTGTGGGCCCCTCAGTTCCAGAAGGACACAGAGCAGCTGGAGAGAGTCCAGCACAGAGCCACAGAGACGATGGAGGGAGGGGAGCATCTCCCTGCTGAGGGAGATGGGGCTCTTGAGCTGGGAGCCTGAGGGGTGACCCCATGAATGTTGATTAATATGTGAAGAGTGGGTTTCAGGAGGATGGAGCCAGGCTTTGCTCAGGGGCATCTAATGATAGGACAAGGGGCAGCGGGTGTGAGCTGGAATAGAGGAGGTTCTCTATGGTTCTGTGATTATTGATACTGGTTTCTTGTACTCTGAAGCTCCATCAGTGAGTTTAGGGCAGGGTGATCAGCAACTTTATCTATTCATGGATATCAAAGGGCTCAGAGCACCTTGCTGTGTGGAAGGAATCAACGCTTTTGAGGATGGATCCACGTGCTGAAGCATAGGCAAGGGGAATACTCACGGAGGGGTCGCCCTCCTCATTGCTGTTCCATGTTGAGTTTTCTTCAGCCGCAGACTCTGCTTCTGGGCTCCAGCGTGAGAGCTGCAGTAAATTCAGTAACTGTAAGGTTTCCAAGAAGCAGCACCTCAGCTGGACTCAACAGAACCGGTTTCCACCTGGGTTTTGTTGTCTGCTCTTTGTGTCCATGTGGGGCAGAAGACAAAGATGTGTTGCATGTGTGAAAATGGGTGTGTGGCTGGTGGGAGGCTCCTCGGGTCTGTGCAACAGCAGCAGAAGCTGTTTAGGATGATGAGGACAGGAGAAGTGCACTTGGACTCCCGGAGCTACAGCATGCAGAGGTGGCCCTCGCAGGTACAGCAGTGGGGGTTGACTGCAAAAGGAAGACCCATCACCTTTTGAATGGTTTCTCTCCCCACCAACTATCTGCTCAGAGTTGAAGGGGGTTTTATGCTTCAAAGTGTAAAAAAAGGAACAAGTCTTGCGGTGCAGAGGATCCTTTTTTGGTCTTGTTCTGCAGTAGGAAGTGCTGGCTAATCGAGCCAGGGCAGGATATCTGTGTCAATAACAGCCCTTATTTTGAGCACAGCGAGTGCTGGCAGAGGGCTGCTTTTATCGGGTCTTGAATAAAACTCATCTAGCTGGGCCTTGCCAGCTGAAATACTTCTATTCTCAGGGCTTTGTCCTACGCTGTTGGCAGCGGGGCTAGGCTGGAACCGTCCCCGAGCGATGGAGGCTGGACCCGTGTCTTCAGGATGCCAGAGACAGTGGGGCGTTGCTGCCTCAGACATCCGCAGAGTGCTTCTGCCAGTTGGTTAGTGCGTTAACAAAGACACCTCAGCTCGCCATGTGAAAGACACTCTGCTGTAGCCGGGAGGAACAAAGTGTCAGGGAAAAGGGATTTTAGGTCCTGCAAAAGCAGACTGAAGGATTGATGGGCTCTGTGGGTTGGTGTCAGTTTTTCTAATCCGCAGGGATCACAGGAAAAATTGTGGGTTCTTCTCCTGCCCTCGTGGGTGTTTGTAATGACTTGGTTTATGGCCTTGAAACAGGTCGTTCGTCTCCTTCCACCTTCCCTGGTGGCTGTGCCCAGTTCATAGTTTGCACTGAGAAATCAAGAGCCTTTAGGGAAAGAGAACCTGAGAACCTGCTGTCAAACCAGGAGTCAGTTCCAGTCTCAGGAACCTCCAATGTCTGAAGGGTGTTCTTACAGAAAAGCTTTGTGCAGGAGACTGAAAAGCCATGGGTGTTGCAGAGCCTGGTTCCTTCTTTGTGGGTTCTCTGTGTTTCAGCCCCAGTGAGGGCAACAGCAGAACCTCAGTCATGGTGGGTTTTGGTTGGGGCGGCCATCAAATCGACTGCAGATAGTGATTGCTGGCAGCTGGGCTGCAGCTTGCTCAGGCTGGCCGGTGGAAGTGCTGGGTGTTCAGCTGGAGATCCTCAAATTGATCCTAATCTTTGGGTTGGGTTTGTAGGTTAAAATTAAACAAACAGGTGTAACAGTTACTCTCGTGTGTGGTAGAGCTTTCCGTGTTCCCTGACCTTTCACAAGAGCTCAACAGAGCAGACTAGAGTAGCGTAGAGTAGAACCGACTGTACTTGTCAGTACAGAGGTGTAGGAGTGGAAGGCGGTGTGTTGTTGTGTCGTGGTTCTGAACTCGATGGTGGATTATTTCTTTCCATCTACTCATTTGTGCGGGAGGCAGTGGACGCTTGGTGACTTTCAGGAGCAGCAGCAGTGCTTTAAAAGTGAAAAAAGAAATAATTAATCATTGGTTTAATCTAAACAGTGACTAATAGCTAAGGCACAAACAAGGAGCTTCCGAGAGCTGCTGTTTCACTGGCTTGCGTTGATTTCAGCTGGAAGTACACTGGGAAGTACACTATTGAACCACAGTGGCGTAATTCTGAGTTGTTTTCTCTTTTAATGAAGCAGTATGAATCCAGTTAGTATAGAATATCAATATTTTAATAGAGCAATGGGTTTGTTAATATGAGGACACAGGGTGTGATTTATATCCACAGTTGCTGTATTAGTACAGGATGTTGTGCTATGTAGTTGAGTTTCAAGTCATTTTTTATAGGAGGGTAGTTGACAGAATTCACTGCATTAGAATCACAGAATCATTGAGGTTGGAAAAGACCCCCCCAGATCATCCAGTCCAACCATCAACCCTACTCTGCAAGGTAACCCCTAAACCAGATCCCCCAACACCACATCTAAGTGACTTTTAAACACATCCAGGGATGGGGACTCAACCCCCACCCCGGGAAGCCCATTCCAGGGCCTGATCACTCCTTCCAAGAAGAATTTCTTCCTGATGTCCAATCTAAACCTCCCCTGTTGAACCTTGAAGCCCTTCCCTCTGCTTCTGTTGCTAGTAACCTGTGAGAAGAGACCAGCACCAACATCTCTACAGAGTCCTTTCAGGTAGTTGTAGAGAGCGATGAGGTCTCCCCTCAGCCTCCTCTTCCTCAGACTTAACAGCCCCAACTCTCTCAATCTCTCTTCATCAGATTGATTCTCCAGGCCCTTCCCCAGCTTTGTTGCCCTCCTCTGCCCTCACTCCAGCCCCTCGATGTCTCCCTTGTCCTGAGGTGCCCAAAACTGGACCCAGTACTCAAGGTGCAGCCTCACCAGGAGACAATCACCTCCCTGCACCTGCTGGACACACAATTCTGAAGGTCATGAAAAGGTAGTCCTGGAAAGGCTTAGGTGGCTGCTCCAGTCAAATTATCTGCTCTTATAGACCTAGTAACACTTAATATCTTACTTATAAATTGAGTTAAATCCATCCTAGAGCTAGTTAGGCCTTTACTCGTCTTGGAGAAAAGGTCTGCAGACCTTCAACCTGAATCCTAAGCTTAATTGCCACACCAGTCTTATTTGTACCTATTTATACAAAATGGTCCTTCTGTTATCGGTGTCTTTTATCTCTCCTTCCCCTTTCTGTTGTTTGCTCCCTCTGGAATGTAGCCCTGCATTATATTTATTGGGAAGAATAATGAGCTCTTAGCGTTTTCATTAGCAGACTAATCAAACCACCCTTCTCTCAAAAGAGGATTCCCCTACCGTGCTGGCTTTTCTGTTTCATGATGCTTTGGTTTAAATTAACCTCTCCAAACACAGCTGACTGGAGCTATCTGCAATCCTCCAGAGAACTGCTGACCAGAGCACCTTTTCCCTGTACGGTGCCCGATTCTCTCCTTGAGCTAATGGAAACACCAGTTCAGTGGCTCAGCTCTTTCTTTTTCAGATGCTTTCCTATCTGGATCTTCCAGGTTATAGCTCCCCTGCAGCCACTGGTCTCCAGTGCCTGGACTTATATTTTATAGAATTGCAGAATCACAGAGCATTAGGGATTGGGAGGGACCTCCAAAGATCATCTAGTCCAGTCCTCCTGCCAGAGCGGGATCACCTAGACCAAGTCACACAGGAACATGTCCATGTGGGTTTTAAATGTCTCCAGAGAAGGAGCCTACACAACCCCCCTGGGCAGCCTGTTCCAGTGCTCCCTCAGGCTTTCCTCGCAAGGGAGATGCTCCACTCCCATAATTCTGTGACAGAAAGCCACTGCCTTCACTTTCCCCATGTTCCTTTAGGATCTCTGTCTCCCTGTGGACACTTACACTTAAAATTTTGCTGCTAATCAATTTTCTTTTCAAATTCAAGTATTGAATGTATTGCTTTTTTTTAAGGAGGATGTGTAGAAACCATAAATGCAACCACTGAGGACACTGTATTTTGTAAGCCACTCTGTGCAACTTGCTACTGGATCCCAAGGCTGAATGCCAATGGTTGTTTGAAATGCGAAAATTTTAACTGTCACCAGCAAAGCCAACCCTAGTCCTCATCAAACTGCAGGTGCAAGTAAACAGTTCAGCAGCAGCTGAATCCTTTCTCCAGCTTCGTTTACTTGCTCGGAGGAACTTTATTGGGTTCCACCAGCCCAAAAGGCTCCTTTTTCATAATATAAGGCTGTTTCCAGTAGGGCAATTTACTGGTAGTTTTGCAGTTTTCCCTTTTCCAGCAAGCCCTGTCTAGTTTGGGCAAGACTTAGATAGACTTCCCTGAGCTAATTTAAGCATTTTTCTCTTCTTGCACTTTAATTTTCAGTCTATATTTTGCAACTTGGTCTGCATTTCTTTAAAGAGAAACCTACTACTTTAGCCTTGTCCCCAACCGCTGCTCTCTCATAGCATCATGGATTTGACCTTGGGAGACAAAATAACCTCCTTGATGTTAACTTTTTCCTTTTTTAAAATCAAGTATTTGTATTTTCAAACATTTTTATTTGCTTTTCTCTCCTTACCTGGTACTTTTACGAAGGGAGTTTTGTAGAATGAAGAACTTCAGTAAGAAAGTCTTTTTCTTCTCTGGTTTTCAAAGTAGCTGAGGTAATCTTTGCTGTTCTAGAGGGAGCTGAACGAGCTAAATTTTATGTGGATTTAGGGAATAGGCTGCATGAGGAGCAAAGTTCTCTTTCAAAGAAAATGTACTTATCCATAGTAGTGTTAAGGATTACAGATGTTCCCTGTGAGTAGCAACTCATTCCTCTGATGACTGAATTATACCACGGGATATGGTGGATGTTATGACTGTCTGTGTTTCATGACAAGTAATACTCCAGGCTGTGGGAAAGCCTTTTCTGGAGGTGTTTTTTACACCCCTGAGCCCTGTTGGTGCTGAGACTTGAGGTCTCCTCGCATGAAGTGCTAATGCAAAATGCATTGGCACTTGCTGCTGAGAGAGTTGGACCTGCAGGTATGTGGATCACTCATCCCTTTTCAGCCCTTGGGACACAGATCAAACCTCTCATTGTAGGCAAAGGGCAGTCATCTTGTGTTGGTGATACTGCACAATCGCAGTATTGTTTTAAACTGTTTCTTTGCTGCTTCCTCCATTTTCACTTGCTGACATGGATATGTTTCTGGTCCCAAGTTGGAAACTGATCTGTAAATAACCACAGAGTTGGTCTCTGCTGTGCAGTGCTGTTAAAAATCTTAGTATTGAAAACTGAAGTATATGAATAATGTTAAAGTTTTCCACAGAATTTGGAAAACAGAGGCTGTCTCTATGACATGTCCAAACCATGGTGTAGGTGTTTGCTGACCACAATTATCAAGACTTTTTTCCTTCCCCTGTAATACGTGTTGCAATCAGCTTTTTTCTTTATCTGTTGTTCTCAGGTAGTTTTTAAGCAGAGGTTTTCACTGGAAGGGTCTTGGGTTTTAGAGGTTTATTTTTAAATCGAGCTTCTTTCATTCAGATTCCTCAGCACAGGTCTAGGTAGCTGAGCGTGTTGCTTCGTGCACCTGTCCTTATTCTCCCAACCCTGTGTTCACTTATTGCACCTTAACCTCCCATAGGCCTTCTCAGGCTGAGAGAAAGAAGAGAAAACTCAAACCTGCAAGGTATGGTCTGGAATATGGGTCCAGTCCCTTTTAGGAGATGGGAAATGCTCTCACTTGAGAAGCAGGTCTGCAGTGTCCATGAGTGTGATGTTTTACCTGGGATGGAAGTGTCTGAATTTAGCTAGGACGACTGAGTACAAATATTGGAAATACCAAGGAGTTGATAGACAGTTTTATAAATATACCCACAGATATTATTTATGATAATAAATTCCAGTGGTTTTGAAGGACATTATTAAAGCTGGACTTCTTTCTCCATGGCTAGACAACTAAATACAAGTCACTTGGACAAATAGCATCATTATGACTGGGGAGTCTTCCACTTCAGCAAACCCACTTGTGTCTGCTTGTGCTGCTCTGAGAGCATTCTCAAGGCTCTCAGAGCATTCAAGAGCGGAGTGGTGGGTGCAGATTATTAATTATAGAGCCTATGCTCTTAATGCAAGAGGATAACATTGGTCCAAAGTGCCTGATATAACACTTGTCTGCTGTTTTACCACAATCTAATTCTTCTGCATTGCTTTCCAAGTAGTAACCTAAACAAGCCAGAGACCTAAAGGCGCTTCCAAAATTTTGCTGCCCTGTGGGGATTCTGCCATTTCGCTCTGGAGGAGAAGTTGTTGGAGCGCTTGGAAACTTGTTCTTTCCAAGTTGTAGCATAGCCTGTGTTATCTAGGGTAACCTTTAATAGAGCTCCCATTGGTTCCTTAAGGAACAGTTCCTTGCGAGTTATGTCTCATTGCTTGGGAATTTGTCCTGATAAACAGCACAAATGTTACTGTGCTTAATTTCATCCTTTTACTCACAATTATGTCCCTTTGGACCACCTACACCCTTTCCATAGAGCTCCAAAGGGCTGTGGGAGATTAAGCCTATGTTGTGAGCACATTATTCCAGATGTACTCTCCACCCGCCTAGGGTGAGAGCAGTGAAATGTAGTTCTTTGGACATTTACCTCCTGCTTTAGGTTTTCAGGCTGCTCTGGAAGGAGAGTTACCATTTTGACATCACCTATCTGGGAATGCTGATGACTTAAACACTGTCCTTGTTGACTTTACTCCCCTTAGCTGTTTTCTATCTAGAAATGCTTTGGTTTTCCTTTGTGTATGTGTCTTGGAGAACTGCAGAGTGAAAAAAGTGGTGTAACGTGATGACAGTCATGGTCCCAGAGGCAGCTAGAGGGGTACAGCTGCCTGCACAGGGCTTATATCACTATGTCTTTGCAGTGGGATCAGCACTAAAGATACTCTTGTTGGAGCTGGTGAGTCTTGGTGGTTGGTTGGGGGTTTTTTGCCCTTGAAAATAGATTACTTTTCACAGAATCACAGAACATTAGGGATTGGAAGGGACCACAAAAGATCATCTAGTCCAATCCCCCTGCCACAGCAGAACCACCTAGACCAAGTCAAACAGGAATATATTCAGGTGGGATTTAAATGTCTCCAGAGAAAGAGACTCCACAACCCCCCTGAGCAGCCCCTTCCAGTGCTCTGTCACCCTCACTGGGAAGAAATTCCTTCTGATATTTATTTGGAACCTCCTATGTTCCAGCTTATACCCATTGCCCCTTGTCCTATCACTAGATGAGACTGAGAAGAGCCTGGCTCCATCCTCCTGACACCTACCCTTCACATATTTATAAACATTAATGAGGTCACCTCTTAGTCTCCTCTAAGCTAAAGATACCAGCTCCCTCAGCCTTTCCTCATAAGGGAGGTGTTCCACTTCCTTCATCATCCTCCTTGTTCTATGCTGGACTCCTTCCAGCAGCTCCATGTCTTTCTTGAACTGTGGGGCTGGAACTGGACACAGTACTCCAGATGTGGTCTCATCAGGGCAGAATAGAGGGGGAGAAGAACCTCTCTAGATCTGCTAAGCATCCCCCTTCTGATCCGCCCCAGGATTTTTCCACTGAAGTACTTTGTTTACACTTGAATAATAAACAAAGTGTCTTTTGCATGACAGGGCACCTGTGGGACTGAGCCATACAGAGAATAAAATGGCTAAGATATACTCAAGCTGAACATAAACACTGAAAAGGATAACGTTTTTCAGTAAGTTCTTCATGCTTCTGGCTCAGCAGTGTGGATACCATAGACCACTTGGTGGTGTTTGCATTGCTGCTTGCAGAAGTCTTCAGGGCCAACAGGTTTGTCATAAGAAGCTGTTAAGCCTATAAATCTTGCATGAGGCAAAGCCATGCTCATGTTCACCAATGCAACAAGTGATGACTAGTTTTTCACTGCATGACCCCTTCCTTCAGGCATGTATGATTTAGTCGTCTTGCTTTCCGCTCATGTAATAGGGAAATGCTATTTGATCACAAAGAGTTGCTTTGCTGATGTGCCAGTGCAGCTTCTTTCAAAAGCAGAGTTCTTGATCTTTGAGGCTGGTGTTTACCAAGGAACCTCAAGCAGCCCTTCTTCCTTCACCAGCAGGCTTCAGTAGTGAGCTATCTGCTAGTGATGTTCCAGTGAGATCTAATAGCAATACCTCCACCTCTAACAATACCTTTGCAGATCACTGTGGTTCTTACTCTGTGGGATTTTATTTGTTGATACATCAAGTAAATTGTAGTTTATCCTTTTATTATTATTTTCTTTAGCAGAATTCCACATGCTAATTTTATAATTCAGCTAAAACTCAAGCAACCAGATGACAGAAGTCAAAAATCTCCTTGATTGAGGACTAGTTTTGAAATAGAAATGTTTTATAGAGCCTGGAGTGAAGAGCAACTAGACCTTCTTTCTATGTGAAAACCAATTCATACTGATAAAGTCTTAAAAAGAAGATAGACATTTATAGTGGTTGGTTGGAATTCAGAGAAGTTGTTTATACTGGATAAACTTTTATGAGGCCACAGCAGTACTTCTGGTGAATAAAATAAGTGAAAACTTTCTGAATAGGAAACCTGGAGCACTGACAGAACAGAAAGTCACTACATTTTTTTGGCCACAGACAAAGCAGAGTCCAACAGATACCCAGCTAGTCTTTTGCTTGAGAGGAACCAGGGCCACTGCACTTGACATGAAAGTTCAACATTGTGTTCCTCTGGAATATGCAGATGTGACTCTCCAGCTGAGCCAGCACACCCAGGGTGTTGTTCCTTCAACTGGAACAAACTGGACACTGAGCTCCCTCAATAAAAGTCTTTCTTTTCAGTCTAGCTCTACTCAGAGGAAGTTGTTTTTTTTTAATTCTGCTTTCCCCAATGCCCCAATCTCTCTGTATAACCTCAGGCCTTCCTCTCTTCTCAAAATTTTGTTGCTCGACCAATTTCCAATCTTATTTTCTCACCTTTTATAAAATGGCTTCTTTCTTAACAGCTGGCATTTCTGCCTTGCAAGGCCTCTTCATCCAACCTCACCAGATGGGCACAGGCCTCACTGCGCCTTATCTGGAGTGAAGTTCTGCTGTAGAGCACTGTATCAAAGTCCACTGTGAGTGGGAACCAGCTTTGCTAACCACTCTGCTTCTTCTACCAGCACAACCAGAAGCCTGTGCAGAACCTGCCAGGGACTGCGTGAATCTGGAATGAGCTCAATGCCGTGAGCAAAATGAGAGTAACACAGTGTGAACAGTTTTGATGCCAATTACAGGAGGTTTCAGGTGTGCATCTCTGGTTTGGGGCTTCATCTGGTCAAGGCCAACATTGGGACATTGCCCAGCCCTCTGTAGCTTTTGCTGGTTGTTCTTCTCACTTGATGGTACTACTCTTGTCCACATGTGTTAGCTGTGCTCCAGCTGGCCCTGTCCAAGGCACATGTAGTTATCACAGTGGCTTCAAGACCCTTCATGCCTTTCTAGATAGGAAGTTCAGACTCTCAAGTTAAAATTGCGAGAGGAGGAGATCGGGGAAACTAAGCCCTTGGCAACTGCAAAGCACTTGTATTTGCTTGCTGCATGGGCCAGAATGATCTCCTGCCCACCAGCCATTTTGCTGTTTCCCTCAAAGCTGTGCACCATGAGTCCATGTGGTGGGTGGGCTGTGCTGATCCTCTGGCAGTACCTGCATGTTGACACCCACCTCACTCCCAGACCTCCTGAGGCCAGGAAGTCTTCTATGTTTGACACAGCATTACCAGCTTGCACTGAAGAGCTGGTTCCATGTGTGGTTTGTAGATGTTCAGATGTTTTAAACCAGTTTCTGAGAGATCTCCATAGCCCTGTGTCAGCAGGATAAGCTAGTGGGAGAATGGTTTTATAAGCCACTACAAGATCCACCATGGACATGTAGAGTATGAAATATTCACCAGCTTTTACAATAAGCTATTTTGGGGGGGAAGGTGAGCCTTTTTTTTTTTTTTTAATAAATACCTACCTTTTCAACACTAAATTTTTCCAAGACAGCCTGCAAAGTCTCATGCTGATAGGACCAAATAGCAGGTATGTCCTTGCGTCTCCTTTCCACCAGAGCAGGAGGCGAGGAGCTACAAGGCAGGCACGGAAATACTGTCTCCGTCCTCCTCCCCTTCCTCCCTCCCCACACTTCTCTTGATGTGCTGGTGGCTCCTAAAAGGATTAATTAGAAAGATGTGAGCAGGGGTTGGAACGTCAAAAAACAATCGTCACTTTCATATCTGACCCCTATCACCAGCTGCAGAATTAACAAATTGAATGTCGTCAGCAAACAGGAGTTGCAGATGATATGAAGTTCATTACTAGCACCACAGGGCTTGTTTTCAAAGCCCAGTTTAAACAACTCTTGCTGATTAAATTCCTCACAGGGGCTCCTGCCAGACACGTTTAGAAAATACGGACATCTAACAACTCTCTCTCTCTTTCTTTCCTTGTCTTGTCTTTTTTTCCTCTTTTTTTTTTTCTCCCCCTTTTTTTTTTTGTTTCTTAACATGTGCCAATTATTTGTCTCCTATCTGCAGGTACTGGCAAGTATCAGCGCTCTGGCCTCACTGTCTACAGCCTTATCCATTTGGCGCCTGCTCCAGCCCTCTCACATTACCAGCAGCGGGGTCTGTTTTCAGCTGTGAAAAGCTGTGAGCACAACTCCCTCCTGCCCCTCCTCCCATTTCCCTTTTCTCCCCTCTCACCCTTCTGCTCCTAGGGCTCCCATTAAGAAGGGAAGCTAGGGAGTAAGGCAAAAAAAAAAGTCCTTACTAACCTGCTAGACAGTGGGGTGGCACTGGGGATTCACAACCTCCCTACCCATTCCAGCTGCTTTTGCTGCACAGCCTGGGTCTCCTGATCCTGCTAGGGATCTTTGTCTGTCTGGTTGCAGCTCTCAAGACGTCCCCCTTCCCCCCGTGGAAGCATGCAGCAGAGCTATAGAAGTCCAGGCAGGTTGTACAAAGGATCATCTGGGATGGAGAAGCAGGAGCTGTGAGCAAGCATACACAGGATAGCTATGGGATAAAACTCAGAGGTGCTAGATTTGTGTCCATCTAGTTCATCTATCTTGAGTTCAGGAGTCAAAACCTGAACTCTGAAATGCTTGAGAACTTTTTCCTGCTTCTGAAAGCGGCCTTCTCTTCTGTATGTGATCATTTCATGTCCCTCCTGATTGGGCATTTGGGAGTTTTCGTCACCATTTCTCTAGGAGGCAAGGATGGAGTAATTGGGCTCTGCCTGCCACTGCTCACCTCCAGGGTAACTGCTGGATTTGGCAGGTTGGATGGGAACCCAGCTAGAAAAGAGGAGCACTTAGAAATAGGTTGCTACTGCAAGTTCTGTGAAAGCAGGCAGTCCCAGAAAAGAGAGGGACATCTACAGGGGCCTCCTTTTGGTCCTTTACAAGCCATCTGTCTCACTCGTGATAGTACTGACAATTGATTACAGGACATGAAACTACTTTGCATCTTTATTTACACTCTTATTTTTTCATTTGATCTTTATGACCACGTTTGAGAGAGTGTCTGTTATAGAAAATGGCTGATCTGGAGCAGCATGTCTAATCTGTACCTCCCTTGTTCCCAGGTCTCTTGCATCTCCTATGCTTTATGGCTTTGGTTTTGAAGAAGAAAAAGCTCCCAAATTTAATTAGTCAGGTATGACTTACTTTTTTACAATAATTTAGTTCACAGAATTAAAACAAGAATTACACTTGGCCAACTCTTTTCAGTTCCTGCTGAATGTTTGGGATTTTTAGCTTCTAACTGTAAAATCAGGGAGTTTTGTAGCTATCTGTCAGTGACCAAGTCTTGTTTTTGTCTTGAAAAGCATTGCATACCTGCAAAGCAGCCACCCAAAGTCCACATTTCTAGTGCAGTGCATTCCTTACGCACGTGTGCTTGCCCCAGTTGCTGCTCGGCAGCTGGACATGCAAGTGCACCAAGCATTTCCAGCATGCAGAAAGTTATTTTTGGAAGAGTCTGCCGTAGCATGAGTTTGCGGCACTGCTGAGCAATCAGCATGGGATGTCCGCAGCACGTGAGGAGAAATCCACTACTAATGTGGTGTATGTGGATGTTATTATAACTGCAGTATGACACTGCAGGAAGGCTCAGTTTACTCACAGAGTCACAGAATTATTGAGGCTGGAAAAGCCCTCTGAGCTCATTCAGCCCAGCCCATGACCTAACATCACTGCATCATGGCCCTAAGGGCTACTAAGCCAGTCTGTCCTTAAGCACCTCTAGGGATGGAGACTCCACCACTGCTCTGGGCAGTCCATTCTCATGTCTAACTCTACTTTGCACCCAACACTTCAGTGAGTTAGAACCCTGGACCATCAGAAGCTCCTTCAGGTATTCATAGGAAAGAGACTTGCAATCGTCCAGTGCCAGAGTAAGGTTTGGGCACCTTGAGGCCTCTGTTAAAACATTTGCTTTGATGGAGCTTTCCTGGCTGTGTTTGGTCTGTTCAGACCTTGCTGTTGAGCACCTTGGTTGGTGTCTCTGTTATGCCTCAAGCGTAGTAGTCAGATTTGGAATTTGTATGACATTTTCTTTAGAGAGGGGAAACCTGGTGCAGTTAAATTTGTGTTGGCCAAGCCCTACAGTCCTGAGGGAAGGAGGGATCAAATGCTATGAGACTGTCACTTTTGTTCAGGGTCTGAAGCTGTTACATGATAGTGATTCTTTCTTGTGCTATCTTCTCAGAGCTGGGCTGATCATACTTTTCTTGGCCTCTAGCCTTCTCTTGCTTATTTCTGTTTCTCAGGCATTTATTGCTTCCAGCAAAACCCCAGCAACATTACTGCAGCCCTGAGCTTCTGCTGTTGTCTGTTGCTGCCTGAGTCTGTGGTGGATATTGATGCTACCAGCCGTGATCCAGCACAGGGCATATTGCTAGTCATAGAACAGTAAAATTAGAGTCCAACCATTACCCTGACTGTCCCAGGATCACTGCTAAACCCTGTCCCTAAGCTCCACTTCTATACAACTTGTAAACGTAACCGGGATGGCAATTACAAACCATCTCCCTGGGCAGCCTGTTCATTACATCCTGCACCACTGTTATGGTAAGGCTTTTCCAGTTCCTCCCATAAGAGATCTATCTGGGATGTCTGGGCCAAAGCATTTGTGTCTCATTTGCAGCCCGTGTTACAGGACCTTGCTTTAAAGAGTAAGTTAACGAGAATCCTGCTCCTCCCCATGCCTCTAATCTGGTCAAAGTCATAAGGAGAAGTACCTGCAAGGAAATGCATCAAGGGGCCTTTATGAGCTGTGATAGAGAGTGCAGTAAACCTCATGGCTGGGCCCCTGAGCCTCCTGCAGGACAGCTCTTTACCGGGAAGGACACCACACAAGTACCATTTTCTGTGGCTGTACACAATGGGTAATAGGGTTAGCTGGCAGTAGAAGTGTAATTAATGTCATGTAATATAAAGATTTACCATTTTCTCTAAGGACTTCTCCCCCAGGCAGCTTTCGTGCATCATTCAGTAATCTAAATTAGAATGACCTTGCCCATTCCTCATCTTTTTACCCCTTTTCTGACATGGTGTTATTTTTGGATGCCACTTCACTAAAGGGTGGGGAGGTGAGGAAAACATTATACAACAAGAGCAGTGCTGCTTTCTTTGTCTCCTTGGTGAGAAATGAAATAAGATATAACTTGTCCTGAGCTTTTCTTTCTTTAAATCTTCCATGGTGTGTTTTCATACCAGATTGCCACATCTCCCACATTCCTTATCACTGTGAGACTGTTGCAGCTTGCTCTTGGAGATCATAGAATCACTCAGGTTGGAAAAGAGATGGGATCATTGAGTCCAACCATCAACCCTAATCTACAAGTTAACCCCTAAACCAGATCCCCCAACACCACATCTAAGCAACTTTTTAACACACCCGGGGATGGTGACTCAACCACCACCCTGAGCAGCCCATTCCATTGCCTGACCACTCTCTCCATCAAGAATTTCCTGATGTCTGATCTAAACCTACACTGTTGAAGCTTGAAGCCTTTCCCTATGGTTCTGTTGCTAATGACCCGTGAGAAGAGACCAGCATCTCTACAGTGTCCTTTCAGATAATTGTAGAGAGCAATGAGATCTTCCCTTAGCTTTCTCTTCCTCAAACTAAACAGCCCCAACTCTTTCAATCTCAAGTTTCTGAAGAAATATATGTACTCCACAAACAGGACTTCTACTTGAAGGAAGAATGGCTAGATGGTTTCCTTGACCAGTTTGCATGTGCATTTCTCATTGCATTGCATCTTCTAAAGCACCTGTGCTGGGGCTATGTCTAATTCTTGCAAGAATCCTTGTACCAGGAAGTGTTTGTAACTGGGGAGAAGGAGAGACACTGCAGCGCTCAGGCGCATCCGTCCCTCTTCTTTCCTCTCTTACCTTGGGCATGTTGAGAATGTTGCTGGGTTGTTTTTTCCCCATTAGTGAGAAATCTCTCAAAAATGTAACTGCAGTCAAGATAATTTCTAATCGTTTTGTTTTGGGACCAATCCTACTGTGACCCAGGTTTTGACCAAACTCAACTAACTTAGCTGAAGTAGATAAGAGACTGCTCTTCCCAGGGCACAGGGGCTGTCTTTACTTTGTGCCCAAGGTGGAAAGGCAACTTGTGGTGTCCACGGGCTGAAATCCCCATCTCCTTTGGATCTCAGGCTGAGCTATGGAGGCCTTTTCTTTTGAAGCAAAAGCTGTCTGTGCCACACTGAAATCAGAATGTGCTTCCCTTTGCTCAGTACCACTGTCCTTCAGATCAGGTTTTTGTGGTGGGTAGCTCCTCTTCATAGCTGCTGCCTCCCATTTTCTCACTTGTCCTGCCATTTACCAAGCAAGTGAAGTTCTTCCAGACCAAAAACTTTCCTCACCCTTTGATTGCCCATACTAGCCAGTGAGCAGTGCTTTAGGGGACAGGCTTTGCTGCAGTGTGACTGGAGGACAAGGAAAAGCCGGTCCGTACCATCAGCCTTGCACCAGGCATACAAGCTGAGATGTGTCTGATTAAAACATGACAAGGCTCCTATGGTTTTTTGTGCCCTCTCAGCCCTGGACTTTCAGGATTCCCAGGTCGGTCACTGACAGGGATTTTAGTTCTGCCCCTTTGTTTGAACAGCAGTTGTCCAGGTGATTTAAGGGAGTGATAGCGACCCTCTCGCTATCACGTACTATAAAATCCAGAAGTGGCAGATCACCTGAGCACGTGGTAGGGCCCAGAAATATCACCTAGCAGTGCTGCTGCTCTGTTGCAGACTATCAAATTAATACACAGTTTGATTTTTCCATCTCACAGTTTATTGCCTTCGCACTGACCTGGTGGGAGACAGTGAGAGGCAGCTGCAAATGGCCATTTGCATCAAAAGTGCCCTAGTCACTCCAGATTAGAGCAACCACATCTTTTTCCCAGCTAATGAATTGCTCCCATCTGTGAAATTACAGCTACTCGCTTTGGTTTTGTTTAAATCAAAACTACAGGGCTGGTGGCAGGCCGTCTGCTGCCTCCAGGTACCCGCTCTCACGCCGTGATGCCGAGCCGAAGGCAAGTGTGATCGCTGTGGCTGTTGTTGTGTCGCAGGCTGTTTGTCTGGGCTTTGACAAGGAGTATACCCAGAGCTACCCTGGCCTGGCGTGAACCAGCCAGGCAAAGAAGGCAACTGCTTCAGGGACCTGCTGGAGACTTGGAGCTCCCTGGCCTGTGATGAGTCGGTGGAGATGCTTTCTGCATAATGCTTCTCCAGGAGTCTGACCTATTGATTGCCAGGAGTCTCAATAAATTTAGATCGCTGGTTTGTGTCTGCACTCCCTAAGCAGGGGTAGGACAATGATTAGCTGAAAAGATCAATAGGGAGGAGTCTTTTAATCGATCACGTAAAATGTGTCCTTCATCACTGATGGTGTGTTAATCAGGATTTAATTCTTGAAGGGGCATTCACCTGTCCCTCCCAGTTTTCTCTCAGCTCTGGAAACTCTCATTGAGAAATCCAGGGTAGCTTGAAAACTATAAAGCTGGAGAACCAAGGCTTTGTTGTTCTTGTAACGTTATTTTCACTGCATTGTGTCAGCTTCCACCTTGACAAAATGCTTACCTGCATCTTCCTGAAAGAAGTCCTCATTCAGTGGGGATCACCAATAGGAGTGTGTTTAGTGTCCCAGCACGCTCAGGCATTTCTTGGGCAAAGACAGCGGAAACTACTGCCTGGCTGCTCCCTGGCAGACACCAGAGACACTCTGGTCTCCAAGACACTTGTAGATGCCCAGAATGTTGGCAACCCTGGGACACCTTGGCTCTCCCAAGGCAATGTATCCTGGGGAGAGGCTTCTCTCCAGGCTGCCAAGCTGCTTGCTCTAGCTGATACTGGTCTCCCCTGTGTGCTTAGCTTTCACCTGTGGATCCAAGGTTAGGCAGGGAAGGAGAACAAACTATTATTGCACCTATGTGGTTCAGCTTAGGACAGTTTTAAGGAGGCTTGACTTAATCCATATGATGGACCCCATGCCTGTTGGTAGTGCCAGGAACAGGGTATGAGTGGGGGGAACCTCACAGGCCTCCTTTCCAGCTTATCCCAGCAATCAAACAGCTTTTCCAGAGCAAAACTTGTTGAGTCGATGTGATAGGAACAAAGCCAAACGTGAGGAGAGAAGGATATGACGTGCCTTTTACCTTAAGTCCTACCATGCTGTAATAGTGGACAGATAAGTTTTACTGTTTTGACCCCTCCAGCAAAGTCTGTCTCTGTGTCAGTCTGCTCCTTGTGAACAAATTTAGGTTTATTGCCTGTCTTTGTGGTCTTCTTACCCCATAGGGAAAAAATCTTTTAATTCTTTGGTTTCCTTTGGGACTTTCCAGTTCCAGCCTTGGCAAAACAAACCAGGCCACTGGCTGGAGAATGGAAGCAGCAGCATCCCAGCTAAAAGCTGTGGCATTTTTATTATTGTAAATTCTTTTCTCTTTTAACAGATGACCTCTCTAGGGCTATTGTATTACCTTCCTGCTAGTCTTCTGACAGCCCTTCTATTTAACTAAGCCAATAAATATGTATATTTGCAGTATATATTTCAATTATCCAGAATAACTCTACAGGTTATTTGTTAGTAACCAGCTTACAATTAATATTGAAAAATGTATGTAGACGATGTGATTGTGTGCACATCTGCAATTCTTGGATGCAACATCTGTGACATTTCTTTGTTATAATTTAGCTAATTGATAACTATTCATACCCAGGTCCAAATTTCTTTCATGCTGCAATATATTTTGAGGGATAGATGAGGAAAGCACAGCAGCAAAAGGTGTCTCTTCCACTCCAAACACAGTTACATCTTCCAGGACATCACAGAACATTAGGGACTGGAAGGGACCTTGAAAGATCATCTAGTCCAATTCCCCTGCCAGAGCAGGACCACCTAGACCAACACTTCAGGGAACACCTGTGGTGGGAACCAAACTCAGCTCTATGTACCACCTCCATGATTAAACTGTCTTTCTTAACACCCTGCCCTGCCCTTTCCTTTCCTTGTGAAGAAGGCTGTGAAACAGCCCACTGCACTCTGCCTATGCAGGGGACCTCGGGATGAGTCTGCACCAGCAGCCCCATTAGCAGTACCACCTCCATTCCAGGGACCAGAAGCTTTGGGTGAAACCTGAGCAGCATCTTCTGATTCTTCTGATTTCTGGTGCAAGGCAGCATTGCATGGAGGCATGTTGATGTTGCCCTTGTGTCCTCTGGTTTGAAAGATGACCAGCTGGTGTGGTCTTCTGGCCTTATCTGTCCAGTGTGCAGCTATTGCACGCCATCCCCCAGCGAGAAGTTTCTCTTGCCTGCTCCTTTCCCTAAGGGAGAGGCTTGCAGGGTGGGGGTGGGCATTGAGTTTTTTCTAATGCTTTCTTCCATTATGGGATTAAGCAGGACCTGCTCCTTTAAAAAGTGTCCCCTTCCCCATCATCCTCCCTCCTTCCAATTACAGCACTAATTTCAGTAATGGAGAATTAATGGGGTAATGGACTGCTGAAGCTGGCCTGAAGGAACTGTAGTGCTCAGCACAAATTGAGTAAATAAACCATATATTAGATTTCTAAACAATACTTTTAGTCCAGTCCCCAGGGAAAGAGAGTTGTCAAGACTTACTTAAGTCAACCCAGCAAAACGTATGCAAAAGATTCACCCATTCATACCCTGGAAAATGGCACCAGTGGCCTGAAGCATCGGTGAACCTCTTGCATAAATCTCTGTTCTCACAGAGAGAGCTTTGTGTGTTGTTTCCTTCTCCCAGTTCCTCCTCACTGATTTATTTACCAATAAGCAGCTTCGTGCCTGTTTCTATTTGTGTCTCGCTGAAGAGCTGTCCCTGTGTGCTGATAGAGAATGACTTGCAGTTTTAAGGAGAGAGTTATCACAGAGCCCTACAAAGTGATGGATGGTCATAGGGCCCTAAAACAGTTTTCAGTGTGGGAAAGTCCTGATTATTTTTTCCTCCCAAAAGCAGCAGCCCTCTGTCAACATTTTAATTCCCTTATTTTTAAAATAAGCTTTTGCTCTACTTCAGGCAAATAAATAGAGGTGAGTAATGAAGTACTGACTACCCAGATTTACCCCACTGGCATTGAGCTGACTAATCATAATTTAGTTACCTGTGGACACAGGGGCTGCAGTTGAGGTTTTCCTGGGCAGCACACAAGCAGGGTGAATGCCAAAGGCAGAAAAAGGAGACTTTGGAGCAAGGCAAAGGCACAGAGTAGCAAAATGACTTTTCTATATCTCTCCATAATGTGAGAACCCGGGTAGAATCCAGGACTCAGACCAACACCATGTCTGCAGCAAACCTTTTGCATCTTGAAGGGGCAATCATGAAAAGCCATAATTCCTGCAGAGCAGCAGCTTGTGGGTGTTCAACATCCCACAAGATGATTATTTACTTTCTAGGAGATTCAGTGTGATCAGAGAGACATCTTTTGGGCCTCTGTGGCAGAAATAAGCAGGGGTTTTCCTGCTTTTATTTCTTCTCAGCAGTCAAGACAGTGAAAGGCTTTTGCTCTTTTTGCTCTGAAGTTTTATTTGGCTAAGAATAAGCTAAACAACGACAGCTTAAGCTTGAATTGAAGAAAAGAAGGTTGCTTTAGTCCTGTAATCAGGCTGGAGATGGAGTGTGAACCGTAGTGCTTTATCAGGGAGGCAGTTTTATGCAGACATCATTAATCTGCTTCCAATGTCTGACACTTAGAACTTGGATATGTTAAAATCACCCCCTAACTTGACCTATGGATACAACATGTGAGAGAATCAAAATCCACTGATGTACACCAGAAGGAGATGATGTAGTGTTTGTAAGGGTGCAATGTAGCATTGCTTGCATTTCTTGTGGACTGTGCTGCTTGTAATCATCTAGCAAACTTAACCATTAAATCCTAACATCTGCTTTTACAGCTGGCTAGGTTGGTAGTTTGTGTACCTAAGCAATTCTTTATTTGTGTGGGAAGATTAACATACTACTCCATTAGTAGTTGGTTAGTCACAGCAACAGGTAGTTCTCCAGGAGTGACAAAGTCTTTCCTCATGGAAAGGGTGGTTAGACACTGGAATGTGTCTAAGCTCAGGAGGTAGTGGAGTCCCTATCCCTAGGGGTGTTTAAATGGACTGGATGTGGCACTTAGTGGCCTGGTCTGGCTGATGTGGTGGATTCAGGTCATAGGCTGGAACTGATGATCTCAGAGGTCTTTTCCAGCCTCAATAATAACAATAATAACTGTGCCATCGGAAGTGGTGTACAAACTCACACTTTAAGAAATTGATTGTTGTGATGTTTCCAGTTAATTAATGAGCTTACTCTTTTCACAGTGTTAATGCCCTTGAATCTAATCAAACAGCTCAAGCTTACCCAGCTTGGCAAGATACTGCACCTGCAGACCTTGGGCCCTTCTTTTATGTGCTCTCCATTTTTCTCCTTTCTTGGCTTGTCTGTCTGGAGAATGTTGGTGATTCACAGCTCTGCACCCCTCCTTGATGCACTTGATCCATTCCCCATAATAGTTTTTCTTTGACACCTTAAAGTTTTAGAAGCCTATTTCACTTTCTTCTGCTTCCACCACTGAGTCCAGGTACCTCTCTGCTCTTCATCCCATGAGTTTCTCCCCTAACCTCTACTCTCATCTGTCTGTGTACCCCTTCCTTCATCCAGTGCAAGTATATGAAAGTTTTACTGTTTCAGCCCCTGCCCTGGATGCTGCGTGATCCAGCTTTGTTCTTAAGTTTGACTCTGTTGCCACTTAAGACATTTTACAAAGATTTCTTATCACAAATTTCAAGCTGCTTCTTCAAAGCTTTCAGGTCTTAAAGCTGCACTGTGCATGCATAGCAGTAACACACAGAACCACACATTGTCCCTGTTAATGTACTCAGAAGGAACAAGGACCATACTGATGGGAATTTTCAGCGAACACCATGTGCTTGGCTTCAGACAGCTGCCATGGAAACTTCAGCCTGAAGTTTTTGCAAAGCAGATGAGAATAAAATTTTGTGCTGAAAAAAGTGTTAGGGAGCTTAAATACCAGCCTACTATTTAAGTGGTTTGTCCCTTGGCAATCAGAAAGCACACAGCTGCCAGCTCGTCAGCCTCGTGCACGGAAATCGGTGTCTGTAAGTTTAACAACCTGACTAAATAAATATGACTTAACTTTTGCAGTGAAAGGGATTCCAGAAAATCTACCCCACTTACACCCTGAGCTATTAAATTACTCCTCTGTTTTCTATGCTTTTGTGAAGTGGCTACACACATCGATGAGATGACAAAGAGATGGCCTTGGAATGTGGAGATCCCAGATTTCCTACTTCATTTCCTTTCCAGGAAGGAAAGGCAGCACGGTTGGTGAGAGGAGCTACTTGGTGAAGGGCCTGGAGAATAAATCTTATGAGGAAAGACTGAAAGAGCTGGGACTCTTTAGTTTGAAGAAGAGGAGGCTGAGAAGAGACCTCATCTCTCTCTACAACTACCTGAAAAGACACTGTGGAGAGATTGGTGCTGGTCTCTTCTCACAAGCAATTAGTGATACAACAAGAGGGGATGGGTTCAAGTTACAAGGTAGGTTTAGACTAGATATTAGGAAGAACTTTTTCACAGGCAGGGTGGTCAGGCACTGGAATGGGCTTCCCAGGGAGGTGGCTGAGTCGCCTGGATGTGTTTAAAGATCGTTTGGATGAGATGTGGAGGGATGTGGTTTAGGGGTGAACTTGTAAGGTAGGGTAGATGGTTGGACTCGATGATCCCAGGGGTCTTTTGCATCCGTTTTTTGGGGGTTGCTTTGTGTTGTAGGACATCTAGCAATTGCCAAGATGAATGCTGTTGTATCTTAAAGGTGGGTGTTTGGGGCTTTTTTGGCCTTTTTTTTCCCTGTATAATGAAACTCCTTGGGTGTTGGGGGAGTCTCTTCTCTCCACCACTCCATTGCTTAGTATTCTTACGGACTTCCTCATTCTTTTTAGCCTATCTAAATTTTGTTTCAAATAATCTTTGTTTTCCTATCCAAAGCCATGTTGTCAGTTCATCTGCACTGAAATATTCCTGTTGTCAGACAAAACTCACCGCATTGCAAAGATCTGTATGTTTTAAAATCTCTTCTGCTGTGGAGGATGTGGAAAACCTCTGAATTGTTTTTATGCAAGGCAAGTGGTCGTTATGCTGTGCTCTGGCACGTCTGGGAGAGGAGACCAAGAGTATGATACCTAATAAACCTGATTTGGTGCAAATGGGTTCTTATATTAAGGGGATGGTCTTTCAGATGCCTCATGAAGCTGTTTTGCTTGATCTTGTTGGCTTTGTGGAGAAAACTCCACAAAGTTGTTGATAGATATGTGTGTGTACTCATCTTCTTCCTTCTCCTGCCCCCAAACCTCAAAAATTGTCCAGAAATAGATGTTCCCCTGAAAGATATTGATTGGAAAGCCCCTACAAAACTTTGAAGGAAAACAGGTTTGTAGCAAATGTGGCTTTACCGGTGTGACTGGGGTCATGTCTGCCTCTGAGTCTCATTCTGGCCTTGGAGTTGGATTGTTTTGGGGGTGTACAGAGTATCTGTTTCTTCAGGACTGAATTGCCCATGTGAAAGAAGGAAGAAAAGTGAGAGTATGGTTCCTACTTAGGGCCAACGTATTCTCTGACACGCTGGTCTGAGTGGTGGCCCCTATCAGGGGAACACCTCCAAAAGAGACAACCAGTGCTAGAGCTAGCTGCCAACCTGAGAGAAACCATGATGTTGGCCAGCTCTGCCTGCTGCTCTCCCTGTTTCTCTGGTCCCTGCCAACCAGGCTGTTAAGACCAGGAAAAGCCATTGGATAGCTGACAAGAGCCAAAGAATCTGCTGAATGTGTCAGACTTGATAGCAGCCACCCGTTGACGATTGCATTCCTCTGCCATGGCGGATGTGCAGAATACGTCCCAGACCATCCTCCCTGCTGGAGATAAGCCCTGGAGCCCTCCACAGAGTGCACATGTCCCCTTATGTTGTGAAACTGGCTCTTTTGACCTAGTAGCTGTGGGCAGCTGGTAGGTTTGGGGTTTTATTTTTAGTTATCAAAGATGCTTTGATAAACTTGGGTTTAGACTTAGTCACCCATCAAGCAGCAGAGACCTGTGGGGTCATAATCCCTGGACTTAAGACATGGAGCCTCAAGCTGTGTTGTGGCAAAGGAAATGGATGGCATTAAGGCACATGGTTCTGCAAATGTTGCAGTACACCTCACCTCCGCCCCAGATGGCCACTTGTCACTGGGCCATGGTAGGGGTAAACCTGGTAGGGGAAAGGTGATGCTGAAGAATGTGCCATTACGTATTACCTCAGGTTTCCCCTCCTTGATAGAGTTGGGCTAGGACTGCAGACTTGGCAAGTGTAATGGAAAGCTGTCTTTCCCTGCAAATCTCCAGAGATCTTTCCTGGCATTTTGCCTGCAGGCGCTGTGGTGGGGAGCTGCTCTCTCACAAAGAATCTTTGGATGTAACTGTGCAGCCCCATGGAGGACAGGTAAATGTCCCCTGATGACCCTTAATACACTGGAAAGGGAAATGAAGGTAATGTGTCCTCCTCTCACAAGACATAACATTACACACACACACACACACAAATATTGTTGCTTCCAGAACTGCATGTGGACTCCTGCACTCTTTGGAGTCTCCAAATTTGTGGGACACCTCTGCTTTGCGCTGTGGAGACTCTCAAACTTTGCATGGATTGGGTGTGCTGGAGGGACAACGCAAGCTCTCTCTTTTCCTAAGATGTCACCTTTCTCACATTCTCTCCCCTAGTCTTCTTCAGTTGCACCATCCAGCATGTGTAGTCTATGTCAGGGGCTGGGAGAAATGCCTCACACCTCCTTCTCCCATCAGTATTTCAGATGCTATTGGCCCTAGTTCTCATAGGATCATAGAATGGTTTAGACTGGGAAGGCACCTCAGACATCATCTAGTTCCAAGCCTTCTGCCATGGGCAGGGACACCTCTCACTTGGTCACTTCAACCTGGCCTTGAACACTTCCAGAGATGGAGCAGCCACAACCTCCCTGGGCAACCTGTTCCAGTGCCTCACCACCTTCAGTGAGGAATTTCTTCTCAAGATCTAGTCTAAATCTCCCCTCTTTCAAGCCTCTATTTTTGATCAGCAAGGTGTCTGTTATGTTCTTATTTTACAGGGTGCAGTTGAATTGCTGATCCTCTCATGCATTGCCACAGAAGCTGGGACACCTCATGTCTCTCGAGACAGGAGCACATCCTCACCATGCCACTGACCAGAAGAGCCAGGTATGCTGGGTATTTTTAAATCTTGTTTGCTAAAGATTCTTCTTTCCTCATTGATAATCCAGCCCAGAATTGATTTTTTAAGGCATTGTGCTGTTCTGTGAAGTTGCCTTTTGTGGATATTTCTGCCCTATGGAGGTGGAGATAAAGTGATTTCTTGATTTATTACCCTTCTGCATCACACAAGTATAAACATTTGTGATTTTTAAAAAAATATATATATAAAGAGTTCTATATAATATATTTTGGTTTATGTAGTTCCATATGTTTGTCACATGTTGAATATAATTTAGGCATGCGGATCCTTGCAGTCTGGAAAAAGGGCAAACATTTAGCTGTAAAAGTCAGGTACTTGGAAAACAGAAGTGGTAAGACCAGTATTAGACTTGACATTAGGAAAAATTTGTTCACAGAAAGCGTGGTCAGGCACTGGAATGGGCTTCCCAGGGAGGTGGTTGAGTCGCCATCCATGGATGTGTTTAAAGATCATTTGGATGAGGTGTTGAGGGATATGGTTTAGGGGTGAACTTGTAAGGTATGGTATGTGGTTGGACTCAATGATCCCAGGGGTCTTTTCCAACCAGAGCGATTCTGTGCGTCAGTGGTTCTGTATGGAGGGGAGAGGAGGTATTTGAGGCAGAGAGAGAGACCTCAAACAAAAAAGGTGGTCCTCAAACCACAATGTGTATTTGTCTTTGATGCTGGCAGAGCAGCTCAGGCTCTACAGGAAATTCTGCACTGCTGGAGGGCTGCTTTCAGCTGGGCCACTGGACTCAGGTCCTATTTTTTCTGGCTCTGGTGACTGTCCAGGAGGATGTGAGAGATCCTATGACACTTTTGGAAGAGAAGGATGAGATCCCACTGCTGTGGATAAAGTTTCCTCTCTGGTGATGAAATGTATTCAGCTTCATGGATGGTATTAACAGGTGCCAACACCAGGCTCTGTGGGCTGTTTGTTAAGGCTGTGTAGTCCTTGAGTGGTGTAAGTCAGGAGGAAGATTTAGATGTGGAGCTGCAGGAATTTTTCCTTCTACCTTTGCTTGGGAATTATGTCTTTCCTCTTTGGCTCTACTATAAGTTTGTCCAAGCGTAGAAAATTAATTATGTCACCCAAACTTGCTTTTTAAGGGTTGTGTTATGGATGTCATTCGGTACCAGAAAAAAGATTGCATGCAAGTAGTCGAGCATAGGCTGCCTGGTGACAAATACTTATAGGAAGATAACGTAGAACACCTAAAGGTAAGAAATGTTCTGGTCTGCCAACAGTAAAAACTCCCTGAACTGACCAGAATGAACACCTTGAGACTCCAGGAATCCGGTTACCCATGGTTATCACAGAATCACAGAACATTCGGGATTGGAAAGGACCTTGAAAGATCACAGAATCATTAGGGATCAGTCCAATTCCCCCACTGCAGCAGGATCACACAGGAACATGTCCAGGCAGATTTTAAACATCTCCAGAGAAGGAGGTTCCACAACCCCCCTGGGCAGCCCCTTCTAGCGCTCTGTCACCCTCACTGTGAAGTTCCTTCTCATACTGATGTGGGACCTCCTATGTTCCAGCTGACACCCTTGCCCCTTGTCCTGTCATTAGATGACATTGAGAAGAGCCTGGCTCCATCCTCCTGACACCCACCCTTTCCATATTTATCAACATTAATGAG
>JAOXOE010000506.1:28999229-29012927 GCA_028565055.1 Phoeniculus purpureus
GAGAAGAGCCTGGCTCCATCCTCCTGACACCCACCCTTTCCATATTTATCAACATTAATGAGGTCACCCCTCAGTCTTTTTCTGCAAGCTAAAGAGACCCAGCTCCCTCAGCCTTTCCTCATCAGGGAGATGTTCCACCCCCTTCATCTTAGCGGCTCTGCACTGGACTGTCTACAGCAGTTCTGTGTCCTTCTTGAACTGAGAGGCCCAGAACTGGACACAATGCTCTAGATGTGGTCTCACTAGGGCAGATTAGAGGGGGAGGAGAACTTCTCTTAATCTGCTAACCACCCACTCTTCTGATCCACTTCAGGACGAATATTGTCCTTGAAAGGGGCATCATGATGAAGGGGTCTGTGCCTGTGCAAGTTGATTTGTTGATTGTAACTTAAAGTACTTTGATATCTCAAGTGAAGGCCTGTCCATGGCTGTGTTTCTCCTTTTTCTGCAATTAGCTAGAGGCGATTTGTGTGGCTCACAAAATATGAAGAGCATCTCTCAAAATTGATACTGAAGTGGGTGGAAAGGAAGAACAGGAGAAACAAGCAGAAACTTATTTAACAGGCGGCTTGCTGAATGGCATCAACATGGCTTGACTCAAAGCATTACTGCTTTTAGCATATGATTTATAGCTAATGCCCCTTCCCATGGCTGGCCTTCAGCCTTTGATGTCAGTCAGCTCTGAATTAATTATTTCGTAGTGCAAAGTGAAAGTGCAGTAGGTTTGGTTTTTGTCCTGTTCCTCCCTGAAATTGTTGTGTTAACTGTGTTTGCTCATTCTCTTACCCTCCCCAAGAAGCACCTTCTCATATCTGAAGTCAGGAAGCTAGTGGGGGAGGTGAACGCACATGTTGCATTGCCTTGTAATAAATGGAGCCTTTTAGCCAGGGCAAGCGAGACTCATGTAGGAATGTAGGAGATCGTATCTTGGGGGGGGGAAATCAATATTGAGATGTACAATTGCTCCCATGGTATTGAAAGAATTAGTTGATCTACATGCTAAATGACAGCCCCCAAGATAACAGGGATTATGTGTCTTGTCTTTCCAGGCTGCGCTCTGTTGGGGCTGCTCTCTGGGTCCCTTAGGCAGAGATAATCTAATTAGTACAACAAAGACCAGGTCGATTTTAAAAAATAGAGAGGAGGAATTGGAGAGAGGGGCTGTGGGGAGGTGGATGTCATCAAGAAACGGGCTCTGGAAAAAGTTGCAGACCAGGAGGAGGGGAAAACTGAGGAATACAAGTTAACCATCAGGTTGGCTCAGCAGACTTTGGAAATGCAGAGGCATGGGACTAAGGCCAGACAAATCCAAATTAGCAAGTGCTTACAGCCTTCACAAGCGCTCATTCAATCACACCCTTGGAAGGGAGCTGAAGAGTCAAGGTAGTGCTGGGCTGAGTGGAAAGGAGGTGGTTTGGACCCAAAGCTGCTCATCTGCTGCAAAGTCACAGGCACCAGCTGCAAAAGCAAGTCAGTGCTTTACCACCAAAAAGCCCCAACAGCCCAGGAACAAACAAAGCAACCAGACACTTTTTCCCTGTAACAAGTGATCTGAAAAGAGCCTTTTTTTCTTTCTTTCTGTTTCATCTGAAGGCTGAGTCTTGGGCCCAACTCTAGGTGATGAAGCTGTACTACCCATGCTAAGCATGAGGTGAGTCGTTTTCCTGAGGGTGGAGAGATGTCAAGAGACTTCTCTGAGTGGAGGACCTGGGTTCTCCTGTGACCCCAGACACACCAAGGCAGGTGCTTGTTGCTTGTAGCTGTGCACTGACCCATGGTTTTAAGGCACTGTTAGTTTTGGAGTTCTTTAATAACTGTCAGCAGTCTCCTCTGAGCAATTATCTAGCAAACATGAGCAGGAATAAGAGTTGGCTTTTCCCTCCTGCATGCAGCCCATGATACTGGCTTTTGCCAACATTGTGTCTGCCCTGTCAGTGCATCCTATCAGCCCCATCAGAACAAAGTTTTCCTCATTGCTGAGAATGCTTTCAGCAAAACTCAGATGGATGGATGTGGGGGTAGACGCATCCTCATTGGGTGTAAACTGACTTGAACTCAGAATAAATTCCCTCCTAAACGATGATGGGATAGAAGAGAGTTAGTCAGCCCCTATGCTGGGCTTGTACTTGACATTTATGTATGATTTTCTGGCAAAAGATATTAGTACCTGAATATTTTTCAGTCTTGTTTTTTCTTTTAGAAAGAGAGAGGCAGGGTCTCTGCATCAGTCTCTTCTACCAAGTAACAAGTGACAGGATAAAAGGAAATGGCCTCAGTTTGCACCAGGGGAGGTTTAGATTGGACTTTAGGGAGGTCTTCACCGAAAGTGTGAAGCACTGGAATAGGCTGCCCAGGGAAGTGATGAAGTCCTCATTTCTAGAGGTGTTTAAAAGCTGTGGCACTGAAGGACGTGGTTTAGTGGTGACTTGGCAGTGCTGGGTTCTCAGCATGGGGTTAACACTACGTTGACTGGTGCTGGGCTGGACTCAATGATCTGAAGCTCTTTCCCAAACAAAGTGATTCTGTGATTCTGTACAGTTCTTGCAAGGTGTACACCACAGTCATGGCTTTTACTGTTATCCTCAACCTTTTCTTAAGGATGGATCCTGTATTTGACCTGTCCTTCTGTTTCTAAAGTTTAATTCAAGTTTAATTCAACTTTAATGCAGTGCAAGCACACACAAAGTGCTTTGGTGGTTGGGTCTGGCATTTTGATTCAGTTCTCCCTCCAAGGCAAATAAAGCAGTTGCTCAACCATGCAAAATGGGTGCAGGCATCTTCAGGCCATATAATCTGGTAGGCTTAGGGGGCTGGAAGGCTGAAAAAAAGTCTTGCTCACATCTGAAAGTGGCTTTTTTCCTAAGGATCATGTGCACAGGGAGTTCAAGCATTTTTACACAGCTCCCCACTGACCCTGGAGTTCATGTCATCAGACCCAATCTTGTTGTCTTGGCAAGGATTCACACAAATAAGAGCACTCTAACAATGGGATCTTTCTTTTCATAACTTCCCTCTCCCTCTCCCCTTGTCCCTTGCTGCCTCCCTCTCCTACACTGGAGATAGAAAATTTGGAGACGGCAAGGATGAGATCACTGCTTTGCAAGGAGTGACAAGAAAACTGGCAACATAATTTGGGGCTTGACGCAACCTTTTCCCAGGGAGCAGATCTGATGTTATTTCCCTATCCGCAACTGCACAGAGACACCAGCACTTTGGAGACGGTGCTTGGGTAACACTGCAGATAAGGTTCAGGGATGAGGAGCCATCAAAACGTGGACGTCTATCACAGATGTTGTATTCCTAGCTTCGCTATGTTTACTTAGTTTAATCACATGAGTTTGAAAGCTGTAATTATCCAGGCATGGCGTCGTTACCCATTCTGGGAGGAGGAACAGTCGGTGTTATGTCAGGGATGCTGTATGGGTCCTCAGTGTCTTTCTGTTGTGAATACAGACATGTGAATTTATGAATAGCTTTTTCATTTGCACAATGCTTTAGATAGAAACAAGTGAAAACAAGTTATACTGCAGCACTGGAATTGGAGACTCCAAATTTCCTATGGATTCCTGCATGCCCCAAAGTCCCAACATCTGGTTGGTTACTCTTAGGGTATGTGTGCTAGTGTTTTTTCCAGCACAGTGCTTTGGTGTTCACTTCAGCCACAGTCTGACCTGTCTGTTAGGTTATGGTAGGGCGGACCTGAAATGACCTGGTGTGTCTTGGATTTGAGATACAGCTCATGCTTCAGTAGAGGTGCTGGGTTTGTGAACTCTCCCCTTCCTCCCTCCAGACCCAGTTTTCACCAGAACTGCAGGAATTTCCTGCACTGACCGTCTGGACTCAGATATGTTTTTGCAAGTGTGTGCTCTTTGTTTTCACTGAAATGGAATAAAAACAAACCAGTAGAAGGAAATTCAATAAAAATTACATTTGATAGACCTAGAAAAAAAATCGATTTTTTAAAAAGAAAGACTCCCATTTAAAAGTCCAGATGCAGACATACCTTATCATCTCACTCCCATTGAAAGTTCAAATCAAAATCAACCAGGACTCATTCCTCATATCTGTGTGGTTCTTTTTTCCTTTACTAAAATCAACAGTTATAAATTCATTGGGGGTTTTCTCAAGCATCCTGCCAATGCAAAATAACTTCTTTACAGTCTTCTTTCTAGTACTCTGCTTTGTGTTATGTTTTCGAAGGTTTTGGAAGGCGTGGAGACCACTCTTTATTTTATTTGTTGTTCATTGCGCACCATAACTGTCTGGCAGGAAATTCAATGTACCATTGCTAAATAACAGGAACTCCTGCCTTGTTATATGGTGCCTGTTGGAGAGGCACAACCAACAGAGCAGACTATGGGCTGCTCGCATCAACTGAGAGCAAATCGTTTCATTTCTACCCATTTCCCACTCGGTAAAGCTTGCAGTTTGATGTGTGATGCTTTTATTTCTTTTTTTCTGAAGGATTTTGCATCAAGCAAGAAACCGTCCAACCGCTCCAGCTCATTTTAAGCAACACGTTCTGAGTTCAGTCCCTTGGTCTGGCAGACAGTGTAAGTCCTGAAGCAAGCCTTAGTAAATTACTGTGTTATTTAACAATTACTTACAGCGTGCTCACTGATCGTTCAGTGCCTTGGGACGCTGTGCATTCTGCTTAATTGCAGCTTTAACGAGAACCTATTGCGGTCATTATGCCATTATGTTACGGGATATAAGGAGCAGAATAGACCAAATCAGATAAAATTGAGTGAGACTTAGCTGTCTGCATGGGAATGTTAGGAAATATGTCTCTCACCCTTGCAGACCGCAAAGATAATTTCCTGACTACTAAGTAGTAGTTGGTTTTGAAAAAAAAAAAATTCTATTAGGCAGTGTCTGCACACTCAGGGGAAATGTCTATCAGCAAAACTGATTAGAGATAAGAGTAAGCAGATGTCAAAACAGAAGACCACCAAAGAACTGAGGTCCTGAAGTGAATGGGGAGAAATCTAGCAGGTAGTAAAAGTAGGGTGGGTTGCTGTGCCGTGACAGAGGATCAATCCTGCCTTCCTTTCAGCTGCAGGGAGAGTTTTGCTGGAAAAAGAAGGCTGGTCAAATTGGAGTCACTGTCTTATGTAGAAGTTTAAAAACCCCATTTTCTGCAATTGTTTTTCTGGGAGAAAGTGCAGGTGTGTGTGTGCCCATTGCGGGCTTTTTCCACAAACTGCTTCTCCAACCTAACGATTGAAAGAAAATTTGAAATACCAGGGAGAACAAAGAACTCTGAGTGGATGTTCTGCAGAATTTCTCTCTTTTCATGTAACTGCAGAGGAGCTGAATTTAAATGATTTTCCTCTGTAGAAAGAGCTTCTCCATAATTCTGAGTTTTGCTGCAAGCTTCACCCGAATTATGTCTCCAGTTATGGGGCTACACACGGTTTAAAAAATGGCTAGTGAAGAAGTTCTTATTAAGCTTCTATTGAAGGAGGAGATCCATGTATTCCAGTATGTTGTAAGAACACACTGGCTTTATCAACATTTTACTGGGGGAGCTATTAAGAACAAATCATTTTATTATGGTTTGAGGTTTTTTTCCTGTGGGGTTCATGTGAATTTTTAAATAGTATTTCACATTCACTCTGCTCCACATTCACTTCATCACAAGAATGTAAATGCCAGGGTCTGCGCTTGCCCGTCTTTCGTTGGCATAGAATCAAAGAATGCTTTGTGATGGAAGGGATCTTTAAGATCATCTAGTTCCAGCCCTCCTGCCATGGGCAGGGACACCTCTCATTAGACCAGGTTGCCCGGAGCCACACCCAACCTGGCCTTGAACAATTGCAGGTGGAGAGTATCAATAACCAGAGAAGAACTGCAGGATTAATCTTTGCCAGCTCACTGAACGGCCCTTTTAAAATCATAGAATCACCATTGTTGGAAAGGACCTCCAGGATCATCAAGTCCAGCCCTCATCTCAACATCTCCCTAACCCCTAGACCATGGCCTCAAGTGCTCTAGCTACTCAGTTTTTAAACACCTCCAGAGACGGGGACTCCACCACCTCCCTGGGCAGCCTGTTCCAGTGCCCAGCCACTCTCTCCATAAAGAACTTCTTCCTACAATCCAATCTAAACCTCACCTGATACAACTTGAGGCCATTTCCCCTCATCCTATCATTAGTAATTTTGGAAAAAAGACCAGCACCGACCTCACTACAACCTCCATTTAGGTAGTTGTAGAGAGCAATAAAGTATCCCCTCAGCCTCCTCTTCTCTAGACTAAAAAACCCTAGTTCCCTCAGCTGCCTGTTTTCCAGACCTCTCCCCAGCCTCGATGCCCTTCTCTGGGTCTGCTTCAGCACCTCAATGTCCTTCTTATACTGTGGCACCCAAAACTGGACCCAGTACTCAAAGGTGCAGTCTCGTAAGTGCAGAATGCAGGGGGACCATCACCTCCCTACTCTTGCTGGTTACACCGTTCCTGACACAGGATGGGATCGTGCTCCCAACAAGTAGAGAGCTGCTTTCCTAAAAAGAAAGAGTCTTCATATCATTACTCCTTTTCTTTTTTCTAAAAAAAAAATAATTTGAAATTATTTAAGCACTAGTTTCTCATACTTATTTTGCCAGAAAAATGTTTAATAAATTCATACAGATGACAAAACCAAATATATGCTGACTTGGCAGGACTTCCCAAACTGCTTCAGGATACCCCATGAAGTAGAATCAGAACAAGTTCTACTGAGCTGCCCCTTCAGCAATGAATTCCAGTGATGTGAATGAAAATTCTAGAGTCTATGTACTACAAAATTACTTTGTATTATACAGATTATGTACCACACCAACACATTGGTATGGGCAGTTTTGCCTCCTAGAAGACTGTAAAGCTGAAAATTGGTCCAGATCAGCTAATTAATTCCTTAGAGAGCACAAGTCACTTATGTGTCATTTATTTTTAAACGGAAAATAGATGGTATAATTACAATCTGAATATCTAAATTTTAGAGTCCTACTTTCCCCCACAGGTTGCTGCCCTGGTACTGCTATAGATACCTCCCCACCCAACCCCTTACGTTATGGAATAATACAAATTCCTCGAGCTATTGATTTTATTGACATTTCATTTTAAATATTTTTTTTTAAATGTTCCAATGCTTTGGATTTCTTTAGTATCTAACCTAAGCAGCATAAGCAAGATAGGTCACCATCCTATGCAGCCTTCTGCTAGCTTCATACAACATGGAGTTCACCAGGGTCTGGTCAGTGAGAGAGCAGCTGGAACAGAGCAGCTATAAATAGTGTCAGCTTAAAATTAAATATGTTTATTTAAAACATGTGTTACATGACAGGTATCTGCCATGTCCAAGTTTTTATAATTTATTAAGCAGACCTGAAGCACAAGGCCAGCCTCAGAGTACTGGATTATTTGGAGGGAGACAATGCTTTTTGATCATCCTGTGCTTGCTAATTCAAGATTTCTTTTATCCCTTAAAGCTGCAACTCTGAGCTGTCCAATTCTCATGCTGCATTTTTTATTTTGCTGCTTTGAGGGCTGATAACATCTTGGTTTTATGAAACAAAGACAGAATTCTTCTCCTCACACCTCATGTCTTCCTCAGGAGTGGTTTTAAAGACACCCAAACTTGCAAAACATCCACAACAAGGCAATATTCCCATTAGCAATAAAACCCGTGACCTTGTAGAAAACCCCATATCAGGGGGATTACCGGGGTTCAGCCCCTGTACACACAGCTTGTGGAAAAAACTCACTCCACTTTGGCTTACTTGATCATTGACAACCAAAAATGAACATAGCCTTTTGACTTTTACGGGTCATATTGATCATTCCATGCATGGTGATCAAATCTTCTACCAACAAAGCCAGGATTTAACTGCACCAGGAGCATTAAAACAATTAAATCTCTTTTCTGTTCACCCTATCTGGAAGCATGTGCCACTCTGCAAAACAACCCATCACCATCTATACAGGCAGCAACGTTTTCAAAGTCATTTTCAAACTGGTAAGGAAGAATTACGAGTTTGCCTTTCTAACCCTCCCCAGAGATTAACACAATTTCAGATTCCTAAAAAAACAACCACACACCCTGCTCTAGTCATCACTGAACTATTCCAGGGGTTGTAGGGTAGACAGCTGGACTCGGTGGTCTTGAAAGTCTTGTTCAATCTTGGCGATTCTATGATTCTATTCCCAGCACCATCAGGAGCGGTTACATATTACAGCTGAATTATCCCTGAAAAATTCCTAAAGTTTCAGTACCAGCCAGACAGGGCTGTACGTGGTTTTGCTTCTATTCATTTTTCCAGATGCATGCCAGAGTTTTGTGCCCATTACAATTTTACAACCCCTTGCAGGAAGGCGTATCAATGAAAACAAAACTCGTGGTTTTTTCCGTATTAAGGAAACGGTTGAATTTCCAATCCACTGGAAAATCTAGTGAAGGAGCAATTAGCCATACCCAATAATTCAGAGATACATAACACTACTCCAGATACACCAAGGGAAAAAACAAACCACAGACCACACCAACTTGCTACCAAGCCTCCTCTGCTCTCTCAGCAAGGAGAGTGAGAGAGAGAAGACGTAAAAACGGCACATTTAGATGCCAAGCTGGAGATAACAGGTAGGGGACACAAGAACAAAAGGGTAACAGAATCCATTTCCTTTAAATGTTTTCTATTCATCCTGGTTTTTATTTGCTTCCCTATTTAAAGCATGGATTGTTGGTGACAGGATCTGTTTGAGACTCCTGTTGTACTAAAAGAGGTGCTCACATGTATTAAAGGATATTTTATAATTCTCAATCTAATGCATTTCTCTTTAGTATTTCTGCTTAATAGTATCCTTAGTCCAGGATTTCTCACTACAATTTCAACACAGTTGCAACCCCCTCTGAGCATCAAAAGGGATGAGCATCACAGAAATGAAGTTTAAAATTTACTCTTAATTCCACTCGCCAAAAGGACCTTGATAAAAATAAAACCTACACTTGGATTAGCACGTGTCCCCAAGATTTATTTTCAATGCTTACTTCTTGGCTTTCCCCCTTCTCCATTGCCCAAAAGCTGAAAGACCTGGCACTAATGCCTTTTATTGTCAAGTGGTAAACAATCTGTTGTTTGCCACTTGACACTTAGTAAGATTTGCGCTTCCCCAAATAAAGACTCAAAATGCTTCCTTAAATCACAACAGCTCTGAAGCAACCTAACACCAAGTTTAGCTGAAAACAGCTTCAAAGTCCAATTTGCGTATATATACATACATTTTTATATATATACAATGTATGTGTTTGCATGCATTTATCTGTGACCTACCAAGCCATGTACCTATATGGCCCCTCAGAGCAGCTCACTGGAGAACACAACCGAGTTTTAACTTTTGTTAAATGTAGTCAGTGATCACATAAGGAGCAAGCAAGGAAGTTCTGTACTAAGCGAGAAGACAAAGCAGTATTTATAAATGAGCTGCTTCTGGATACAGAAGTTTTGACATCCTTTTTCTGGTCAGAGGGAGATCACACTAACATCTCTGTAGAGCTCTAGAAAGGATTACAGAGACCTTGTCTCACTCTGCCCCTCCTGAATTATAGAGAGGATGGTCTCTTCTCACAAGGAACAAGTGACAGGACAAGAGGAAATGTCCTCAAGTTGCACCAGAGCAACTTAAGTTGGACATCAGAAAAAATTTCACTGAAAGAGTCATCAGGCCTTGAAACAGGCTGCCCAGAGAGGGGGATGAATCCCCTTCCCTGGATGTGTTTCAAAGTAATGGAGATCTGGAGCTTAGGGACATGTTTTAGTTGGTGGCCTTAGGACAGCTTGGGTAATGGTTGGATTATCTTGAAGATCTTTTCCAACCTAAACTATTCTGTGCTTCTATGACTTCATCTGCATCTGATGGTACTAACATTAAAAACATGCGCAACCATTAAGAGAACAACAGCAGCAACAGTATGCCTGAGGCTACTTGACTGCAAAGGTCTACAGAGAAGAATCAAGCTTGGAACTGTCCACCAGCACAGTCAAGTATCAGGCAAAAGTCTCAACAGTCAACATTAATAAACATTTCCCCCATGGAAGATGACCTGAACAGCATTACTGCACATGGTGCAAAGACAACCCAGAGAGCTTTACAGAAGGTTGTCAGTCAGGATGTGTCCTACTTCATCCTCATCGAAAACTAAGTAACATAAATCACAACTAGTTATTTCAAATGTAATCAAACCCTGCCAGGCATCACGACTAATGCTTTCCCTCTGCCCATCCCTCCTCACCATTAACCAAGGAGAAGAAAACAACAAAAAAAATAAACTCCACATCCACAGCAGCGCTCCAGCAAGCACAAAGAAGGGTCTGGGCAACTCAGCAAAAGGAGCACTCAGAAATGACAAAACAACACTGGTACAAGATCTGGATGTGCAAGTAAAGTTTAACTGCTACAGGATTTCACAGCACATTGCTCCACTTATACAGAGAAAAAACCACTGGCAATTGCATATAGAAGCATGGAATGGTTTGGGTTGGAAGGGAGCTTCAAGACCAACAAGTTCCAACCCCCTGCCACAGGCAGGGACACCTTTCACTAACCCAGGTTGCCCGGAGCCCTGTCCAGCTTGGCCTTGAACACTTCCAGGGATAGAGATACACACTGTATGCACCTTCAAGGAAATTTATTACTGTGCATGTGGAATTAGAAAAAAAAAATATGCATCAAGTATTGGTGTGACTAGACATTTTAAATTAATCCTGTTCCTAAACCTTCCCATACCCTAAAATCAAAATTAAAGGTAAAAGGATCATGACTGGAAAAAGAATCATACACGTTGTTTTTAAGACAGCCACACTTCTCGTACAGCAGTTAAAAACCTGCCAGAATCTCCCCTATAAATATGTTTCCAGCAATTTCAGCTCTGCCACACAGTCCTTGGTCCTGAAGTAACAGCCACCTGCAGAAAAGTTGGTTTTCTTTTTAAAAACACACACAGAAAATAATTTGGCCACACATTTCTCTTGAGTGATGAATGGTTTCCCACATTAAGATGACAATACTAGCACTGGAGCATCCTAAGACAGCAGGAAATTAGGAGACTCACAACAAAAGCAGTTCTTCTTGCAGAAGATCAGCTGTTGCCACATCATGAAATACAAGAAGTAGATTAAGGGAAACATAACCTTTGAGAGGTAGCCAATACTTACACAAAGGTTACAATCAGCCGGTAGGAGTCCATGAGGGAGGAGAAAAAAAAATACAGGAAGAGAAGTACTAAGCACACACAGCTCTTCAGCAGTGAAATCATCCATCCATCAAAACAACTAGTGCGGAAAGCGCAGCTGACCCTTCCAGTGAGTTTAAGAGCTTGACTTGCTACGTTTTACTGCCAAGGAGCATCAGACTTTTTGCAGAACACAGAGCCAGCTCCTGTGCAGCACATTATCACAGAATCGTTTAATCATTTAGGTTGGAAAAAACCTTTAAGATTAGTTGAGATTCAGTCCAACCACTAATCCAACTGTCCCAAGGCCACCACTGAACTGCATCCCAAAGCTCCAAATCTCCACTCCTTTCCAGGGATGGACCTCCCTTACTGGGCAGCCTGTTCCAACCAGTTACAGGTGCACAGAAGACAAATCAGAACATGAAGGATAGGGGAAATCTATTTAATACGGAAAGCTAAAGCCATTGGGATGCTCCATCCTAGCAATTAAGTGCTGAAACCAATACAACTTGAGGTAAGTCTTGTGTAACTCAGGACAGATCTCACAGGAAAAATGCTTGTTTAGTGGGGGGAAAGCATAGGGTGTCCCTGTAGAGAGGATGTGAGTCCTTGTCCAACTGGATGGGGCAGATAAGAAGCAAAAAACATTTCAATATTGAATCTCAAAGCACACGAGGAATAAAAGAGACACAGAAGATGCCCAGTTAGAGGCTTCAGGTAATGCTCCATCTGACCAGTCTACTAAGAGACACTCCAAAGAAGTTCATGAAGTGTAAATTCTGTACTTACAGCTCTGGTGATTATCTGAGAGACAGAAAAAAAAACCACTTCCAGCATCCCACCACTCCAAAGCAACAAGGATGGAGGACAAGCTGTACTTCGACGTGAAAGTGCACTTTGGCAGGGTCTGCACAGTATCTCGTTCACATTTTACTACTGTTCTGGGCAAATCTTTGCTGGGTCAGACTTAAGTAGTTTAGGTAAGGGGCAGCTCCCCAATAAGCTAGTCATTTACATTTAGCACATTCCCTACTATAACAGGGATGCAGGAAAAACGCCCCTGATCTTTTTTTGCTGTCTCCCTAGGGCACACCACAGTTTATTCAGTCTTTCAAGCCTTCTTATTAAGGCTTTAAATTTGTCAAAGCACAGGGGGAGAAGCAGCAAAGGCTCACCTCGATATAAACTTGTCTTTTGCAGGCTTGTTTGGGGAAAACCATCCCCTTGAGCCCTCCGTTCCCAAGTCAGCTGTACTTTAATAGGCCATTACAAGAAGAGAAACAAATCTCAATATTTACTTTTTGTTGAACTATCAGATAAACGCTGGGTCTATTTCTGTTCTATTCACATTCTCCCACAATTTCCATTACAAGGTATGCGCAGAGCACTTTGACAAGAAGTTCCCCACTGCTAAAAATCTCGGTGCTAAATGAAAAACGAAATATTCATTTAAGTTTTGGGTTCAGACAGAAATAAGTTTCCCCCCCTCAGCCTACCTCACCAAAAAGCTAACTCAGTGAAGCAGCTCAGGGGCACCAACTTTAGGTGCTGCAAAGTGAATTTAAACCCCATTTTACCAGCAAAACCTTTGGTTTGTTTAATTGGTCACTTCTGTTATCTTCCCAGGTTTTCACAGCATCCAGCAAACAGAAGCTGTCTGTATGGGGCATCATATATAAAAGCCCTAAAATTAATTTGGGGGGTTGTAGGAGTGCTGTATTTTTTTTTGTTTTAGTAAGTTATCTCATAAGCTGTGAAAAATGCTCTGCAGTGATTCCAAAGCATGAGACTACTGTCAAGTCTAAAGCTGTTAATATGGACTACAAAAGCAGTGAAGTCCACTTGATTTCCATAACTGATTCCAATTTTATCCCACCTCAGTGGTGACTTCACAGACAATAAAAGAAGGGGGGGAAAGAAAACATCGCTTAATAGAACTTCTGCCCTTTCAGCTAACAGAAACATTTTTTCATTTTCTCATTTTTTTCTGTGTATAAACGATGAGGTTTAAACCTCACTGAAGAGTCCTGGCGAGACTTGTACATAAGATACTATACACACGGAATTACAGAATAGTTTAGGTTGGAAAAGGCTGCCAAGATCATAGAGTCCAACTATTACCCCAACTGTCCCAAGGCCACAGCTAAAACCTATCCCTAAGCTTCAGATCTACACGACTGAAACACGTCCAGAGGTGGCAATTCAACTCCCTCCCTGGACAGCCTGTTCCAAGGCCTGAGGACCCTTTCCCATGAAAAAGTTTTTCCTCGTGTCCAACCAGCAGGTCGAGGGAGGTGATTCTCCCCCTCTACTCAGCTCTGGTGAGACCCCACCTGGAGTTCTGTGTCCAGTTCTGGAGCCCTTATTACAAGAAGGATGTGGACATGCTGGAGCATGTGCAGAGGAGGACCACGAGGATGATCAGTGGGCTGGAGCACCTCTCCTATGAGGACAGACTGAGAGAGTTGGGGCTGTTCAGTCTGGAG
>JAOXOE010000506.1:29013027-29058996 GCA_028565055.1 Phoeniculus purpureus
GGTCACCTCGGAGCCTCCTCCAGACTGAACAGCCCCAACTCTCTCAGTCTGTCCTCATAGGAGAGGTGCTCCAGCCCACTGATTATCCTCGTGGCCCTCCTCTGGATGAGGCTTTGAGCAACCTGCTCTAGCTGAAGATGTCATTGCTCGTTGCAGAGGGTGGACTAGGTGAGCTTTAGAGGTCCCTTCCCATCCAAAACATTCTGCAGTTCTGCGATCAGAACCAGGAGGACTCCAAAACAGCCACTTCTTACTGCCATTTGGCATGTTTGTGGCTGAACACCTCTTCTGTGTTCAGCCTGTTGCACACATACCTAATGGACACAGCTCTGCCTCAGGCTTCTGCTGCCATCCAGCCATGCTGTGACCACAGGCTGGGACCAGTACCAGTCCAGAACCTCTTTCCTTAGTTGTACCTACTTTAATGGAGACTACAGCTTCCATGGGGGGAAAGTTGTCAGGATTTGGGAAATCCCAGACAGAATCAATTTGTAAAGTAAAAATCTTTTTGTTGGCCTTCCCATAGGACAATTCAAATGCTTCACCCCCATCACTTACACCCAAAGGCTGTTGATGCAGTGAAAGCACAGCTTTGGTCCAAAGTGGTCTGATCTGGATTTTGCTGTATTCTCATGAGCAGCTGCCTTACTGCTAAATTGATATGCCAGGGCCCGAAAAAGCTAAATTTAAATACTGAAAGTATTTCAAGAGGATATTTTACATTAACAGCAATCTCATCTATTTTAGTTTAGGGTTTTCACGTAGTTTTTCAAAGTTAAACTAGACCCACTGTGTAAGAAGGAGTGTTTCATTAATTTTTATAAGAGTTATAAGAAGCATATGTTTTCAAGCTTCATTTTGTTACATGGCAGAGGATATTTTAGACATATTTATTTACATAACGGCCACATTAAAAGACGTTTTCATATGGAAAAAAGTAGCAATAGCAAGCAATGGTTACCACAAAGTTTTTTTCAAAATATATTAATGATACAGAGTGAAAAGGAACGGGAAAAGTTTTTTAAAATGAAATGAGAGGATGTGATTTTTGCTTAAGTGCTCAAAGTGAGCAAATTTCCATCACAGAGCCAGTGGAAGTACAATGTTCCGCAGGAAACTTTCACAAGAACAAAAAAATCACGTGGAAGAATTTAAATCCTCACTTGGAAAACTGGACCTTCATCTTGAAAAAGTCAGATGTGTTGACTTTGCTGTTGTGATCGGTTTGGGTTCTGGCTGTATGTATTTAAGTGGAGTGTGCAATGTGTGTGCTGCCTGTGCAAAACAAATACTTTGCTGTAATATGGCAATAAGGGAAAAGCACACAAATGCAAAGTCACAGAATCACTCTGGTTGGAAAAGACCCCCTGGATCATCGAGTCCAACCATCTGTCCGACCTTACAAGTTCATCCCTAAACCACATCCCTCAACACCTCATCCAAACAGTCTTTAAACAAATCCAGGGATGGCGACTCAACCACTTGCCTGGGAAGCCCATTCCAGTGCCTGACCACCCTTTCTGTGAATAAATTCTTCCTAATATCAAGTCTAAACCTACCCTGTTGTAACTTGAACCTATTCCCTCTTGTTCTATCACTAATTGCTTGTGAGAATAGACCAGCACCAGCCTCTCTACAATGTCCTTTCAGGTAGTTGTAGAGAGTGATGAGGGGTCCTGATTACAGTCAATCATGCTGACTACATGACCTTTAAATGTCCCTTCTAACCCAAAGCATTCTATGAAAGCAAGACTTGACCTGAAATAATCAGACCTCTTCTAATGAGCAGATTTGTGGAATATCTTAGGTTTTGGGAGGAAAAGAAAAAGCATTTATCTGTAAGAAAAAACACCCATCCAGCTTTTTATCAGCTCAGAGTTGCCAGGAGTCTCACTGAAAACTGTTACAGCTATTAAATAAACTACACGAGTACATCGTCGCACTGGAATTAAATTAATAGCTACTGTAACCCCCATTTATCTAAGGAAAAATTTGAAGAAATCATCAACCTGTAATTTGTTATTACAGGTTTTCAGAGCTGTAAGCCTTTCCTTAACAGGAATTTGGATTACTGTCCAAAAGAATCTATACAGGATGCACTCAGGAGATTCTATGCATGTAAAAGCCATATGGTTTTTGCTTTGCTTTGACTGAAGAGCTGTTGTTTCTGGAGGCAAGTGCATGTTGGGGGTACTTTAAGGCTTTCAGCAAGGGTGCAGGTTTTTACATCAGGTACATTTTTAGAGGTAAGCACAAGTGATTCACTTTTTTCTCTGAGGGTGAGAGAATGTCATCAAGATCAACAGGAATTTTGCTTTCAAACAGTCTATCACATTGGACCTATTGTGTCCAAGACCTGCTGAACCTACTAGAGCCTGAACCCATTAGCCTTGCAAACCATTAAGCAGGAGCCAAAGCTCAAATATCCTGGTCAGCATATCAGGAGAGAAACAAATTCATCGTTGCTCCATTATTTCCTCATCAAGTAACAACTCTCTTGGCTTCTCCCTGCAGAAAGTTGTATGAAGGCTTGCATTCCTGGAAGAGTGGAGGTCCTGAGAATGTCAAAAGCTCTTGAAAACAGGTCCAGCTTCCACTTTGCCAGACACTGTGGCAAAGGCTGCTCTGAGAGCTAATTTTGGATAATGAGCAATCAGCAGGGGCAGAACATCCTGTAAGTATCTACAGCTCAACCCTCTTAAACAAGATTGGGATCACCCAAAGCTTTTCTCATGGGTGTTAATATGGTGATTAAAGTTTACAAGAGGCCCATGGTTTTATTTTTATCTTGTCACATGCAATGGGCAGCTCGGCAGGAAAGCTGCCTTAATGCACCGATGTTTAGGAGTCATAGGACTGTTGTGAAGAATGCAAAACATGCTCATGTAGCAATAGCTCCCATATAAATTTAGTCACGGGTGTTGTGCAAACGGTGTTGGGCAAAGATGTGGCAGCACACATGGAAATCTTATTTGGTTAAAAGTACTTTCACTGGAACTTCTGCTTTAGTGTGCCAGAGCATCTTGAAGCACAAGCCCTGTGTTGTGTGTAAAACAGAGGCGCTCATGGACATTCATACCGCACAAATGTGTGCTCTGTCACTGGGAGATATAACTCTTCAGAGCTGGCAACGTGTGCTGGTAGCACTGTGTACAGGCAGAGCCTGTCATCTTCAGCTATGCACACTTTTCCCCACAAATGCCAACAGAAGGCTTCCTAATCCCCGTTTTTTTAATGTAACTTCTTTTTTCGGAGGGGGATCACACAGGGACAGCCAACTTTCGGAAGGTGACCCACTCAACAAAATATGTAGGGTTGTTTCTTCTGCTTTCTGCTTCTGTTCTTTCTCACCTTTTATTTAAAAGACTGTCTTGAACAGATAGGATCCTAAGTGAGTCTTATCAAGGTCAGAGCTTGCTGCTCTGGCATGGATTTGCATATGAAACTTGTAGATCTCTGATTCCCAAACATCTTTGGGATCATGTTTACCACCACTAGCTCGCCTGTAATTATGGTCAAATTTCTGCTTCCTTTGTTTCATTTCCATTTTTAGAACATGCATCCCATTTAATTTAATCTGGAGCTGATTTGATTTATTCTGAATTTAAAAGGGTTGTGTGAACAATTTTCTTTATTTTGTTTTGGATTATGGTTTTAGGCTGTTGAGCAAAAAGCTGAGAAATACTGATGTTTTCATGATGATGATGAAGTTGCTCTGAATTGTTTTTCTCTCGTAAAGATGCTTGAAACTAAGCTATATATTGCAGAAGAATTTAGTCTCTTTTTTCTTACCTTGTCTTTTTCATTAAAGGAAAGTCTCTTTTCCTTTTCTTTTTCATTTCATGCAAATGAAATCACGTGGCAATGGCAGCTTTTCTCTTAGGACCTGCTGAGATGATAATTATAATGAGGGGGAATGCAGGCACCCAGGGCAGTTGCCCAAGCTGAAGGGCTAGGACGTATTTGGGGAAAACGTTCTCTCACTTAGTTCCCTGATTGTGTTCTCCTGTGTATATAGGACCTAGATTTTTGGGGAACTGACACTTACCTACATGTGGGGCAGTTTAGGAGTTGCTTTTCTCTGGCACCTGTCTCACTATACAAGTATTTCATAGAGAGTGGAAAGCAACTGCAGAAACTACTGAAAGATAATATCTGCCTACATCAACCTATAATTTGGTATTTGAGTTTAATTCATTCAAATGTGATCAATAATGGGCTAGTGACCAAAGGATTCTTTCTTAAAACCATTTGGTGAGCTTGGGGAGCTAAGTTCCTAATACACATACACACTTCCTAGCTTCCAGGCGCTTGTGAGATAGCCAGTCTTGGTCTGGTTGTTGACCTGTAGGTGTCTGTGTGCTGTTTGATGCCCAGGGCACCCCATCTGGATTTCAGCTGCTGGTCACTTGGTATGTATCTCCTGTACTTTTCTATCGTATTTGTCAGCCTCATGACAATGTCCCAGGGGTGTGTCAGTTGGGTGCCCTGCAAAGGCAGCTGATTTGAGCCACTTCTGTCTGTTTGGTCTTGAAAACCAAATGGGATCTGGAGATGTTTAAAACCTGTCTGGACATGTTCCTGTGCGACTTGGTCTAGGTGATCCTGCTCTGGTAGAGGAATTGGATTAGATAATCTTTTGAGGTCCCTTCCAGTCTCTAATGCTCTGTGATTCTGTGAAAACAACTCTCTCTGGTTTTGAATATTGATCATAATGATGAAATATTGATGATGATGAGTAATGTGATGATCTTAGGTCATAGGCTGGACTTGATGATCTCAGAGGTCTTTTCCAGGCTCAGTAACTCTGTGATCATTAGCACTTGACAGCCTCGTTTTCTTTCTCACTCTGTTTTATCTTGTGCACCACGAAGATAAAATATTAATGTAAATTATTTTTTACTGAGATTTGCATGTGTACAGAGTATAAGCAAAGGGGTAACACTACATCTTTGAGGCAAGCATTCTGTGGGTGTAATCGCAACTACATAAGAGCTGGAAATAATTTATCATGCTTCTTGTCCCAGACTGGTTTCCAATTGTAAATATGTAGATTCTATGCATTAACTTCTGAAATTCTTTGTATAAACACAGCCTGATGTGAGGGAGAAGCAAAGCAATCAAGAAACTCAGTTTGGTAAACAGTTTCAGCAGATGTTCTTGAAGATCTGCAGAGGCAGGCTTTGTGCTCATTCCTGGTTGGGATCACAGGGACTTCGTGTAGGTGATCCTGCTCTGGCAGGGGGATTGGACTAGATGATCTTTTAAGGTCCCTTCCAATTCCTAATGTTCTGTGATTCTGTGGATGTGAGCATATTCACCTGGGTGTTTGGTGTGCTTGGGTGTGCTATTAACATTAGAGACCAGAAAACAAAGGGGGAGAAGGTTATTTGTTTATCGCAGAAAAAGAATCAAACATTGACGGGATATCAGCTCAAATGCTGAGCTATCTTGATGATGAGGTAGCCTGCAGTGTCAACTCTCATCTCAGCTCGCAGACAATCTCAGATGTGAGTCTATGTCCACTTCAAGAACATTTGCAGGGTGAGACTTGAATCTGCCTTTGTCTTTTTGCTGCTTTACATTCAAGATCATTCAATAATGAAAAGAAAGGTCTGGTTTCCCGGATGGATTTATCTTTGGTTAACTTCCAATGTCAATGAGCAAGACCTTGCTCACTATGCTCAGTGTGGCCAAGGTCATATCTCCATGTGGTACCTCTCTCTACATTATACTCACCAATGGATTTACTCAATGACGCAAGCTGCCACCTAGCACATAGGAGATAGAACTCTCCTTCAGATCTCCATCTACAATGGAGAGGTGGTATGTACCAGAAATATAGTCTGCAATGAATTACATACTTAGAGTTGTCCGATAGCTTAAAACTCAGACAAATGAATTGCTTTCTTCTTTGTGGATAGAGTTGTTGTTTTACAAATATTACTGATACAGTTTTTTAGGAACTTGATACTTGAATCTGAAGTGAATGGGTTTGATGACTGTGCATTTGAAATTTAAACAGTGGTCTACCTTATGCCTCACCACAAAATCCTGCTCTTCTAGAGAGAATACTCATAGAATCATAGAATGGCTGGGGATGGAAACGACCTTAAAGATCATCTAGATCAGAATAGATGATCCTTCACTAGATCAGGATACTCAGAGCCCCATCCTACCTGGCCTTGAACACTGCCAGGGATGGGACAACCACAACTTCCTTGAGCAACCTGTTCAGCATCTTACCACCCTCACAGGAAAGATTTTGTTCCCAATATCCAACCTAAATCTCTCCTCTTCAAGTTTATAATAATTTTCCCTTCTCCTCTAGCTATGCATCTGTGGAAAAAGGCCTACCCCAGCTATGGTCTTCAACTTCCATCCTCATTCTTCTGTCCTCCATCCTCCCTTCTTTCACCTTGAAGACTGTTTTGTAAGCAGCAAAGAAAGATGTTACTGGTGGGAGCTGCTTCATCACCAGCATGGATGTGCATGCCCCACTGTGTGGATAGCAAATCCTCACACAGAATGTCCTTCAACTCCCACAAGTTTAGCTGCAGGTCTTAAATGCCAAGATTTAAAAGAGGCTATTTGTACCTGGAAGGGCTTGATTATCACAGATTCTGGTACATGTCTTATAGTAAATGCCCTCAAACATCCAAGAAATCCCCAGCTATTCTTGAAAAAGTTTTGTTGCATCTTCTGATCCTGAGAGTGGTTGTGTAAGGTGAAAAGCTTTGCCGTGAAATGCTCATTTAGCCTTTTACTACAAACACACTTGTGATCTGCAACTCTGAACCATAAAGAATGGTCATATGTTTTTGGGCCCTTGTATGATAGCCACAGCCACTGACAGTTATTAACAGTCTAGAATGGCATACAGTAAAAGCATGAAAAGTGAACCCAGAGGGAAGTCAACCATTAACTTCAGAAGTAGAAAACCTTTTGAAGTCAGAATTTCACTAGCTATGGAAGCTTCATCAACTCCTTATTATTTACAGTTTGCTCTCCAAAATTGATGCCAGTAAAAGGACAGAACAGCTGGAAAGAGGGTGGGTTTTTTTTTTTTGCTAGCTCCATGGACCTCTGATTACAAACACATGACTGCATGGCATGCAAAAGGGATGGGCTCAGCTATGATGAAGGTGTATCACCCATTGCCCCACCCTGCAAGATGACAACACTTGCAGGTAACTAGTGCTACAGCAAGATTTAAAAGGCCAACTTTCATAGCTTAGTTTGCACAGAAAGGAAGTTGCACATCACAGCCTTCCTTTCTGTTATTTCAACTAAATTGTTTTAATATTGCAAAATAGAATGTATGATGTGTGTGGGTCTGTCTGCATATACACCCAAATGCAGAATCAGAATCACAGAACATCAGGGATTGGAAGGGACCTTGAAACATCATCCAGTCCAATCCCCCTGCCACAGCAGGAGCACTTAGACCAAGTCACACAGGAACATATCCAGGCGGGCTTTAAACATCTCCAGAGAAGGAGATTCCAGGACCCCCCTGGGCAGCCCATTCCAGTGCTCTGTCACTCTCACTGAGAAGTTGTTCCTTCTGATATTGATGTGGCACCTCGTATGTTCCAACTCACACCCATTGCCCTTTGTCCTATCACTAGATAACACTAAGAAGAACCTGGCTCCATCCTCCTCACACCCACCCTTCACAGATTTATAAACAGTAATGAGGTCACCCCTTAGTCTCCATTTCTCCAAGCTAAAGAGACCCAGCTTCCTCAGCCTTTCCTCATCAGGGAGACATTCTACTCCCTTCATCATCTTTGTGGCTCTGCACTGGACTCTGTCCAGCAGTTCTGTGTCCTCCTTGAACTGTGGGGCCCAGAACTGGACACGCTATTCCAGATGCGTGAAGCACTGGCACACACCTGCATTTACTTCTAAAGGTACCAGTGCAAACACAGGGCTGTAGTCAGACTCATTAAAGAGTGTTCAGGACTTGGCCCAAACTACTCTGCCTGGGTGAGAGAAATAATATAGAATATATTAATGAAAGAATAAAAACCCCTTGATATTGTTTTCACTCTTATGTTACAGACTGTTGGGGGTTTTTTTTAATAACTTCAGCTGTACTGAAGTTACAATTGTATTGAATTCACCTAAAACTCAGATAGAATCACCTATGCTTAGTTATCTCAGAAACATAATCGTAGTTAAGAAAGCCTTTGTGATTACCTAGTCCTTCATTCATCAGCAGTTCAAACTGTACAAATCTCCTTTTTTTGGTGCTGTTTGGTTGAAGAACAAGTGACAGCTGTAGAGGTGCCTCTTCAGGGTGTAAATAATTGCAGCGACATCACTGACAAGCCATTTGGGAAAGAAAAAAGCCACCGAGAGTCTGTGAAATCAGATATGGAAAACCATGCTTTTATCTCCCTCCCATCATTAGTCTCTGCCCTCCATCTTCCTACCTTCCCTGCATGTTCAGCAAGGGCCAGATCAACGTTAGCTGAGGGATTTTTCCACTTAGGTCTATTGTAGCTGACAGAGATGACGATAGGCTGTTATCTCTGTGACCACAGCTCTGAGGAGCCTTGGTCAGAGATCCTGGAGTGCTTGGGGGGATACGAAATATAGAGACAGCCTCCGTATGTGTCACATATCTCGCCCCCCAGACAGCTGCAGAAAATGCATCACAGCAGTGCTTGCATGCTCAAGTGCCACTGTTGACATCAATAGCACCCTAGGAAATGGGGTGCAGTGGGGTACAGTGGGGCATCTAACTGAAAAGATCTTGATTTCTCTACTTCTGAGTCAGCACTGGTGATACTCTGCTGCTGGTGATACCTCTAAGCCAGTATCTGAGTTAAACTCAGGCTGGTTTTTGCATTGGGGCACTTGGGGAGGATAAATGTGAAGTTCACCACAGCACTCATCACATGAAACTCAATGATGCACATTGCATTTCCTATTGGCATCCATGTTGATGTTTCAAGGAAAACGAGCTGCTCTGCTGTTTGTTTGGGGGGTTTTTTGAGCTCTGGTGGTGCTTTCTAACTTGTTCTCGTTTTTGATTTTGTGGTTTGTATTGCCACATCCTCACAAAATGTATACAACAGACAAAACACCCTGCCCTTGGAAACCATTCTCTTTCCCTCCATGTGCACATCCCCACACTTAGTCACGCATCCATTTAATGTAAATAGAGTAGGTAAGGGAAGATAGCTGGGAGGGAGAATGTTGTGTTTTAAAATCATTGGAGACAGCAAAGTTATTCTCCCCCTCTTTAATAATAACAAACCAGTGCTTATAACTCTTATCAAGCAGTCTGCGCAGCGTCTGCATCCTTTCACTAATTTCAACAAACCATCCCGAGGAGTGGGAAGATTAGCTGTGGGGTTGTTTATTCTCAGTGGACTTAACGGCCACGTTCTCCTCGGATGAGAGAGGAAAAATAGAATCCTCTTTGTATCTCTCTCAGCTGTCCTGTGTTCCTGCAGTGGGGTCTAAGAGGCAAGCAGATGTGATGATTTTCCTCACGGTGCTTGATGTCAAGGGTCCTCGCTGTCTTTGGGCTGTCTTCTGTCCCCCAGTGGTCCTGCTTACGAGCAACCTGCATCCATAGCTGAAGGTTTTCCTCTTGTGTGCCTGTTGCCAGCCTGATTATGGCAGCCCAACTCTGAGCTCTGGCTCTGTTCCTCGCTCTTGTAAGGAGGCAAGAGAAATGCTGTGACGGCCCAGTATTGGATGTGAAACTGCTTTACTTTCTGCAGCTACAGAAAGTGCAGGATGGGGAATGTAATGGAGACTGAGCTACCACTTCATTATACAAGCCACAAACCCCTCCCAGCACCCTATATGAAGTGTGTGGCAATTAATGCTCGTAGTTAATGCGTGGGCTTTCGTGACACGATTTGCACTAACAGAGGAGAACCTCTGTTATTTTTCTTTCCTTTACATTTAGACTTAAAAAATTACCATTTCCTGTGTTTCACAGATACAGATTTAGACCTCAGAGCCTGGATGTTCATTGTTGGGGTTTCAGCAGAGGGAGGATGTAAAGGATGTTGTGTGTTTAGGAGTGAATAGCTGACTGTTTTGGGTTTGGTTTTTTTAGTTTGATAGCTGAACTAGGAAACCACTAGGCGAAATTATTCAGGGTTAGCTTTGACTTAAATAAAAAAGAGCTAATTCTCTGTCTAGGTCCTCTCTCACTTTCTCTGCATGCTTATATATGTGTGTGATAAAGGGAGTAGAATACCTTTCTGATGAGGAAAGGCTGAGGGAGCTGAATCTCTTTAGCTTGGAGAAAAGGAGACTGAGGGGTGACCTTGTTAATGTTTATAAATATGTGAAAGGTGGGTGTCAGGAGGATGGAGCCAGGCTCTGCTCAGAGTCATCTAGTGATAGGACAAGGGGCAATGAGTGTAAGCTGGAACATAGGAGATTCCTCATCGATATGAGAAAGAACTTCTTCACGCTGAGTGTGACAGAGCACTGGAATGGGCTGCCCAGGGGGGTTGTGGAGTCTCCTTCTCTGGAGATGTTTAAAACCACCTGGACGTGTTCTTGTGTGACTTGGTCTGGGTGATCCTGCTGTGGCAGGGGGATTGGACTAGCTGATCTTTCAAGGTCCCTTCCAACCCCTAATGTTCTGTGATTCTGTGTGCACAGCTGTACATGCATATATATATATATACACACACACGCACACACACGTGTATATATATACAGACATATATATATATGCATATATGTATTTTGGGTTATATTGCTTGATTTTGAGGGGAGATTATTTTACGCCTGAAAAGTGTGTTTCATTGTGAAACAAAATGTCATTTTGAATCAAAACTCAGCTTATTAAAAACCCACTCTACACCTCCTTTTATAAAAGAGAAAAACTTTTCAGATGCTTGGATCCATTTTTTGTTTTCCTGACCTTATTTGTTAAATTCCATAGGGTTTTGTAGATAATTTTCTTCAGCGTGTAACTGTGAGTTTCAGTAATTACATTTGTGTGAATATTCTGCTAAGACCCACTCTGGATAAGGATGATAAGGATGTCAGGAAACTCAGAGCTATCTTTTTCACGACTGATCTACAGACAAGACAGCAAAGGATAGCTCTGAATTCAGCTTTCAAATCACAGGGGAGGCGATGCTACAGGAAGATGTTTGATGAAGGCAGGCAATGTTGGCAGGCAATCTCTAATCAAAAGCTACTAATGAGAAAATAAGAAAATGGGGGTTTTTTTGATGCTAAACCTACTTGCTTGCATCTTCCTCTGCAAGCAGCTGAGTTTTGCACTTCTGCACCGGGTGCAGTATGCAGTAAACCAAATTTATTGCAACCGAGTTATGCCAGACTTCTGCCCATTTGAGCCTAATGGGTGTTAACTTTGCAAATGCATACACGCTTTCATACATGAGAGTAGCATTGGTACTCATGCGTGGAAGTTATAGCAGAAACCTTTGCATTGTTGAGGCTTTTCCCTCTCTGGATGTTGCCAGGGAGCAGCAAGAGGATGGAGGTCACTGCGGATGGGCTCCATGTCCAAGCCCCTGGCCAGTAGCTCTCAGCTCAGCCCAGGCAGGATCAAAGGTCTGGGGCAGGAGCTGCGGAAAAGTTGAGGATTTTTGTGTTCTTTTATTTTTTTTTAGCTTGTGTTGCTGAGGGAGTCTGTCTCGGCCGTGTTTATCTGTGGTGGAAGAGGAAGTTTGCAGGCAGCATGATGCATGGGCAGCGAGCGCCGGCATGATGTCATGGCGAAAGGGAACAGAGCCCAGCTCTGTCGCATGAGCTGGGGAGGGAGCTGCTGCAGTGCGAGGCAGCCACTTTATCAATTAGGTAACGTCTGAGGGAGATTGGGGGGGAATTTCATTACATTGTGTTAGGCCATTGATGTGTTACCAAACATCTGCAAGGGACTGCAGTTTCTTGGGGCGCACGGGTTCAAGCAGAATCACACCGCCCTGACTGAGCAGAGAGAAGGGGCAGGGAAGGGGGAAAGAGATAATTTCACTCTAAAAAAAAAATCCGGGAGGGCTTTGCCCTTGGTGGGCTTCCCATAGAGATCTGGGGGAGACTCTGCTCTGCGCACTGTGTGATGGGGACAGTGGGATGAAGTGTTGTTTATGTGTGAATGCCTACCCTGGGCTGGTGGTGAAGTATGGCAAGTCCTGTTGAGCAGACAGAATGGGAAGCCAATTAGGACCCTTTGTACAGTCTTGAGAATTTTTTCTGCCCACTCTTTTTTTTTGGAAAGACCAAAAAGCCAATAGCTCTTGTGAGAAACAAGATGGAGACACTTGTGCCAGCTCCCCTTTGTGAATGGAAAGTTAGCAATTTGAAAGTGAATTTATTGCTGAGGGCCAGCTTGATGCTCTGTTATCTCTCCTACAAGTATCTCAGAACCACCATAAATAAATGACCTTGTTCTTCCAGTACTCCCATCAATAGATTTGTTAGCAGTCCTCAGCTTGCTTCTCAAGCCTGTATTCATCTGAAGAATGGTGTGTCCACCGTGAGCTGCTTCTCTGTCAAAAAACGATAGATGTCCACTCACTGAGTATACCTTGTAGATGTTTCTAGCCAGGGATGCTTCAAATCACATCTGATTCTGCTAACCTAGAATCAGAGGAAGCAACAGAGGAGCATGTTTTCTGATCCCAGTGAGCACTGGCATTGCCAGGCTCCCTGCCACAAGCTTGAGTCCTGGTAGGGTTAACCAATGCTTCACAAACATATATGAAACCATGTGTCTCCACTCAAGAAGCTAGAAAATTGCTTTATTTATGCATTTTGTTCCCAGCAGCATGAGATGGACACATTTTCTCTCTTCCTGAGCACCAGCAATGGGGAGCAGCATGCCTGAGGGGCGACGTAGGGGCTGGTCCTGTGCCCGCCGAAACAGCATAAATCAGGATTAGTGCTGCGGCATCTGGGGAGCTGCGCCAGCAGCAAGCCAACACGAGAGGGAAATCAGGCCCCATGGAACAGGCTCCCTGAGTGACATGTTTATTCCTGCCAAGCTCCCATCTTTTATTCCCTAAACAGAACAGCCTGGTAAGCCCCTCTAAGTCTCTGGTATGCTAAACTGATATGGGAGCCCTGCTCTTGTCCCACTGAAGGAAACATGGTGGAAAGAAACCCACATATTTCAGCATCACTGCCCATTCAAGCACCCCAAGGTGCCCTGCCAAGGGGTCAACTCTTCTTCTGGCCCCAGGCACTGCCTGCAACCTAGTAATAGGGAGAGGAGGAAGGAAGAGACGGTGATGGGAAACTGCTGAGCAGAGCAAATGCAGCCTTCTGCATCCTCCCCCCCACCCCCCTCGCCTGGGAGCAATTGATTTAGGAGCTTTTCTTAAGTAAAAATTTCATCACAAAAGAGCTTTCTTCTGAGAGCCGACGAGAAATTGTCTTGCCCCCTCTCTCTTATTTATGTGTCTATATGGATGCTGGTATATCGAAGGATGCAACTGTCTTGACCCAGGTGGCAGGTACTTGAACTAATGGGTTTATTTGCTATCCTTGCCTGGAAAACAAGATGCAGTAGTAGGGCTTAAGGTGGAACAAAAAATGACCAAAGCATCATTGCCAGGTCTCTGAAAATTCCTCATGATGGATTACGAGGTATAATAACCTTGACCTTTCTTCCACAGCTGGGAGGAGTGCTTGGGAGATGGCAAGTAGGTTTCCTAATGTTTTTTGGCATTAGAATTTCAATAAAAATCAAGTAAATCCAGAGGATAACTGCTATCCTTAAAAGACTTGGTACTACTGAGATAAATTTTAGGTTGTTTCTGGGTCTGGTTGTTTCTTTCCACATTTTAGATACAGGACATAAGCTTAGTGTCTTGCTGTGATGCACAGATACCTGAGCAGGGCCCTTCTGAAGCACCTGGTGTCCCACAAGGATTCTGTGTCCTCTCCTGTGGAGTCCTTCATGGAATCCTCGAATCATTCAGGTTGCAAAAGACCCTTGGGATCATTGAGTCCAACCATCAATCCTACTCAACAAGTTTACCCCTAAACCATACGCCCCAACACTACATCTAAGGTCAAGGTCTCAATATTCTGCATTGCATCTTGGTATTTAAAACATATTTCTAAAAATTCCTTGGAAGAAAAGTGAATTATATTTCGAAAGAGCATGTAAGTGGGGCCGGGTTTACGAATGGGAAGATATTCAAGTTTACTACAGAGATTAGGGAGGTCTTTCCACACACACAAATCCACCCACTGTGACATTGATGGAGACACTCAACATTCAATTCATAATAACAAGTTATAGGAACCTTAGAGTGAACTAGACCCACTAGGGATTACAGGAAAAATAGGAGGTTTTGTTAGAAAAATCCCCGTTTAGAACATTTGAAAAATTATTGGGTTTGTCTCTGGCCCCACAAGAAAATTAAGACAATTTAGACTGTGGAAAGTTCTTCCTTCCTTTACCTTCTTGTGGTTTTGCCGCATTAGCCTGGCAGACAGGAGTAAGGAAGTATAAAAAATGTTTTTCCCCTGTTTGATTTTGTTCTGTTGTTCTTTTCTCGCTTGAAAGAAATCTCAAGGTATTCATTGTGATTCTTTGAGAATAAAATGCTTCTAATTGTTCAAAGAAGGGGTTTAACACCTCCTAGTTAAAACCTGACATTAAAAATGTATGGGATTATCTGCTTTTCTAGGTAAAAAGTAAATAATCAGAGCAAAAACCTGCAGAAAGGTGAGCATGCCATCAATACTGATGAGCATCCTCCAGAAACACCAAGTCATTGCAGAGCTTTGGGAAGGTGAACTGCTCCACTGAACAAAGGCTATTTCCTGCAAGAATTCCTTGTCATTTAGTTGGATTTGTAAGGGAAGAATGGCCTTGAGAATGGCCAACCTCCACGGTCTGTGCACAAAGCAGGCGTAAAATGCACTCCTTTGTCAGTGGTTGCCAGTTTAAGGCCTGACGGTAGTATCTTGTTTGTCCAAGATAATCTTGTACACACGTTTTGCTTCTCACCAGAATTTTAAGGAAGATGTGGTTTCAGTTGATGTATGCAAGCGATATCTAAGCTGCAGCTCTCCTGGGGATGAAATACTAACATTTCTTTACAAATGCCTGGATACTGACACCAAAACGTCGTTGTGACTAAGGCAGGGCTCCCGCAAGTAACAAGGAGGGATTTCCCAAAGCTCAGAGCCCTCCTTTCCCTTGTTCAGCACAGAAGCAGCAGAGGCTGCAGCCACCCCCCTGCATAGCTCTTTGCCTGCTGGGGTGAGCACAAGCAGGTTTTGAGTGCACTTAGTGACTACTTATTAGTGAGTATTTATTTAAAATGATCTGCTTTTGTAAACTTCTCTGGCAGTAAATTCATTATTTGAACTAATTGAGGAGATTAGACATAAAAGGACCATGCTACAGCAATTTCCTAATGAAGACTCAGGTTAGGGGAAGAGCCTGATAGTTTTTTGTGGTGGAGTATCAACTCTGCAGGGTATCAGCTCCTACAAAACAGAGTGAAAGGGGCTGCAGAGTGGCTCATCCAACCAGATGTTGACTGAGACCCCAAGGACCAACAAGAGACACATTAGAAGGCATTAATAACATTTGGAAATGGTAGTTCATGAGGTGTCTCAGAAGAGATGGATCATGGTCTGAAAGACTGCCTGAAACCATCCAGGAGTAGATACACATGACCCTGGCATAGCTTCATGGTCAGGGAAAGGAAGTGAGCTGAGTTGGAAATGGTAATGATTCTCCCCCCAGAGAGTCACCTTCTGACCTATCATCTTCATTATCAGTAGTGACACCTGGATTCAAAAACCAGGTTCAAAACATGGAGCGAATGAAAGTGATGAAAATTTCTAAAGGAGTAAAAAAGGAAAAGAAAAATCATGAAACAGGGAAATGGGAGCATTTTTCCAAGTGACAGACCAAGAATCTCCATGCTTCACAATAAACATGCCTGTGTTTGAGTCTTTCCTCTCTGAAAAGTCCTGCCAATAAGCCAGAATCAGAGAGCTTTCCCACTCTCTGCTCTCCTGTAGCCTGGGTTTCCTGAAGAACATGTTCCACTTACAGGACTCTCATGTTCCACTGAAACTCTTATATTTGAGCTTTCCTCAAAGACCACAGGAGCCACATGGACTTCAGAAACACTGCTTGCAGTAATAACACCGAGCCACAGAAGAGTTTCCAGTCTGGATCACAATTAACTGTGCTCTTTCCTTAGGAACAGTTAATATAGACATCTTGGAATAAATATTTCATCTAACTGCACAACGTTCAACATATAAAAGTTTGCACACACATCAAGGAACAAAGAGATATAGGAGCTGCTGACAAACAATCCCTTCCTACCCACTGCGAGGCAAGAGTTTGCCCAAGCTCAAAGCCCTTCCCAGCACTGCTTTCTTGCTATGATTGCTCCTTCCCTCAACCTGCTGCTATCATTAAGCAGTGGACAGAGATCCTCTTGTGTCTAGGGACAAGAACCATGAGACTGGAGAAACCAAGATGCCGAGCCAGATCTTTGTTCCTGATGACTCAGGGGAAAGAGCATCTGCTTCAGATGTATGGTTGCACCATCACCTGCAGGAAAATTCCCACCCAAAGAGGACAGAAGGAGCCTTCGCTGCCCAGAAAGCAAGCAGTGATATAAGAAGATTGTGGTGACCAGCTGCCTTCTTGGCCTTTGCTGAGAGAACTTTCAGGACGTTATGGAGTTACATATTGAGGTAAGGGCTGTTGTTTACTGATCACAGGATCTTGGTGTGTGGGGTTCACTTGCCACTTTTGGGGAGTAGCGTGGTGAGGGATGACAGGGTTCCCCCCGGCACGGAATCACAGAACATTAGGGATTAGAACTTTGAAAGATCGTCTAGTCCAATCCCCCTGCCACAGCAGGATCCCCTAGACCAAGTCACACAGGAACATGTCCAGGTGGGTTTTAAACATCTCCAGAGAAGGAGACTCCACAACACCCCTGGGATACCTGAGGTGCCTGGTATATGTTGTTCTACTGCAATGTTGCTAGGGTGAATGACTGGTAGCACCAATATGTTATCTTCTTCTTGGTCCTGACTTTGGAGCAAGTGCTAATGGCCACCAAAGGTATTAAAAAAAGCAATCAATGGTCCATTAAGTCCTATTTGCCTGCTTCAGGAAAGGGGAGCTGTGTTGCCTACAGCCCTTTAATCAGTGTGGTGTTGAAACTCTGGTCAAGTTGTTCCTTTGTCAGCCTTACCTCAGTGAGAATTGGGTCTTCTTCACTTAAATTTTATTTTACAGGCCTGAGACTGTAGCTGGCCCCTGTAATTTGTTTGAAGCCTGTTGGTGGTGGATAGGATGGCCATGGAGTTATTTTCCACAGTGTCTGGTTTTCCTACCCTTAAAAAAATTCTCAATTTCAAGAAGAGGATTAAAAAACCCAGTTCCTTATTTTCCCTCCTCTTCCCACAATTTCCAGAAGCCTTTTGCCTTCCCAGCCATATCTGCCCTGTGTCTTGAAATGCTCTTGCCTTTTGGCTTGTGTGTGTGCGTGCACATATGCCTGCTGCAAATATTTTGTGTGTGCATATTTATATCTTGGTGGCTGTGTTGCCAAGGAGCTCTGAAAGAAAGCAGAGCTGAGATAACTTCTAATCCACCTTTCTGTGATAATGTGGCGCAAGTGAAAAAAGCCAGGGGTCTTTCTTCACTCTAGCTCTGCTCTAGGTTTGGTAGACTGGGGCCTTTAACAGTCACTTGGGACTCTTTCTGCCTCGGGTCCAGTGCTTGGCAGCAGAGAAAGCAAATACCTGGATGATTGGAAACTGTAGGTCTTTGAAGAAGAGTTAGAAACTAAACAAGTAGATCTGGTTGGATCTGGGCAGACGGCCACTGTCTTGAGGAATCTGTGCCTGCTATCAGGGTGCTCAGTTTCGTTTTTCTCATCCATTCTTGTGGAAAAAGGGGTCATGGAGTTGCAGGGGTGTGCAAAGTCCTGCCTCAGCTGCTGTCGCTTTCCTGCTTAAGAAAAGGGACAGGCACTAAGTGATTATACCTTTGGTAGATCCTTAGGTGTGAGCGTTTCTCTCCTTGGTTTCTGTTCCCCTGGAGGGTCTCTGGACTGTTGCAGAGGCAGCAGGAAGTGAAACCAGCCAGTGACCTCATGGTCCTTCCTTTCAGCATAGATTTTTGTTGCTTTTACTCAAAGCAGAGCCCAGACTTTCCCTAACTGGGAGATTACCCAGGCATTTGGACCATCTCATAGTTCTGTGATTACTCTTCTCTCAAGATGAACTAGCCGTGCTCAAACTGCAACACCTGATGCCTTCCCACACTGTCCTAAAACAGGTTTGGTTTTGGAGTGGGTGTTTTCTGATAAAAGTGTTCCTCATTGGAGAATTCCTGACTTGGCTTCTTCTGCATTTATTACTTGTGTGTAATATAATGTACTTGCTGGTAGCAGGGACGTGCAGAGCTGTTCTGCTGATGTTGCCGCTGTGTAGCAAATAGAAAGAGACAGTTTGACAGAGAATCTTTGCAGGAGAATTAATTTTTCATTTTGACAAGGATTTAAATTAAGTGTGTTACTCTTCATCTGCTGGGTAACATGAATAATGGGCCAAATGTTCCCATGGTGTAACCACATTAATGGCCTCAAATAAGATGTAAACGTATGCAGCATCTTCTGAAGTTTTGTCATCCGCAGGCTTCTGAGGATGTTCATTGCTTTTGCTTTTTCCATCTGTGCTCATTATCTGGTGGAGTTGGCTTGGCTTTTTGGAGTCTTGTTGTGCTCCAGAGGTAAATTGATCATAGGGAATGGCTACTTGGCATCTAACGTGTAGCACTATTAATGGGCTGATACTCTCCTGTAATTTTTCAATGTTTGTGGAGTCTCCTACTCTGGAGATGTTTAAAACCCGCCTGTGACTGTGTGACTTGATCTAGGTGGTCATCTCCCTGTGTGACTTGATCTAGGTGGTCATGTCCCTGTGTGACTTGATCTAAGTGATCCTGCTCTGGCAGGGGGATTGGACTAGATGATCTTTCGAGGTCCCTTCCGATCCCTAATGTTCTGTGATTCTGTGAAAGTATCCACTATTGGTCAGTTTATTCTCAGCAAAAATGCAAAGCAATGAACAAGCACAGATGATGCTTTCATTGCACAGGCTACTGTGAGGGTTGGATCAAAAGACCTCAGGAAGCTGCGAAAGGGATCCACTATTTTGCAGTTATATAGTACTGTAGCACTCCCCTGTACCAGGGGAGGTTTAGGCTGGGTGTTAGGAAGAATCTCTTCACTAAGAGGGTTATGAAGCATTGAAACAGGCTTCCAGGGACAGTGATGGAGTCACCATCCCTGGAGGTATTTGAAAGAATATGTGGACCTGGTGCTTAGGAATGTGGCTTAGTGGTGACTTGGCAGTGCTGGGTTGAAGGTGGCCTCTGGTGACCTTCAACATCTCTTACAACAAAAAATACTCTGTGATTCCTTAAAGAAGGATGTTGCTTTTTTGAAAACACTGACTTTTTCTGTTTGAGTGATCGTGGGTTCCAATCCCTAATGTTCTGTGATATTCTATCACCTTCTAACGTTAGGGTATTTGGCTTTGCAGCCTTTTCTTTCCTTTAGCGTGTGCTTTGGGTTGTAATTTATTACCTGTTGAGCATTTAAAGCATGTTGACAATAGTAAAATGTGATCTTGTAGCATTACACTGATTTCCCCACTTGCTTCCCACAAAAGGAGTGGGACCTGTAAGTCTGCGTGGTGGCTTTTGCACTAGCTTTTTGATGGAGCTTATAATAAGAGGTCAGAGCTCTATTATTGCTATTAGACTGCTGAGGGCAGTAGGCTGTTCACGCACGTCATCTGACAGGGGAGGAAAGGATGTTGCTGACTGCAGGCTCTAGCGAGCCAGTGTCATCATGTTTCCAAAATCATTCCTCTTCTCTGTTCCACAATCATTCCTTCCACCTGCTGCCTTTCCTGTCCATGTGTCCACATCTGCTGCTATCTTTCTTGTATCTCTTTTCCTATGTGCCCTTCTCATTCATCTGAGTGTCGTCTTCCCCCCTCCTTCCTCCCTCTCTGCTTATTCACCCCTCTGCACCTTTGTCAGACTGCTCTCATTCTTCTCTGCCAGAGCACTAACAAGGGAGGTGGAGGGCACAACAGAGGCAGCTTCCCTACTGTCAACTATCCTGTCTGGCTCCACAGAGGCCCCAGATAGACAGGAGAAAAGACTACAGGAAGAATGATTGCAAGAAACATTTCTCTTGGCCCTTTAGCCCTGGGATGTTCTGTGGAGACAGTCTAATCTGGTTGAGTGCAAGAACTTGGGGAGGTTAGAGTAAGGGATGACCAGGGATTTTTACAGACAAGGTAATAGGTTCCAGCTGAGCATTTGTGAACACTGTTGTTTGCAGAGGCTTTAAATAGGGACATAGGCAGAAGGTACATCTTTGAGACAACCAGCTTCCCAAATGTTAAGCCTCTTAAGCACAGAGGACTTTGGAGCTCTGCATGTGGCTGAGATACCTCCTCACCAATTCTCCATCGCCAAATTACAACGAGAAGTCTTAACTGAGATGAGCACCCAGGATGGCTAGCAAAGTGAGCGTTCTTCTACAAAGCCACCCTGCGTACATCACCCGGTATCACCTCTTTTGAGATTTCAGCAGCAATCCCTTTTCCATCATAAGCACTCCTTGGTTTTTCTGCTTGTTTCTCTTTTTGAAGCCTGTTTCTAAGATATCTTAATGCCAGTCCTCTGGTTTCAGGCCGCCAAGGCAATGATTCAACTGCTTTGTGACCCTTTATAAGACTCTAATGCTGCTTGCCTGCAGGATATTGGGCTGCCTTTCTACTGTGTGCTGGTGTGTAGCTCTTGGGGTATGATCAGCACCTGCTTGGTCATTTCTGAGCCCATGCTTGTCTTTCTGCTTTCAGTAGTGGTGTCTTGACTCCTACTCTGCTGCTACTTCAGTCTCTCTTCTCAAGTTCTCTGCTCAGTGCTGATACCCAAAGTTGTCTGTTCATGCCAATCTGCCAGTTTATGTGCTCACAGGATGAGAGTGTGATTTGTTTTTTTGTGGGCTGCATCAAAACATGGGTGGCCAGGAGATCGACAGAGATGATTCTGCCTCCCTACTCTCTCTTGGTGAAGTCTTGCCTGGAGTACCGAGTCCTGCTCTGGAGCCCCCAACCCAGGAGAGATGTGGACCTGTTGGAGCGAGACCAGAGAAGGCCATGAAAATGATCAGAGGGCTGGAGTGCCTCTTTTATGGAGACAGACTGAGAGAGGTGGAGTGGTTCAGCCTGAAGAAAAGGCCCCAGTGGACCTTACAGCAACCTTCCAGTCCCTGAAAGGGGTCTATCAGAAGGCTGGGGAGGAAATACTCGAAAGGACAAGGTGTAATGGTTTTAAGCTGGAAAGAGGTAGGTTTAGGTTAAACGTAAGGAAAAAGCTCTTTAATCTGAGGGTGGTGGATCACTGCCTAGAGAGATGGTGGAGGCCCCATGCCTAGGGACATTCAAAGTCAGGCTGGATGAGGCTGTAGGCAAGCTGGTCTAGTGAGTGATGTCCCTGTTTGTTGTATGGGGATTGTACTAGAGGACCTTTGGAGGTCTCTTTCAACCCTATGATTCTATGATGTTACAGGGTACTGAAAAAAGGTTATGTTCCCTGAGTCTTTTGCTAACCAGTGCTTGGCTAACCAGCCTTGGAAGTACTGAGGGCCTGGTGGATGCTTACCTTTCCAGTTTAAGTTTAAGAAGTCATGTCTCTGAAAAATACGGATTTCTCAGGCTTTGCCATGGGTAGCTAAAGTCATTGTGGTCTTTGTAGAGCTGTCAGTCATACTGTTGTCACTCAAATATCCAAGTCAAGGAAGATATGACACTGCAAGGTCAGATCTGGAAACAGGGTTCTTCCCTTGGCATCTCTCTTTTCAGATCTCCTCACTTTGCTTGTGGTTTATGGGATGGAATCTAGACCACAAAGTTTCTGAATGGAAATCCTAAGAGTATGAATATCTCTTAAATTGTGTTAGGGAGCCTTTTGTAGTGGATTGGTGTCTGTGCCTGTTCATCAGAGAAGGCTTTTTATTTACATATTTGTCTCTGTGATCTGTTGTGAGTAGAAATAAACACTTAGGAGAACTCATAGCTGTGTTAAATGTGCTGTGCTAGCTGTTGTGAGAAAAAGAGCAGAGCCTGCAGAACACTGTGGCTTCAGCGCCTTCCTCCAGGCTGGTGTTCTAGAGATACAAAAATTATAGCATAGCTGAGCGAGAAATTATGGAAAGAAAACTCCAGTGAGAACGTGGTGTTAGGCTGTCTCATACCTTTAGTACAAAGTGAGGTAAATAAAACGAGTGAGCTTGAGGAGTGCTTTAATGGGAAGAGATACTGCCTTCAGCTGAGCGATGCTCAAACCTACTCAGTAAGATGAAGCCCAAGGATGCGCAAGAATGAAAAACGAAGAGTGTGTGTGGCTCTGTAAGAAGTTTTTGTTGCAGTTGAGTAGTTGTGGTAGAATATCACGAGGTAGACAACAGTGGAAGTGTTGTGTGTTTTAGACGTGTGGATAGTGCAATATTTCTTACAAGCTAGACGCTAGGTCTGTTTAGACAAAAGAAAACTCTCCTTGGAATTTGTTTGACGTCTGCCTGGTAGCTGGATCCATTCCTGCTTTGACAGCCCACACAGAGTGACACTCTGCAAACACAACATTGTCACCTGAACAATTCACTCAACAGCTTGCTGTGCTGTCAATCGGAGCAGACTCATTTCTCTTCTTAAAAAAAAAAGAAATTAAATTTTTTATACCCCCTCATTTTTTTTCCTTTGTCTCCAAGTCTTTGTTGATGTTGACAGCTCATCCTTTGGCCATCATTCATCCTGGCTACTGCAAACTTTGGAGAAAATAAAAACCCTGCTCCCCTAATCAGATTAGAGGGCCTGCAAATTGAATTCAGCCCCTCTCAGTGTCCCCTCAGCTGGCTGTCATTAGGAGCAAAGGCTGGCCCTTGGCGGAGGTCCAAACACCAGCTAACTGAATTTGAGATGCTGGAGTCTTGACAGGCCAAAGAAGGTAATTGAAGAGCTGTGGGGATCTTGTAAAATTTCAGGCAGTGAGGGTTACACTAAGCGGGGAGGTCTTTGGGACCCATCTGTACAAAGGGACAGGGCGCTAAACCAGCAGCTCTCGTCATTAAGACCAGCACAAATGAGCAGAGGAAAAAATAATTGAAATGCAAAAATGAGGTTTCCAACACATTGACTTACTTGCCCCCTTCCCTGCCTCTGTCTTGACCCAATGTCTAAATCCAAGTATCACTGATTGTAGTTCAGAAGCATCCGGAGGCCTTGGGTGTTGTGTAAGCATGTTGAAATCATAAATGCTGTGTTTGAATAATGTTAATTCTGAAAATATTAAGAACAGAAAAGCAAGCCCGCAAACTCATGTTCGGATTTGTTTGCTGGAGTATCTTATTCTGGAGTCATGTTAACTCTTCCCTCAACATAACTTAGGCTTTCGTCTCCGGTTGTCTTCTTCAGCTGGGACCAGCATTCTCCCAGCAGAACTCTTGTTGTCTTGGTTGCTTATGTCTCTCCCAACATTGCAATTTACTAAATACACCAACAGAGAAGGAAGTGTGTTAGCCAGTGTTCCAACACTGCTTTTTATCAAGCTAAGTGTTTTAGCCACGTGCAGAGAAGGTTCTGATGGGGAAAACATGCATTTTCTGGCCTGTTGGTACTTGGAATGCTCTGATTTGGAGATTTGGAGTGCTTTGAGCAAATTGTACCACCGGGTGATAGACACCACAGCTCCTGTAGCTGTGCCAGTGAAATACATCCACTGAAATGATGAATTTGCACTGAGAAACGATGCTGCACTGAGCTGCAATCATTGCAGCAGCCATGTCTTTATGAAGGAGCCTCTGAGACTCCTGATACAAGCCCTGGGGAAGCAAGATGGAATCCAGAAGAGAAAAGTTGGACCTAACTGGACTCCTGAGCCCTTTTGATCTAGGTATAGCAAGCAGAGCATGGAAGAGATTGCTCCCATTTTTAGAATGTCAAGTCTTTTTCAAAATATCTAAAGTTCTGCTGAAACATACAGGTGAACCTGTCTTGGGCCCAGTAAAGTACCACGAAGTGTGGCAGCAGATGCCTTCCTTGTCTTTGCAGCTTCCTCTTCCAGACAGGAGCAGGCTAATCTGATCACTGTACCATTGATTCTGTTTGGTGTCCCTTCAGTTATTGATATATTAATCACATCCTTTGTTTAAAAATCTATGAGCACTTACTTCTAAGTCCCTCTCTTTCCCTCCACCCCATCTCCCAAGAGAAAGAAGTTTTGCAAGAGAAAACTCGGTTTCTAGGACTCCAAGGCTGACATTCTCTCAAGTCACTTCATCTGTTTCTCAGTCCAAGCCCAGCTTTATGCCAGCCATGCAATTTCAGCTGAGCTACTGGTGCATATTTGGTCTCTCACCATTTAGCATTGCTATCAGCTGCTTTATTCTCTCATCCATCATTCAAAGTACAGTTTAGGAAACCAGAATAACACAACATACATTACAGTCTTCAGCTCCTGTGGACTTGCATAGCCCAAGGGAAAGCAGAGAAACGATGCTGATTTTTAAAATAGTAATAAAGTTATAAGATCTTGTTCTGTTCCTGTGGCAAGTGTTCTAAAGAGAAGTGTAACCTACTGCTGAGCCTGTTGACTAAGATTCAACTTTCAATTGCCCATAACTTTGCCAGGTTATATCCCCTTCCAGTTCTAACAATTTGCTTTGGAGTGGCTTCTGACTTAACATGAAAATGGGGGATCTGAGACATTTAGCTCTTCTGGCCATCTGTGTGGAAGACCCACATGTTATTTCTAGTGTGTGCTTTCGCAGCTTTCCCTAGATTATGAGAATTGAACCATGTTCTTCTCCTGATGATGTGGGACTTCTACCCTGTGTAGGGCAAGGCTTTGTGCAAGAAATTAGAATATCAAACGTATTTGCACCCATGGGCTGATCTAAGAGTCTTGTGGTAGTCATGGTTCTGGCACTTCCCAGCTTGTGAATGCTTAACTCCAGGACCCTTCTTATGTGTGTTCCTGTTTTTTTACTTTGGGCTGCTATGGGATAATCTGTTATAGTGAGGGACTGAAGGGAGGAAAGAAATGTGGTGGATATCACCATGTTTGCTCATGTCAGGAGGGTGGAGCCAGGCTCTGCTCATTGTCATCCAATGATAGGACAAGGGACAGTGGGTGTAAGCTGGAACAGAGGAGGTTCCACATCAATATGAGAAGGAACTTCTTCATAGTGAGGGAGACAGAGCGCTGGAACGGGCTGCTCAGAGGTGTTGTGGAGTCTCCTTCTCTGGAGACATTTAAAACCTGCTTGGATATGTTCCTGTGCAACTTGGTCTAGGTGATCCTGCTGTGGCAGGGTGATTGGACTAGATGATCTTTTGAGGTCCCTTCCAATGTCTGATGTTCTGTGATCAGTTGGAGGAGAAGGCAACTCTAAATGAAAACATTTGGAAGTGCTGAAGTTTGCCCTTTCTGTAGGGTAAATGGGTCTTTCTTGAACATCTCCATCTCCAGAATATTATATTCTAGGTACAAGTAAAGGTTTCTGGCTAGATTTTGTCTGTTTAAAGGTTTTAGTTTAGTCTCTGATAGGGTATTCAAGAATGTAAAATCCAGCTTTTTTTGGCAGGGATGGTGTGGAAAACTGTGTTTCACTGCTGTGGGTTTTGCTTTTGGGGGAAACACCTTTAACATGTTACATGCAGAAGCCACATGACCTTGATCAGTAGTGGAAACCAGCAGGAGATATTTTGGGCAGTTTTACTGGACTAGCAGGACAAAGTCAAGCCTTCAGGACTTACTAATCTGCCACCATGAATCGCTGGGTTATGTGGAAGCCGAATTCTACTAAAAGTTTTCGGCATAGATGTAGAAGTCTCTAGACAGTCACAGAAGCTTGTTGATTCCTTTTTGTTCTGATAAATCTGAAATCAGTTCTCAGCTATGAGGATGTCCTTCCAAATAGCAACGTGTAGTAACATCCCAGAGTTTATCCCTCTTCTTGAGTGGCCTGTATGAAAAATATAAATACGTCTTCTAAATCCTTTAGTGACCAGACTTGAATCAGAGACTTCTGATAAACCATATATGGTTCAATTACCCCTTTGTGCTGTTCAGACCAGACAGCCTTCAGATTGCTGTATCTCCATGCTCTCCATAACACCTGCCTTCTGTAGAGTGCCCTCCACATCTAAATGGGCACTGGCTAGCTATTGCAGCTAATTCATACTTCTTTAGAAGAAAATCTTTCAGTCATTGGCAAGGTTTTAGGTAGTAGGCTGCCATATAAGTGTAAAATATTATTTGGGAAGGTCAGTACTTACAGGACAGAGCAAAGGAGCAATTTGGGTATTTTGCTCAAAGATGACCGTTTTTCCTGTTCAGCTTTCTCCAACCTTCTACATTTAGGATATGAATGATATCAAGCTATCTTGACCTGCTCCATCCATTACTACCACAAAACCCTCCAAGTTTGCTAAGGCAAAATTGTTGGTCAGCAATGGCCAAACTTGAAAAGGGTTCATGGATGTAAAGGAACTCTAGGAGGATTATAGCTCAGATGTAGTGGCAGTCCTCTATGTATCAAAGGGCATCTGCCAAGCAGGATGCGACTGTGGTGCCTGATGTGTATTTGGGTTGATTTTTACTTATTTCTATTGGAGTATGTGATTGATCTGTGAGATTTCTAGCTCAGGTGAAATGAGTGCAGAGGCTATGAGGTTTATGAGGGTTTTTGTGCTTCTGACTTTGCTCCTGGAGCACCTTGTCCTGAGGCACTGCTCCTTTTCCAAGATCCGCTCCATAAAGTCTTGTCAGGAAGACCTTGTTAGAGAATGCTTCCCTAAAAAGGAAACCAAAAGTCACTTGTTCAAGGGTTGTCTTGGTTTTCCAATCCTCCCTTTAGTTTGAATCTTCTGTCTGCATTTTTTTATTAAGGGATATCTTCTTCTAGAACAGTTCTAATAGGCAACTTCTGCAAAATGGCCTTGAGTGTGTTTGCTGTACAGCTGAGAGTGAGACCTCACTTTGTGTAATGCTTTAATTGTAATGTCAATGTGGATTCATTAGCATGACAGCTGTCACTGTAAATGGGTGAGCAGGGATGTTTAGGACCCCCTGGGGTCAAGGTAATTGATGTAGTGAACAGAATACTGCATGCTCTGAACAATGGGACTGGGTCTCCATTCTGACCTGGGAAGGGCAATCAGTGTAAGCACCGAATCGATACCATCTGAATCTTCATCCATGATCAGATTGATTCTCCGTGTGCAGACTATGTTCTGCTGGAGCCTGGGTGGCTCTAGCCCATCCCAAAGGGGTAAATGCTGATGCATTCATTTTTAATAAAAATCTTGAACAGACACAAGAGCATCTGCAGTTTTGCTCCATGACGTTTCAGAGGAAAAGATGATCTGTGCAAACATCTGGAGGCAGTTCTTTATGTTTGTTTTGCCGTTGTTTCCCCAGCACTTACTCTTCTTGACGTGCACTCCATAGCTAGTCCTCTCTTGCCAAGCCTGCCTTTGGAAAATGAGCAAATAGCATCGGGTTGCTCATTTTTCTTAAAGGCTTTAGCCTGTGGAGTAGCATTCATGCTGCCTCTATGGGAGTCCTGACAAAGGTTTGTGCTCTTTCTGATCTACTGCAGCTTTGTTCCTATGCAGATCCATCACAGATCTTCTGTGGAGTCAATTGTTTTCTGTAATATTTGCTCATCTGTTTTGTCTTTCCAGTGTTATTTGTGGGTCTGACCAAATGTGTTTAGCAAATAAATGTTGTAGAAGGCTGGAAGGGTTGAGAAAAATAAGGTGGTGTCATGGAATCTCTAGGTGTTTTATGTAATGTCGAGTACTAAATTCACTTCTCTAACAAGGGAAAGCATTGTTTGGGGTTGGGTGAAAATAAATGCAATATATTATGATTAAAGTCTGCAGTGACATTGCTGTTCTGAGGTACTTGTTCTTTGTTCCTTGGCAGAATGAGATGTTCTCATCACCTTTCCTTCCTTCCCTGAGAAAAGGGAGAGGTGTATGGAGATGTTCTCCTGTAGTTTTACACAAAAAAATTCCCTAACTCCCTATGGAAAAGAAATATTCTTGTTTGAAATTATGTTGGATAAAAGTTAGCAGAGGTATGGCAAGACTTTGAAACAGCTGATAGTGTCCTTTGTCCCCTGGCAGTGATGGGTCTCCCTAAACCTCCTTTTCTTCAGGCTAAACAAACTTACTTTGCTCAACCACTCCTTGAGCACTTTGGTCTAGACCCTTGACCAGCTTCATTGCCCTTCTTTGGGCACAGCAGTTAATGTGCTGTGGAGTAACCACTCTATAGCACTGCAATAAAGAAGAGTCTGGAGTGTGCACAGGGCTAAGAGTGTTCAGAGTTAATCCAGTGGTTGGGGGTTGGCCATTGCTGTGTTAAGAAGGAGGCAACTTTCATGATGAAGCTACACTTAAAAGTTATCAAAATGACATCTGTGCCTTTGCCACTTAAGGTAGCAACCTGCAAACTTGAACACCGCACTCTAGAAACTCATGTTTTGCTGATGACAGTAGTTATTTAAAGGGAAAGGTTAGGTTGGATGTTAGGAAATACTTCCTCCTGGAAAGGGTGATCAGACACTGGAATGGACTGCCCAGGGAGGTGGTGGAGTCGCCATCTCTAGAGGTGTTTAAGGACAGGCTGGCTGTGGCCCTTAGTGCCTTGGTCTGGTCAATGTGGTGATGTTAGGTCAGAGGCTGGGCCAGATGAGCTCAGAGGTCTCTTCCAGCCTCAATAATTCTGTGATCCTGTAATTAAAATGTGAAATAAAATAATTAATATTGACAAAGCATAGAGAAAAGAGGGAGAGGACACAGTCGTATTGACTCCTGAGAGGCTTGTGTACACACACACGCGTGCGCGCACACACACGGCCTCTGTTGGTTGCATAAGTGCTTTTAAAATAATGAAATTACTTCCATCAGAAGGAGAGAGATGCTTGCATGATATGGGTTTTGGGGAGGAGGGAGAGGGGGAGTAGGAAGGTTTGCTTTTGTGATTTAAAAAAATATCTATGGCTGCATTTATACCAGCCGGGGAAGTTGTGTTGCCAAGTCTTTAAAGGCTTACAGAGGAAATACAACACAAAGCAAGAAAGAGATCTGTGGAAGCACTTTAGAATGAGCTCCAGAGGAGGGGGGGAAAAAATCAGAACAAATTTCTTTTAGGAAAGGAGCAGAAAAGGCTGTATAAAATAAAAATACTCTTAAATACACTGCCTGGTAAACTGGCCTGAAGGTTGTGACCAAGAGCAAGGGACTTTGGAACCTTCAGTTTCATTTGCTTCTGGAAAGAAGGAAGAGACTACTCTGCAGTAACCTTTTTCCTGTGCTTTTATTCTGGATAGTGTCAAGATTAAAGAAAGCATAGAGCACGTTTCATTGGGGAAGAAATGAGAGGAGAACCCTCCTGTGAATAATTTCTGATTCAGTCAGTGTTTGCTGAGTAAAATACTAAGAAGCCTGAGAATATGGGTAGCGGATTTAGTGAACATGAACTCCCTCATGTGAGTAGAGGTAATAAAAGCAGACCAGATTTTGGCTAGGGAGGTTTACATGTTGGCTGGTATAACTGTTCCTGTGACAACTGAGGAGAGGAAGCTGTGGTGAACTTACTGTAGTTGCCTCCAGCTTTTAGGTCTGTGAAATGGGTGGCCACACAATCAGTTAGAGACCCATGTGCTCTATGTGAAATGCACTATGATGGGGTGAAGTCTCTCTAACAACTCTTCTGCCCCTCATCAGTGACCTGGATGAGGGATCAGAGTGCACTGTCAGCAAGTTTGGTGATGACCCTGTTCTGGTGGGGGGATTGGACGAGATGATCTTTTCAGGTCTCTTCCAATCTCTAATGTTCTGTGATTCTGTGTGACACAGAGCTAGTAGGAGTGGCTGACACACCAGCAGGCTGTGCTGCCCTCTAGCCAGACCTGGACAGGCTGGAGAGCTGGGTGGGGAGAAATTTATGAACTGTAACAAAGGCAGTGCAGAGTCTGCATCTGGTCAACAACCACCCCAGGTACCAGTATAGGTTGGGGACTGACCTGCTAGACAGCAACATAGGGGAAAGGGACCTGGGGGTCCTGGTGGACAGCAGGATGACCATGAGCCAGCAATGTGTCCTTGTGACCAAGAAGGCCAATGACATCCTGGGGTAAATTAGAAGGAGGGTGGTCAGCAGATCAATCCTCCTCTTCTGCTCTCTCTGGAATATTTTGTCCGGTTTTGGGCCTCTCAGTTCAAGTGTAGGCAACTGCTTGAAAGAGCCCAGTGCAGAGCCCCAAGGATGATTAAGGGAGTGGAGCATCTTCCTGATGAGGAGAGGCTGAGGGAGCTGGGTCTCTTCAGCTGAGAGAAAACTAAGAGGTGATATCATTAATGTTTATAAAGATGTAAAGGATGAGTGTCACAAGGATTGTTCTCAGTGACATCCAGTGATAGGACAAGGAGCAGTGGGGACAACCTGGAGCAGAGGAGGTTCTGTGTAAACATAAGGAAGAACTTTTTTATGGTGAAGGTGACAGAGCCCTGGAATAGGCTGCCCAGAGTTGTGTTCTGTGATTCTGTAATCGGGCTATGGATGAGCAGTATTGTATTTCTTTAGGTACCGCTTACAGTAGATTAATGTTTCTGAGAACAGTAACCATCTCAACCAGTCAACAATGACTGGGCAAGTGAAGTTCCTGGTCTAGAAGATCCTAACTAGAAACAGATTTTCTTCCACAATGGAATATTTCTAACAAGTAGTTATGGGCACAAAGTTTTTTTGTAGCCTCCTGAGAAACCGTAGTGGAACAACTATCTCTTTAATAACACATGCTGGTGTATGAATGTGCACTGCAGAGAAGTACTATCAAGTGAGTTTCTCCTCAGCATACATGTAGCCATTCATGAGCCAGCACCTCTCCTCCTCTGTCATTGCCATCAGCAGTAGAGCCTGCCACAGCTGACAGCTAAAGGAGCTGCAACTCACACTGGGAACTTGCTCTGATGGTTCTGCTGTGCTGCTGGTCAGAGAGGTTAGTACAAGCCCCTAAAGCACGCCTAGCACACCAGTGCTGTGGCCTGACCATCCCAGTCCTACTGCTTCAGCGTTTGAATGCTAAATGGAATGTCCAGCTGACAGATTTACTTTGCAATCAGTTTTCTTCTGACAGACGCTGTGGATTTAACATAGTAGGTGGTGTTTTTTCTGCATAAAGTGTCTAGGAAGATGTTTTTCCAGTGGTAAAACGGCCGATGTAATTGCACGTTGGCAGATTAGGCCAATTTTAACTAAAAGCTGCTATTCAAGTAACTGCTGAGTGGCACAGAAAAATCATCTTACCTTTCTTTTTAGCCAGGATTCTTTTGACACTGTGATGCTTATGAAAAGGGACTCTTGCAACAGCAAAATCTGTGTTACGTTAATACATTGCAGTCTCCCTGGCTGAGGAGCTAGAGACGACATGCAACCACATCTAACCTTACTCAGAGCTGTTAAAAATAAAGCGAAGACCTTCTCTCCTGAAGTCCTTCATTCTTCCTTAAGAGCCTTGTTTTCATTTCCCCCTTTCCCCTGTGACTGCTAGGCAATCTCCCTGAAATCCTGGGGACTGTCAAGAGAAATGATGACATGTCTTCTCTTGCAAGTAGACCAGAAGTCTGCCATGGCAGAGTCAGAGCTGATTGCCTATCTTATCTCAAGTCGATAGTCTCTAATTCAGGCTTTTGCAAACAACTACCAGTCCTGTTTTATTCTAGAGCTTCAGGTTAGTGTCTAACGTGCTGCTTTCCTGGGAGTTTGCCTATCAAGACTGAGGGGACGGGGGGGAAAAACCTTTTTGGCTTTTTGATCCTAGCTAGGAAGGGACCCAAATCAAAATTCAAGGTCTGGAGGTCTGGAGAGCCCAGAAGGTGAGAGGGTGAAGGACAGGGGACATTGTGTGTCACTTGGGTCCTCTTTTGTTTGCAACCATCCTTGAAGCATGACAGGCCATGATTTATCAAATATTAGATAAACCTCAAATCAAACAGAATTATGTTTGTTTAACTTGGGAGGTTTACTTTGTCCTTGACCAGTTGGTGGTGAGTATTTAACATGCATTTATTTTTTGAAGCTGAAGTGAGAACCATGCTACTAAAGAACATCTTTGGCACTGACCAACTTTCCTCCATCACTGAGTTATAAAAGGCGTTTTGGAGAACTCTAGCATCAAGACCTATCCAGCCTTCCTGATCTTGTGTGCTGCAAGGCTGTATTTGCCCAGTGCATCTTGGTGTCTACTCCTTACTCAAAAGGAGTAGTCTCTCCTTGGAAAAGGTGATGAGGGAACTGCTGCTGGAAGAGTGCAACCATTTTACTTACTGGGAGATGGTCACAGATACTTCCTGCTGCTGGTCCTAGATGATTTCCTTATGTGGTAGTTCAAAATGCTAAACCAGCATGAACAGCATGGTTAGCATGACGAGCAAACTTGCCTGTGCGTGTTAGTAAGAACAATGACCTAACCTCTCCAGGTGATGAATCTTGGGCACATGCACCCATGCTGCTCTAGTCAGCAGTGTTGCAGCAACTTACATGGTCCTGCCTTGCTTGTACACCAGTCCAGCTCCAGTCCAGCTCCAGTCCAGCTCCCATACAATCTGCTCTCTCCAGCTTGCTAGACTCAGGCATGTTTGTGTGCAGTGTGGAAGTTGGGTTCTCACCGCCAACAGCTTTGCTTTACAGATACTCTCCTACTGTAGGATTACTGCTTGCTAACACAGCTTTAGTTTCCTCCAAGATCTTAACTTATGGTGCATGTTCTTTTCACTTGCTTCCATTTTATTGCTTCAGTAATTTCACAGATCGTTGAAACTTGACAGTCTCAATCCATGGGTTGTTTTCTGTTGGTTAGTTCAGGCTTCTGGGGTTTGGCTGTCTCTTTTTTACCATGCTTTTATCAGAAGCTGGACATCATGCACAGCTTTTGTTTGGAAGCTTCTACTACATTCCAAACACTTTAATAGCTGCTTCTGTATTTCAGTCGGTCAACTCTGCTCTCTGTATGTAGCACAACATTTTTGTCTGCGAGCCTATCGTGTGCCCGATGATGCAGGAAACTTGCTCAAGGCAAAACCTCTGATCAAACAAAGCCACGAAGCAACTTAATGGCACATTTATCTGCTGGTGTTTTTTGTTGGTGGGGTTTTTTTCACTTCGTATTGAAAAAGCAAGACCTGGTGGCTCTTACACACAGCCTGGTTTTGTAACTCTAGTACTATCAGTTTTGTGGCTTCTGAGTAAAGCTCTGCTGTGATCTCAATTAAATGCATTTTCTACTTAATGCCAGACTTAAAACTCATAATGATGTGTAATGTAAGATTTATTGCTGTCTTTGTGTCATCGTTTGATTTACTGTAACTTCACCGTGTTGCTTGGTAATTCGGTCTTGCTGTATGCACAATGGGTGGGATTTGCTGTAGGGATTGCTGCTAAACTAAACCCCTTCTCTGGTGAAGCTTATGTAGGCTTAAACCTGCTCTTAATAAAGTGGATAAGTCTCACTACTGATGATGAGGAAAGTCTTACCACAGTCATCACTTCCTCAAAATCATCCTCATTATAGATTCAGCTTGCTCTCGACCCCAAATAAAGTATAACCAGTCTTGGACTCTACTGACCTACTTCATAGCTACTACCGATGCATGCTGCTGTGGCACAAGTTACTAACCCTTCAGGTGTAATTCTAGCTGATGCATTTCAGGCAAATAAGCCAAAGGCTACCACGTTTGGCTTGGCTGCTCTTTGGCCAGTGCTGGCATATAGGCGCTATTTTACAAGCATGTTACTAATCAGCTTGTCCTCTGATTTATGTTTCAGAGAGCTAAAAGCGTTTAGATAGCTCACGAGCAAGATACTGATGCTTTCTGTTAGTGAAATAAAAAATAGTAAGATCTATCAGCATGTAATATGACCATAAAATTAAGCACAGCCACAGCATCCCAAACCAGACCCACTGAATCACTGCAAAAAATGCATCTGAAACCAGACTTTCACTTCCAATTCCTGCGGTACATCAGAAATTTCCAGCCGCTCTGGTAACAATAGCGTCGGCTCCTGACAAACTGTTTGAGGAGAAGAAGAGGAAGCCTGTGTGTTTTTAGTCTTGAGACAAAAGAAACTTGAGTTTTTGTAAGGGAAAATGACTCTTGATCCCTGAGCTCTCCTGGTATGGGTTTTGTCTGGGTTTTCCTGCCACGGTAGCACACCATCCTTACTGTGTGCTGCTGCGCAAAGCACTTTCTGTTACAGCATTACATTTACTGGCTTGTGACAATGCCTACTAAGCTCAGAGAGGGACTGAATCATGTCTGAAGCAAGTGTGGCTCATTTCTGGGCCTCCAGAGTGAGCCAAAGCAAATTAGTGACTTGGACATACCCTCCCTAGACTAGAAGGGTCAGTGCATGAAACTGCCCTGCCTGGCCACTGATGACAGGCACCTGTCACTCAGAAGGCAGATACTGTGTGAGGATGACAACTTGCTGTCTCTCCTTCCAAGCGAGCCGTTGGTGCCCTGGGGACTGGGTGTATGCTGTGTCTTGCCCCAATTGTCTTCTCTGGCATGATCCTCCTGCAGGGAACTTGCCAAGCTCAACTGTGGGATCAAATGACTGAGGCATTTCCCTCCTTCCTAGCGAAGGAGGAAACGTCACTGAGCTGTTTGGACAGTCCCACTTATGCCCAAACTGTTGCTCTTACAGGCAGGATCCCTCAAGCGATCTGGTTATCTTTTATACTATCCTTATTAGGTGGACATGTTGTGCTTGCTTAAGGAGTTAATCTTGTTCGTGTTCTAAGCTGGAGTAGGGGTCTTGATCCAGCAACTAACAGAAAAGGAGTATTGAAATTTTGAGACTAAGGCCTTGAGATATCAGAGGTTTTAGGTACCAGTGTGACACAGGCTGACCTGTACTTCCCTTCTTCAAAAAAACCACAAACTTCAATTTTCTTTCTCTTACTTTCTTACCAAAGTGTCTAAATGCTTCCGTATGCTCTCAACCATCATCTTAGAGATGCTAATACGGTAGTTATTAAAATAATGTCACTGGTTCATTCATTAGACTAATGTCTAGACTAATTAGTTAGACTTTTTCTGGAGTACAGAAAAGCCAAGGTTTTTGTCCTGGTACACAAGTGACTGAAAGAGGATTGGCTCATGTCTTGTTATATTAAATTACCTTTTTACAATTGTTATATTAATTGATTGAGACCTTATTAGATGAGCTTAAGTTGGAGAATAAGGTACAAGAACCATGCCTGGAGTGAGGACTCTTCCTTTCACAGCATCACATCACAGAATGTTAGGGCCTGGAAGGGATCTCTGAAGATCATCCAGTCCAACCTGCCCCTGCCAAAGCAGGACCAAAACTAGGGCAGATCACTCAGAAATGCAGCCAGACAGGTCTGGAAAATCTCCAGAGAATGAGACTCCACAGCCTCTCTGGGGAGCTTGTTCCAGTGCTCTGTTAGCCTTCAAGTTCTTCCTCATGTTGATGTGGAACCTCCTATGCTTAAGCTGGAATCCACTGCAACTTGTTCTGTCACAGGGTGCAAGTGAAAAAAGGTTGTCCCTGCCTTCTTGACACCCATCCCTTGTGTATTTATAGGTAGTAATGAGATCCCCTCTCAGTCTTCTGACTAAAAAGCCCCAGGTCTTTCAGCCTTTTCTCATAAGGCAGGTGTTCCAGTCCCATCATCATCCTTGTAGCCCTCTGTTAGACTCTCAAGTAGATCTCTGTCCTCCTTGAACTGGGGAGCCCAGAACTGGATGCAGTACTCCAGGTGAGGTCTCACTAGGGCAGAGTGGAAGGTGAGGAGAACATCAAGGTGTCTTTGCACCACTACAGATAATGCAGTTAATGCCCAGTGTCATTCTCCACAACTGCTCTTTGGAGTAAAATTTCTGCTATTTAAACAATCAAGAGTAACTCCAAATGCACACTGAGCTGAAGGCAAATGACCCTGGAAATGATGAGGTGTGAGATAAATATCAGAGCATGTCATACAGTCAAGCACTGAAAAGAACCCAACAGCCACAATGTGCTTAAAGAACTCAGAGGATGATGTGCAATGTCAAGTGAGACAAGTGAAAACATAGAAAAATGTGTTGTCACTAGGAGAACGGTAACTTGGAAATTTATAGGAAAGTGTAAGTTTGCACCTGCTCGTGCCTTTATTTCACGTTTCTGATGGCAAGAGGTAGGAATGAAGACATTAGATGTCCCGAAATCCTGTTTCAGATTATGCTGTTGGGGTGTGTAGGAGCACCTGGGATCTAGCTGTTCATCAGCTTGGCTTGGCTGTAGGAGGAAAACCACAGGTTTTGAAGGTGAACACAAGAGTTTAAGACATGCTTCTTCTCATGATGGAGTGAGTTAGTGTCCTCCAGGTGACGTGATACAGGTTCCTCAATAGAAGCTTAAGCTGCTGAGGTCTGCAGCTTTCCAGCCCCAAAACACGTAGCTTCTTACACTGCTTGGTGCATTATAATCCTTCTGACATTACCAGCCCTCACAGTCCCTTTGGAGAGTGCATCTATGTGTTTTTCTTATCCCTTTCTCTTCCAGCTAGAAACAACTTAAAGTATTTTGGCACTTTCTCCTCCACAGTGAGAATTTGGTCAGGGTCTCTCTGGGAATAGCCATCAACCACTCGCAAAAGAGACCAACCTCTCTGAGCCAGCCTGTGAGCCAAAGCTTTTATCAGGAAAAGCTGAATTCTCTGTAGCTCTGTTGTGTTTCCTTTTTCCTCTTGTTGCCCGCACTGGGTGTGATCTAGGACTGACGCCTGGGAAGGCTGGGGTGGAGGCATCTTCCCTGAGGGAGGTGGGCAGAGGACAGCCTGGGGATGCTTTCCATTCACACACTGAAAGGATGTGCTGGAGTAGTACAGCTGGGAGCTTGGACAAGGGGGGGATTGCCTCCATCTCTGTGTTCCCAGAGACAGAAGACGACAACTGCTGCCCTGCCAGGTCTGCATAGGTTGCCTACCCCTTCTTCCTCAGACTTTTCCCTCCCCCTTCTTCATCTTCAAAGTCTTTTGTCCAGTTGTGCAGGGAAAGCCTTAAATCTGTACCCTCGTTTAGTGTGGCATGTACTCTGCTTCTAATCCAATTTCCCTTCTGTTTGTTCTCTGTGCAGCCTCATTTGGCCTGACAGCTATTTAATAAACCTATTTGCTTTTCTTTGACATGAGGCAGAAGCGGTGGGTGTTGAAGAGCCATAAGGCCCTAGTGGACAATGAAACCCTTTCCCACTCAACACTCTTCCAGCTCAGCTCAGATAAATTGTGTAGAACTGGGAAATTAACCCATCCTATCTTAAAAAAAGAAAAAAGACAGTGCTCACTAGCTGGTCCACAGTTGATTCAGGTTGGTTGCTCCTTCCTAAGTGAAAAATCCTCTCTATGTCCGTTGGTATGGATCAAGAAGGCTATAAGATAATTGTTTATGCACATTTTGGCCCAAGTGCCCTACAAGGGCACAAGCTACTCAGGAACACTTGTCTTTAACAGAACATCCCTCCTAGGGTATGAAGGAACAAATTTACCCCAAGAAGTTTAGAGGAACAGCCTGTGAATTGACCCATTAGGAATATGTTCTACAAATCATCCGGCTTAGAAACCTTTCTATTTGTTTTTTTGGGTATCATTTTTGTTCTCCCCTTCCTCTGCATGCTCCTTCCTCACAGTAATGTGAAGTGTGTGGAGCACTACAGCAAGTATCTTCCACACAGACTCAATTTGCATGGTGAACCTAAAAGTTTTAGCTTACTAGCACTCTGCATATTAACTGAGCTTTACAGTTCTTTATCTCTTTATATGATCTCGCATAGATTTCTGTGTGAAGTTCAAATGCTAACCACCTAAATTCCAGGGTAATGGAAAAAAAATCAATGTGGATTTTGAGGCTGCTCTGCTTTGAGATCTTGAATATTACATGGATTTATTAATGGTAAAATAACAGATTAAGCAAGTACCTGAAGGAAGGTTGTAGAGAGGTGGGGATTGGTCCCTTCTCAAGTAACAAGTGATAGGACAAGAGGAAATGGTTTTGGTTGGACATTAGGACAAACTTCTTAACTGAAAAGGTCATCAGGCCTTAAAACAGGCTGCCCAGGGAAGCGGTTGAATCACCATCCCTAGAGGTATTGAAAAGTTTTGGAGATCTGGAGCTTAGGGACAGGGTTTAGTGCTGTGTTCGGTACGGTTAGGTTAATGGTCGGACTCAACTATCTTGAAGGTTCTTTTCCAACCTAAGCAATTCTATGAAGTAGAATAATTCTGCCAATTATTGCAGCTATATAAAATGGGCAAAGTTTTCTGGGGTGGACTTCTTTAGTGTTGCCTGTGGTGCTGCCTCTATTCCTTCATTTTGGAATAGAGCCTCCCTGAGTTAGGTGCTGTGTAGAAACACAGTAAAAGGATCATCCACTAGAAGCAAATCATCTGACAACCCACTCTGAAATCAATCGATGTTTTAGTTACAAGGTCATTAGGAATCTGAGTGCTGTAGAGACTCAGTTACCATTCTCCTTTACATATATATATATATATATATATAAAATAGATAGATATATAATAATTTCTGATAGTCAGTGAGCAAATTAGGTATCACTTCTCCATGGCTGAGAGGAGACCTTATTGCTCTCTACAACTACCTAAAAGGAGGTTGTAGTGAGGCTGGTGTTGGTCTCTTCTCCCAGATTACTCATGATGATGGTATGAGAGGAAATGGCCTCAAGTTGTGTCAAGGGGGGTTTAGTTTTGATCTTAGGAAGAAGTGCTTTCTTGAGAGAGAGGTTGGGCACTGGAACAGGCTGCCCACAGAGGTGGTAGTGTCACCATCCCCTTGGAGGTGTTTAAAAAACAAGAGCACTTGAGGCCACGGTCTAGGGGTTAGGGAGATATTGGGATGCGAGCTGGACTTGATCCTGGAGGTCCTTTCCAACCATGATGATGATGATTCTATGTCTTTTTGCATAATAAAGCCATATTTTCTAGTGGCTGTTTGCTCCCTCTTCTAGACTACCCAGTCCATGTTTCGTCTTGCAGCAGACCACCAGTCCCCATACAGATTACTCCTGGAGTGACAGAGTAGCCTAGTTGTCCAGAAATATAAAGATGACTTAGGAGACGAGGATGTGTGGAACAGTCTAGAGACAGAAAAGGATTTTAAAAGAATGACTTCCAACCTAGCTTTCCTCATCCTGGGTCCCTTTTCTGTTTCCCTTAGGCTATTTTGTTAACTGTAAGTACGTTTTTCCTGCACAGCTGATGAATCTTTACTTTCGCCTGAAGTGCTGCCCTTGACACCTAGCACAGGGATCCATCAGGGGTACAGAGGGCAGAGTGATGTGCCAAACACTTGTCAGCTGTGAGTCCAACGTTCTTGCCCGCTAGGCTCCCCCCGCATCTGTAACTGAAGTTATAACTTCAATGTAAGTTGCCCTACTGAGGTGTCATAACCCACTGATTTCAAGAAAAACAATATTTTAAGTGTTAATGTTCTAATCAGTTGGCAAATGGTACTAGTACCGTTCAACGCCATCATCCCTGATGCTTTTAGTGGTCAGAATAACAACAAAAATGGTTGTACGTGTAAAATAACTGCAGTCCATTGGAGAATTTGAAAAGACACCTGAGAATTATTCACTTCCAAATCCACACGTGCTCTAGGACAGTTTTGTTTGATGGGTTGTGTTTGTTTTTTTGGAAGTTTCTTACTTGTTTAGTTTTTATTGTGATGGGGGAAGGTGAGCCTCGGTGGGAAGAGGTAGTGCTGCTCCCTGAGGTCAGGCAGGAGCGATATCAACAGTGGCAGCAGCACCTATCTGCAGTGAAAGGCCAAGTGGCAAGCTGAAACATGTTAGAGAAAAGACTTGCTGGCAGATTGATGGAGAACGCTGATATATTTCCACAATACAAAGGGAGTTAATCAAGATCAGGTGGAGTGTCTTTCTTCTTGAGAAGTCATTTCCCACCTCAATTAGCTGGTAGTTAAGCAAACATACCCAATAGTTACCTCCCATCAGTCTGAGTGATGCAACTCTTAGGCTCCTGCCTTCATCCATCCTCTCTGTGATGGTGCTGCAGCAACTGGTGGACTTTGTCAGGAGGCCAGTAAACCTTTATCGCCAGGCTTTGCTGTGTGTTTGGTTCAAATAACACTCTCTCTTAAGGCAGAAAGCAAGAGGAGGAAATACCCAGGCCCAGCAGGTACAATGTCTATCAGAGGGTTGGTAGGAATGTAATTTCTCTGTCATATTGGTTGTCCCATTTTACAAGCCTGTGCACATCTCTGACGCTGGATCGGTCTCATTTGGGACAATTTTTTTCTCCCCCTTTTCATATACTTGGTGTTTCCTCTCCTGGAGTGATCAGCATTCAGCACTCAAGTCTGTGTGAGCACTCTGAAGCAATGTCCTGTACAAAGTGGTGACCAAACAAAATTAAAAATCCCCAAAGCTAGTGATCAGAGGGAAACGTGGCCCCTCAGGCTTGTAAGCCTAAACAAGGGCAGGCAATACACATGTGGTAAGAATGGGGTGGTTTCTTCTACCTTTTCTACTGTACTCTCTGATATTACCCAGTGTGGGTCACAGCCCTTGTGTTCTTCACTCCCTGTATTGGGCAGATCTCTGCTCTCAGGCTGCAATAGTTTCTCCTTTTCCCTCACTGTCTGTTGCCCAGTTTTTGGGTCCCTCAGCGTAATGGAACTCTGTGGAGTTTCTTCCTGCCTGATAAATACTCTATTATTGGTTTGGACCACACTGGAGGCACTTCTTAGCAAAAGCTCTCAGTAGCAGCGTGCAATCCACAGACAAATTAAAGTAGCTTGTCTCTAGGCCTGGTTCCTTTACCTTGCACAGAGAAAATCGAGCTCTTCTTTATTTTCCCCCCTTCCATTGGATCACCCTTTGTTCCACAGAGTAATCTACAGCAAAGGCATATTTTTTAATTCCTTCTTTCCTCTGTAATGAGTGTTTGTTTACCTGTGCTGGGTGAATACTCTGGGTGAACAGTCTGTTTAGACATAAAGGCTGAGCAGGGTGCTGACAGCAGCACTGAATCTGGTTCCTGATCTACCTATGGGGATCAGTCTCTATCACCCATGGACAACTGAGATGCTTTAGCAGTCCCAGGTCTAACTCAGGCAGCTGTCGCAAGCAGCCTGCCCAAATAACTTGTACAACTGCCTTAAGTGATGGTCATCAAGGTAGGAAGTGTAGAAGGTGGCAGGATTTCAGTCAAAATCTTCCTCTTTCCCACGCCCTATATTTTGAGCTGTTTCATTGTCAGGTAATTAGATGGGAATTGGTAAAAGCTCCTAGTAAGAGAAGTGGTTTTGTGCTGGGGATGGGCTTTTCAGGTCTGTAGTAGGAGAATCAGCTGATGCTGATCTCTTATGTCTGTAACTGGGAAATGCAGCACGAGGACAACATCGAGGTACAGTAAAGCACGAGTGTTTTTCAAATGAGGATGCAGCTGGGGTTGTGACAGTATGATGCCTGTCCCAGTGACAAGGATGGCTCTGCAAGGAATGTGCCTTTTACATGCACGTGGCTCTGTATGGGATCTGGAGGAGCAAAGGGACAGAACCTCACTTCTGTCCTGCATCTGATGTCGTTTTGGGCTCATACCATAAAGCAGGAACACCATCTATGGGTGCTGGACCCTTCTGAATGATGGATTTACACCCCTGTGCTGAACTTTCTTGGTAGCACCAAGAACTTTCTGGCCGTGTCAGTGCTCCTGTTGCTGCTGTCAGACACAGGGGTCACAGAGGTGGTCTCGCAGCAAGCAATTCAGCCATAGTGGTGCCTCATTAATTGCCACTGCCAAATAGGATTGGAGGCCCAGGAGTCTGCAGGCTTGGCTCTTCCCTTCTTTGCACCACACGGGTCAGGAGCCGCTTCACTGCAGTTACTGGTGACACCGACATAAGTCACCCCGAAGGAAAATCGAGCCTCGAGTTTATTTTTCCTTAATGAATCCTTGATTGCTGGGTCAGGGAATATTTTTGGCCCCCAGAGCCCTTCTGTCTGCCCGTCCACCCGAAGGGAGACACCAAAAACACCAGATTAATTCTGTCCGCCTGGAAGAGCTGCTCCCTGCCAACGAGATTAAAATATCACTGGCGCTAGACGTTAGTCCCAAGCATATTTCTTTTCTGTCAGCAAAATATTCCCCTCTTGCCCTCTCTTATCTCCCAGCTTCTCTTCGTTCCAGCCCCAGTGCCTTGTTACCACTGGGAGTGTAGTGGCCGCAGCCAAGCCATCTCTGTGTCCCCCCACCTTGCCTTTGCCCTCCTTTCAGGAGGTCCTGGCACTAATTAGAAGCGTTATCACTTGCAAAGGAGCAGCATGGGGCTGTGAAGCTTCTAGCACACCATGGGCTGAGGCTGTGGGGGCTGTGGTGGGTGCCAGCCACAGAGGATGCTGACAGCACCTTGCTGCAAGTACTTGGATGGGGGAACCCTGGTCTGGGGCCACAAGGACATGCAGAAACTGTGCACAAATCAAAAGCTCCTTTTCCACTCCTTTTGTGGGCTGGGGATGGGAGAGCTGTTTTCTGGTGCACATGGGTGCCTGGAACAGTGTGAAGCCAACACAAACATGTTTTGGGAACAATGACCATGCTTCAGCAGGGCAGGGTTGTCGTGGTAGCTTGCAGGAAGAGAAAGTCATTCGAGAGATGTCTGATTTGTGCTGGCAAGAAGTCGAAGATACCTGCCTTTCCATGAAACTGAAGGGATGGCAGCATATGGGCAACTTAAAACTAAGGCCTCAGACTCCAGAGATAATTTGAACTGGGAATGAAAATTGAAATTCTTTTTCTTCCCTTCAGCATTTCTTCCCTTGTTGACGCATTGACCCAAAATACTGGCAGTGCTCGAAAGGGCTGGCAGAGCACAGGACTCTCTATTATTTCACATTCATGCCTTAGAGCCGCAAAGATCCAGCTAAGCCTTTGAAGCATCACGTAGCCTTTTGCTCGCATCTCTTTCTTGTGTTGGGAGGTCCTTGGGTGGAAGGCAGTAATGGCAGTGCCGTGTTCAGATGCTGAGAGGGGTGAACGCAATGTTGCAGCTGGCAGAGCTGCTTCATCTGCTGTAGAAGAAAACTGCTCACTCAATGCCATTCCACTGCAGTCTTACAGAATGTCAGATTTACAGTGGTGATATATTGTTCTGTGCTGGTGTCCCCAGGGAAGTGTGAAAAATCCATGCAAGTTACTCGAGATGAGTCTTTTCATCAGAAGTTGAGGTTAAAATGTTCTAACCTGCAAGTCTCAATCTGTAGCCCTGAAAAGAATGAGGAGGCTAATGCTGTGGTGCAGTTGCAAGGTGGGATTTCAAACTTTCAGTGCAAGATTCAAAGACTGAGATACAGCAACCTCAGAAATCAGCTTAAGATCCTCCTATAGAGCTTCCTAATTTTATCTCCCCCAAAATCAAACCTCAACCACCACAAGGTAGGTAGAGAAGCAGCCTGAGGAGAAAGGAATAAGGCTGCCCTGTCCTAGAGTCTGGCATCCTGGTGAAGCGTCAACACCATCCTCCTCTGTGTCACCCTCACCTCAGTGCCCAGCCCAAAAAGAGTCTCTTGGCACAAGTGAAGTTTCACAAACCTGCTTTGCTCTGAGAGGGTTGAAAGAAGCTTTGCAGCTTGGTTTAACGGAGGCTTTTGCTATCAACTGGCAGAACCTGCAGCCTTTTCCTGCCTGACAGTTGCAGACAGAGTTGCTGATAGCCAGGCTGAAATCTGTCTCTTGCTCTGAGTTGACTCCACAGCTACCTTGCCTGGTGCAGTGTTAAGCTCTGGGAGATTTATATATTGTAAAAGAGGGGACAGAAAAAAACCCAACAAAACAACTTCTGAGCTAACCTCAGAGCCCTGTGGGACTGTGAGAGGAAGCTAACTGTGGAACCCATTTTCCTATTTCTTTCTTGAGCTTATCCGAGAGCAGCCAGCCTATCTGTAAGTGGCAACTGTGGAAAATGTGCTCTGGCCACTTGGTGTGAAAGATAGGCAAGACTCCTAAAAAATCTTCTCCGCAGCTTATCACCTTTCGGCTGGCTCCACAGCCAACTGGTGCCCTGGTGCAGAAGGAAACTGGCTGTCTGTAAGGCTGGACAGGGCCTCATCAACAACTGATAAGCTCCCCTGTGAACATTCAGGCTCTTCAGGGTTTACTGTCCTTTCAAATACCACAGAAGCTCTCGCTAGGCAAATTCATGCACACAAATACATCGGTGCCGTTGATATTTAACACTGTGCATCTGGTTCTGCCTCTCTCTTTCTGCTGTCTCAGGGATTATGCTCCTGTTTTGTGTGAAGGTAAATGCAATAGGTCTAACGTAGTGTGTTTTATAAAGTTGGGTAGAGGTATTTAAAGGTAATTGTCCCTCGTCCTAGTAAACTGCAAACTCTTACCATGGTAGTAGGAAGAGAAGAGCAGAGGGAGTGCACTTTATAAGAAAGGAAACCGTACCGTGAACAAACTGATGCCTGGAAGTTGTTCAGAAGGTCGAGTTTATTTTAAACAGAACCAGCAAAATTCTGATGAGGCATTGCCCAAGTTGCTTTTTCTGCTATAATATCTGTAAAAGCAGAGAAGTAGCACTATGAAGAGATGCTCCTCCATGGGACATACCTGCCTGGTCTGGGGGAAGCAGTTAACTGGTACCTTTTGGCAAAAAGCAGGCTAAGAAGTGCTGTTACGTGAGAGGCTCAGCAGGGTGCAAGGAGAGAGTAAAAAGGCAGCACTCTCACTGGAGTCCTGGTGTATATTTTGGGGAGTAATTCTGTAAGAGAAGACTTTGTTTGGTCGTGCTGAAACTTACAAAGCAGCACTTTCTACACCCAGTCTTTGGGGTTACCGCTTTCAAACCAAGGGTCTCCTCATGCAAAAGGCTAATACAGGCACACTTGGGGGCAGCTTTGGGTTATTGTGGATGCATGTGCCTGCCAATCCCATAGAAAACTGCAGCAGACCAGAGCAGGGTGAGCAAGAGGGCTGGATGTCTTTGGGGAAGTCTATTGAATGTGCTTTGATCAAATGCTTTAAAACATAGTTCATACACAACTGATTGAACCTCGCCAAAGCCCAGAGCCTCAGGGTTTCTCTGTGCCATTTGGCTGGGGAATTATTTAGATCAGTGTCACATATAAATCTGAATAGCTTACAATTAAACCAATTCTGTTCAGTAAACAAGTAAACAAAGCCACAGTGAAAGGCACAAGTCACCCATGGGGCTTTTTCAGTGTTACATTGCCATTGCAACCACAAAGCATCAGACCTCGGTTTTGTGCGTTTGAATCCATAAAATACTCCCTGGGATAACCAGGTACCGGACTCAGTGCCAAAACATGAGCATTTCTGTGCTTGAGAGACTGCAGATCCTGGGTGTGAGCAGCTGTTAATGAAGAGAACAAAAAAACGGAAAAAGGGAAGAGCAGATTGTTATGTGAGATGGAAACACTGCTGGGCAAAGCTTGGTCTCATAGCCAAGAACAGCCTTTGTGTGCCCAAAATAACCCTGTGAAGAACAAGGAATTGCTGGTTAGTGCTGGTATTGCAATGCCACCAGTGGCCATTCGGATGGTGACATTTTAGTTGAGTATTTATGCTCCCACTGCAACAGAAGCTAATACAGAGGTCTAGAGAGATATATTCACATATATATATATATGTGTGATTCAATTGAGTGCAGTGATGAGAGCTAAGGAGATTGAAGAAGGAGCTGGAAGGGTAAGCTGAAGTGAGTGAGCAGAATCACAGAACATTAGGGATTGGAAGGGACCTCGAAAGATCATCCAGTCCAATCCCCCTGCCACAGCAGGAT
>JAOXOE010000506.1:29067554-29077573 GCA_028565055.1 Phoeniculus purpureus
ATGGTTATCCAAATGATCTTTAAACACATCCAGGGATGGTGACTCAACCACCTCCCTGGGAAGCCCATTCCAGTGCCTGACTTTTCTTTGGAAACGGTGGTGTGGCTGTTAGAGGAGTTAAAAACCAAAACAAACAGCGAATTTAAACCCTTTAGGGACAACTCTTAACCTGGTGGAAACAAATAGAAGTACTCAGTGGTGTAACTGTAGGCAGGGAATGAGCTGTCTCCTGACTCCTTAGGCAATGGATTCATGGCTGGTTTGTTGCTAAAGAAGTACTAGTTGTTGATTCTTTTTTTGTAATTCTTCTCTTGGTTTTGCTCTCTCTGACCTATAGTTAGTGCTGTTATTGTTAAAAAAAACAGTAAAAAAGTTTAGGGTTTTTTTTTTTTTTGCAGAGATTATTGCTCCTAACACTGTGTTAACATAATCTCACAGCTGACTGAACACTACCCTCTGACCTTTCTTTCCGTGGGGACAAACTCAGGTTTAATTGACGGTTGTGTCTGTGAGCTCTGCTGAGGAGAGATTAGCAGTGGCTTAGCTAATTAGTATTTAAATGTTCACTAATGTTCCAATGGATTTGTCAATTACAATCTTATTAAAAATTGATTCAAAGATTTTACTTTTTGGAAAAAAACCAGAGATGTCAGAGCTGATTCAGCTTCTGGAAAGGATTAAAGGAAAAATCAAATCTGCTACTACGATCCTTTCAGTTATACTAGAAGACAAGGGAAATATCTCTAGTTTTAAAGGGCCCATAGGTTTATTGAGGTCCAAATCTCTTTACTTCTTGTTGCCAGGCTGAAAATGTTGAGGATGCCCAGGGTCCTGTTTAGGACTACTTGGGGATGTTAGAACGATGCACTAATTGGCTGTGTTGATGCTTTGCTCTTCCAAAAAACCTGGCACAATTTGAAATTCTAGAGGAATCTTTCTGATAGAATTATTTTGATGTCATATTAAATTTATCAGAAACACAGGATATCAATCTCTTTAGCGGTGCTTAAGTTGTACATAGCATCATAGAATAGAGTCATAGAACTATTTAGATTGGAAAAGCCCTTCAAGATTATTGAATCCAACCAGTAACTCAGCTGTCCCAACCTACTGCTAAACCATGTCGCCAAGCTCCAGATCTGTATGACTTTTAAATGTGTACAAAGATTGCGTCCAACCCTCTGAATGTTCCTGCAGATCACAGAATCATTGAGGATGGAAAAGACCTCTGGTGTCATCAAGCCCAACCTAACATCACCACCTTAGCCAGAACATGGTATTATGTGCCACATCCAATCCTTCCTTAAACACCTCCAGGGATGGTGATTCCACCTCTTCCGTGGGCAGTCCATTCCAGTGTCTGATCACCCTTTCCGTGAGGTATAGTCTTCCACCCAGTGCACCAAGTGCTCTCCAGAACAGTTGTTAGCCAAGGAGTTTCGTTTTCAAGCTCAAACCACAGTTTATATAGTAAATGTTGAAGGCGGCTTCTAGCTATAGAAAATTACTGGCTGATTCCAACAGGCAGAGTTTGTTACAAGCTTTAAGCCTTTGTTCTGACTCAGTGAATGAGAGGAGGTAATATAATAACACTTTGAACCAACCTTCTTTCAGCTCTTTCCACTCATGCATTTGAGCACATAGAGCAAGGAATAAGTTAAAGTTGGATTAAAGTGGTGCCCTAGAGCCAGTCTTTACAGCCGTCTCAGAAGCCATCCACTGACTTTTTCCCAAAGATACCAACTTATTACGACAACCAGTAGGTTCAGTGGGAGTTTCAGTGTTTCAAGGGATATGCTCTGCAAATGGAGATTGTTTATTTGGAAGTGTTACTGTGGATTGGGGAACTCAGGGGCTCTAAGGAAATATGGTCCTGTCCAGAGCATTCCCTTGGATCCCAAAAGCCATTAGTTACACTTATCAGGGAAAGAGTTTGGTGCTGAGTTTGAGATATCAAACCGGAGACATGGCCAGAGCAAATTCAGAGAGAAAATCACCTCCACATCCTACAAGGCTGTCTGGCACTGAAAGGCCCCAGCCCTTCTGCTGGAAAATGGATGTCTGAGGTAGTCCCAGGACATCACTCTGCTTCCCCCAGACCCTGATACCATGGGTGTTAGAAAAAAGACTTGATAGGGGTAAATGTAAACAGAGACATCTGGGGACTGTAGCTAACAACTGTGTTTTGGCACCTCGAGCCAAACCGCAGCCTCGGTGCTGCAAGGAAGATGGTTGCTGGCGTCATGGCTTGCTGTGGGGAACCAAATGGGGGCAAGTATCTCCTATCTCCACTGTCTGCTAGGGGATGGGAGCCATTCCCAAATTCATGCACCGCCTCCTGATGCTGTGAGCGCTCAGGCAGACAGCCCAAACCACTGCTACCACATCCCTGCAGGTGCCATGGTGCTGGCAGGGTCTCACATCACACCCACTTGTCTTGTGTGGCCATGGGGCCCATTGCTGGCAAGGAAGGGATGATGCTGGGCATCCTGACCCCCTGGCCAAACCCCAGCTCAGCTTATCAATGCATCATTATGGGGTGGCACACGTGGGGACAGTTGATGGGGAGCGATGTTAAGCCACAATGGAAATAAATGGAAATGGAATAGCTTTCCATAGGAAATTGACATCTCTTGAGATCCGATAAGAAAGAAGGAGTTAGACTGGGGTTGGTTTGTTACTACTTTTATGCAATGTCTGTCTCTACTGGATTCTCATCTCTGTTCTGCTCATTGCCTTACAAAGTAATACAGACTTATGATAGGTCCTTTTATCTTGACTTTTTTTTTTTAATGGGGTCCATCTTGCTGGATAGCAGCTCCATGGAGACAGCGGCTCAAGAGAGAGACAGGAATCTACTGAAAAAAAATCCAGCAGAGGGCTACAAGGATGATAAAGGGGCTTGAACATCTCTTCTGTGAAGAAAGGCTGAGAAAACTGGGTTTGTTGGTCTGGAGAAGAGAAGGCTGAGAGGGGATCTTATTAATGTCTATAAATACCTGAAGAGTAGATGTCCAGAGAAAGGGGGCAGTGTCTTTCCAGTGGTGCCAAATAGCAGGACAAGATATTTGGCATAAGCTAGAACATAGGAAGTTCCACCTTAACATGAAGAGAAGCTTCTTTACTGTGAGGGTGATAGAACCCTGGAACAGGCTGCCCAGAGAGGTTGTGGAGTCCCATTTTCTGGAGACTTTCAAGATCTGCTTGGAAGCAGCCCTGTGTGACCTGCCCTAGGTGATCCTGCTTTGGCAAGGGTGGGGGTTGGATTACATGAACTCTAGAGGTCCCCTCCATGAATTCTATGAATGGAGAGACCAAGGTGGCCTTGCTGAGAACACGGGACCCGGCTGTTTTCATTAAAGGTGTACGTTGAAAGAAATGAAGAATGGAAGTGTCATCTCAGTTGTTAAAAGCTAGATAGCTTTTACATTGCTTGGCCATCTTTGTTCCCCAGAGTGTTTGTAGCGGAGGAGGAGCCAGCCCACTTCCTGACTTCTTGCATAATGTAATACATTGCCCTTAATTCTTTGTTGATAAGAGATGATTGGCCAGGGTTCATAACAGCCCTTCAAGAAATGGGTCACTCTATCCTGAGTCCAGGCAGGAGGAGGATGATAGTGGCTTGAGGCAGCTCATCTGCACTGTCAGAGGAAACTGAGAAGTCAAATTTAAGGAACAAAACCAGTGCGTGTCCATGTAGCCTAAACCTGAGCTAGTAAAATACTGGATTACAAAAAGGAGACAGAGCATAAAGGTATTGAGTTAAGTGCCAGATTGGGTGTAGTATTGATTAGCTAATTTAACTGCCACATCATCGACTGTACTGCCTAACTCTTTTTTTATGGCTGAAAGCTTTGCCTTTGGGTTCCACCAGGCAATGCCTGGTCCTACTGCCCAGGTCCATCCCTGCTTCTGGCAGCTCTCAGGCAATATGTGCCATCAGAAAATGATTGTCCAGCCTGTGGAATTGAAGGGAAAAGTTGGAAATAGAAAATTTCTCAGCCTGGAGCAAAGGAGGTTCTGGAGAGACCTTATTGCAGCTTTTCAGTGCTTAAAGGGAGTCAGCAAGAAAGATGGGGACAGACTTTTCAGCAGAGCTTGTTGTGACAGGATGAGGGGTGATGGTTTTAAACTAAAGGAGGGGAGGTTTAGACTGGATATAAGGAAGAAATTTTTTACAAGGCTACTGAAACACTGGCACAGTGAAGTAGTAGAAGCTCCATTCCTGGAGACGTTCAAGGTCAGGCTGGGCAACCTGATGTAGTTGGAGATTTCCCAGGTCACTGCAGGTGGGTTGGACTAGGTGAGCTTTGAAGGTCCCTTCCAGTCCAATGCATTCTGTGATTCTAAAATACCCCTTCCTGCCTTTCAGTGAAGCGCAGTACATTTCTAATGGATTTCTTTTATAGACAAAAGCAAACACATTTCGTTTTGTGATGGCAAGAAGAGGGGAGAAAGCAGGAAGGGGTGACTGACAGATAGGGATCACCATCCTCTTCCGTTTTTCAGTGAAGACGACTTGTAAATGACATTGAAGTAAACCTGAAGTCACTTGTATTCCCTGAAAGCCCAGCCTAAAGGGTACTGAAGTTATAAGCTATTCAATGACATTGTCTCTCAGTGGAAGCAGATTCCTCACAGGACTTTAAAGGAAACCTAAAAAAGGAAGAATCATCCTGAACAAGAAACTTCATCTGGACCGTTTCAGTCCATTGAGATTTGTGAGGGCCCCAACAGTGGGGAGAAAGGTAAGCAGCCCCATCTCTGGCATAAGCTGTGTGCACGTGTGCCCCAAGCATAGGCGACTACTGCGTGGAAGTAGCCTTGGCTGGCTCAAACCTTGTGGAGCCGGGATGAAAGCTCGCAAAGATGTCGTTATTTTAGATACTTTTGCAGAGATTTTCTGCTTGGCTGAAGGCACAAGGAAACTCTCTGGCTCGGTGTTTTGCACAGCCAAGTGTTAAATCACTTCCTATCAGAGCTGAACCTCAACCTCATCACTGTTAATCTTCTTGATTGGCTGAGGCTTTGCTTTCTGTCAGAAGATCTAAAATCTGAGTGTCAGTGATCAGCACATGAAGATTTTCTGGCAGAGAAGAGTCTCCCTCCTCCTTTTCTTCTGCTGCTGAAGGGAGGGAGCATCCTTTCTATTATTTGCACTCAACCATATACTGACTGTACCAGCAGCCTGAGCTGCAGGCAGATCCTTCTAGCACTCACCCCCCAGCTCAGTGGGGCTTTTTCCTCATGTGCACTTTATTATTCACAGATACCAAGTAGTACTGGCCAGGAAAACTACTGACTTCATTGGGTGTATGAAGATATCAGCATCTAGCATCCTCATTAAACGAAAATGATGCTATGAGGAGGAGAAAGACTTTGATCTCAAAGGCCAAGGACAATTCCAGCTTTTATTTCTGTGTCATTGGCAAAATTTAGCATTTCACCAAAGGCTAAATCCTGTTTTTTAAAGAATAGAGCTTTGTTTCTGCTCCTAAGTGATTTGCTACCCTTGTCATTAAGAGATGTCCTCCCTAGACTATGGAACCATCTCTGTAACCATCCTGGGAGTTATATTGTGGATCTGCAGGATGAAGGACTCCTCCCTGCTCACCTTGCACTGGCTAATGCTTCATCTGTCCTCAAGGCAACCCATACAGGGGGCCCAGTTTGCCTCCCAGAAAACATACCCATAGCAGACACCTGTCCATGTTGTGGACATCCACCTGTGTTGTGGGTCTTTTTCCCACCTCCAAAGGAAGTGCAAATGAATTACAAAGAAATTTTCTTCTTCCTACATCAGACTTTGCATCCACAAACCTCCATCTAATCTCTTAGCCAGCTGCTTTGTGACTTACATGTGCAGCCGGGCTGACACTTTGGTCACAGGTTATTATTTCAGCTTTCTGACTGAATGACTGACAGATTTATAAAATGAATCAAGAACATCTCCCACCCAAAAAAAGAAAGCAAGTGTGGCGGTGCATGAAGAGGTAAATGAACCATCTCCTTCTCTGGAGACGTTTAAAACCTGCCTGGATATGTTCCTGTGCGACTTGGTCTAGGTGGTCCTGCTCTGGCAAGGGGATTGGACTTGATGATCTTTCAAGGCCACTTCCAATCCCTACTGTACTGTGATACTGTGATGATTAACAGACATGCCTCCTGTACTGGGGTCACAAACCTTTGGTGATGTACGTGGACCATTAACAAATAAAAGCAGGATGCTAAAAAGGTTGAAGAGGAAAGCTGCTCAGGAATTGGATGAATGCTTGAAAGCAAGGATTTGCTACCTGCTCAGACAGACCAGGTAAAGAAACATCAACTCCCAAGATGCAGCAAGACACTCTGGGACCACTGGTGACACGAGGCTGTGTGAGACTGACTGACTGCAGAAGTTCCTCTCAGCGATCACTGTGCCCAGTGATGATCCTGCTTTCAAACACAGTCACTCCACTGGATGCTTCGGTGAATGAGGTGGCCAGAAAACTTGCTTATGCAGTGTGTGCAGCACCATTCCCATCCGAGGAGCCTTGTAGCTTATCCCCACGGATCAGACAGAACCGCAGCAGAGATTTTGCAGAGCAGTTTCAGCCAGCTTTGGAAGGCTGCTTCTGGTTGAAGCTGGGGTCTTTCGCACAGAGGATGATGTTTGCACTGAGTGTCAGTGTGCATTGTGGTTTGGGCAGGATAATGCCTAACCAGTGACCTTATTCAGCCCCAATTAGCTGATAACTGCCAGGGAGTCGCACTCTTCATTGTTAGGAATGAACAAGGCAATCATGGGAGAACGGTAGCAATAATAGGAACAGCTAATTAGCCTGTGAGTGGTCCACAAGGAGAAGAGGGGAGATACTGGGAAAGTGACATGTTTTGTGGGAGCCCCTTCCAGCACCTCCAAGAAATGTGGGGTTCCTATAGAGACCTTGCACCTTGCAGCATTTTAGTATTAGCAGGCACTGACATTCCTGAGTGGAAAAAGCCCCTTCCTTCTGAATCACACTTTTTAAGGGATTCTTCTCCATTAAATACACAAAATTTGGAGAACCTGGGAGAGCTGTTCATGCTGCCAAGATTTCTAGATGAGGGGAAATATCTTGGTCTAATCCTGTTGCCGCAGTCATGCCTTATACTTCCTGCACAGTCGCTCTAATTCTGCTTTATGGTATGTCACTTGGGAGCGCAGGAGAGCAGCTTGAATTGTACCTTTAGAAATCCCTGATCACAGTAGTGTAATTCTACTACAGTTCTTCTGAGATTATGAGGTTACAGACATGTCCCTCTGCAGTTTCTTTACCTGCTGTATTTGCTGTGTGTGCCTGCAGAAAAGTCACTCACAGAATCACCAAATCACAGAACATTAGGGACTGGAAGGGACCTCAGAAGATCATCTAGTCCAATCCCCTTGCCAGAGCAGGATCACCTAGATCAAGTCATCAAGGATGAATGGGGACCATCCTGAGACACTGTTTAAAAGTTTTAACTAGAGGCTATACCCTGCTCCTCAGAATCTGTTGCTAGAGCTGACCTGGACTCACATCTTAGCTGGGTAATAGGATTTGACTCTCTGCATCTGTAGGAAGTTTGGTCTTCCTTGTACTGCTTCAGGGGAGCTGTATTTCCTGAACTGGGTGGTGGGTATTCCCGGAGAAAATGGCTCATTTGTTACTTCTTAGTGCCCTGCTTCGTGGGCTGTTTGCATCAGGAGACATTGGGTTCCAGCCTGCAAAACCTCAATGGTGATCCTGCTGTCGTGGGGGGATTGGACCAGTTGATCTTTCAAGGTCCCTTCCAATCCCTAATGTTCTGTGACTCTGTGAATTGTGAGCTCTGTGAGGCCAGGACTAATTATTGTATGAGCCTGTAATTGAAGGGGATCCCTGATTTTAGCAGAAAACTCGGGGCATTACTGCGAGGCTGGTACAGTAAGGTGTGAGGCAGAGGAGATAAAGCGCCACTTAAGGGAGCCACTGACTGATGGGAGTGTGTCTCTGTGGCTTCTAGTAGGAGAGGGTGGTTGGGTCCTTGCCCCTTCTGCTGCTGAACATAATGCGTGGAGAATAGAAGCCTCATGGCATAATGGTGCTTGGTGATGACAAGGGTAATAAGGCTCATGATAATTGGGACAAGCAGGGTTTCCATTTCCATTACCAGAGCAATTGATTGGGGTTTAAGTTTTCTCTTTTTTTTTCCTCTCTCTTCCTTATTTTTTTTGTGTCGCTGTCATCTAAAGCAAAGCTCTGTAAAGGCCATGAGATAAAGCCCTGAAAAGGCCTTTAGAAAGGTTTTTGAAAGTTGGGGGGGGGAAGGTAAAGAATAAAACCGAATAGTATTGGTGCACAGTCCATTTCCATGAGAAGGAGGACACTGCTGAGCTTATTTCCCCCCCATACAGGGTAGATTAAACACACAGGTAAAGTCTTCTCTTTTTTCTACATATGTTCTCTAGGGGACACTCATTTATGGGGCACCAGATGCGGCTTTTGGCCCTTTTACACACACACATAGATTTTCTCTCTCGAGGGTGGAGAGAAGAAGTTGCTTGTTCAACAGAGGGACTTTAAAATTACTGTAATTTTGAAGGAAGGGTAGGGACTGGGAGGGAAAGAGCTAATGTGAGATGTTTGGGGCTGTCAAAGCAGCCAGGGGTTGTCCTGGAGGGGCTGCTGGCAGAAGAGTTGATGTGGGAATAATCTGGCTGCTGCTCAAGGTGAAAATCACGTTTTTCCTCTCCAGGAGCTTGGAGCCAAGGCTGAAACTGAAGTGCTACAGAAATAATCCTTGCCCAGAGCAGCTGGCTTTGTGTCAAGGTTGGAACTCTGACTCAAAGATGCTTTTATGTCAGGACTTGCTTGAAATCACTCACTGTGGTCCATTTAGCTTAGCCTGCGGCTGGGAGGAGTGTGGTTCAGATGAGTGATGATAGGTGGGAGCTCGAGGATGAACTTCACTTCCATATCAAAATGTCTTCTGTGTGCTCTGCCACCCATTGCTCATGGCCATGAGAAGTCTCAGATGATGCTCGTGTACATGTCACACAGAAAGCAGACATGAGCCGCATCTTGTGAGGGTTCGTTAATGGTGCAGCTTGTTGTGTCTTCTCAAAAATGAGATACACACGTTCATCAGTCAGACATCCATGCAGGCAGCCCTGTGTCTGGAGGAGAAAACTAGCTACCATTACCTGTTCTTCCTCCCTCCATGCTATCACCTGACCAGGTTGTCTCTGGAACAGCAAGCCCCAAGCAGGTGAAATGAAGCGAAAGGGAGGGAATTATTTGCTAAGCAGGTGTCGCATTAAAGTCATCGTCTTTTCTCATTACAGTGATCAAAAGGCAACCTTTACTGAGGTCTGTAGTTGGAGCAGGACTGGACAGATGTTACAGACATTTGGGGTTTGGGGATTTTTCCAGGGAACAGAAAAGAGAGTGCTCGTCAGCCTGGAGGAAGAAGCTGAGAGAAAAGAAGGGTATGGTGGGGGTCCTGCACAGAGAAATAGGGAATCTGTCTCTAAAAAAGAGATCGGGCAGGAAAAAATCCCAGTATTGAAATGAGTTTTGACATAAAGTTTGGTTTCAAACTGAAAGAGGGGAGATTTAGACTGGATCTTAGGAAGGACTTCCTCACTCTGAGGGTGCTGAGGCACTGGAACCGGTTGTCAAGGGAGGTTGTGGCTGCTCCATCTCTGAAAGTGTTCAAGGCCAGGTTGGATGGGGCTCTGGGCAAGGTCTGGTGAGAGGTGTCTCTGCCTGTCACAGGTCCAATCCCCTGGTTGGAACTAGATGATCTCTGAGGGCCCCTTCCAACCTAAACCATTCTAGCTTCTGTGATGCTATGAAAGCATTATATGTGAAATTGAGGCACTTGGGCTTAGAAACAAGGGGCATTTGGTTGGGAAGAGCTAAAGCAACTTCCCCAGAGACACAAACACCCACATCTTCCACATCATAGAATCATTAGGGATTGGAAGGGACCTCGAAAGATCATCTAGTCCAATCCCCCTGCCACAGCAGGATCAC